>RYFJ01000867.1:0-283308 GCA_003991445.1 Oryza meyeriana var. granulata | reverse complement strand
GGCAAAACATGATACATTAATGAACAAAGGAAAAGATTAAACTTACAATTAAGCTACGCATTCAGAACCTGGTGGAAGAAATGTCCAAGCTGCAATCCTCCCTCTACCTACTACAACCCATCCTCAAATGAATGTATTAATTTAAGCTATTAGATGCTACATTGACTCTGTAAGACATATGTTTATACTCCCTCCGTATAAAAATGTAGGGCGTGCATGTATAACACGTCTCAATAATATACTTTACCCTTAATACTTCAAATGTATATCAACAACTAACGAAATTTAACATCAAGAAAATTTCAAATACGAATCTAATGATACCACATGCGTAACACAAAAACATATATTGTTAGTTTAATAATTAGTCAAAATGCTACAAATTGACTTTACGGAAAACAAGGACGCCCCTTTACATTTTTATATGGAGTAGTTACTCATGTCAGACAGACAAAACAACATGATCTATTGGTCCAACTCATTTAAAGCAAGCAGCTTACAGCTCTTTGTAAGATGAAACTGACTACATGTTGTTGTGCTCCACACATATTCACAATGTGAACAAATGGATCAAAATCTTACTGGTCACCCTAAGTTCAAATAGTAAGTCTCCAAATAATCACATATAAGCTGAAAAGTCGGTAATCAGTATTGACGGCATTATGGCAAAATATGACTACATGACTCGCCATAAGACAGATGCAATGGGAATGAAATGAACAAGGTGCAAAAACAATAAAAATGAATGAAAGTTAAACCATAAGCCAAATGGCACACAGCACAGTTTTAATAAGACCATTAAAATACCAATAACAAAGAATACATGAGCAAGGTAGAGAAATTTAGGAATCCAAAAGACAAAGAACATGTAAACAACATCACACCAATATATCAGTATAATCCTTAATGTCTACTAAGTATGGCTATGTGAAGAGAGGCTAGAAAAAATTAGATTTAACCAAATTACAGGCACTAAAAAAACACTACAAAGACCATCGACCTACCAAATAAATCAAAAACGAATTTGTCAACATTTACAGACCAAGTAAACAAAAACACTTACTTCAAATAACGCACTGCTGGGGAGAACAAACATAAACATACCCTACTGAGCCCACAAATTTCAGAGAAGCGCAAAAGCAACAAAAAAAAAAGAAGATACCTAGATAAGAAAGCTCTAGAAGTTATTAGATATATCATCAGGAAGTGACAAAGTGGTCCTTCACAATCTTAGATGTTGAAAAGATGAAACGAACATAATAAAGTAGCCAATAAAAGGAACAAAATTGTGAAAATGATGAATGCAATAGATAAAAGAGGAGTCTACAGAGACGGTCTATCCCTACAAGCTAAAGCTAGCAACACGAACAAAACAAATAACAGTGAGTAGTATCCCAACATGTAAGTAAAGTTCGTAGCCAAAGACAACAATTAGATGAGTTTTCGAAACAGTTTGAAAACAGTTAAAAAAGAAAAATAATTGAAAGACAAAAATTTTTTTCGAAACTTAGCAATATCATGCAAATTAAAATTAATAAAATAAGAAAAATAATTGAGGAATTATCTCCTAACTACCAGAAAAAAAAGGAAACACCCCCCTTGTTTCCAATAAAATATGAATGCTTGCAAAAAAAACATGGAGAAGAGTTAAAATATTCCTGAGCCAATGTAATTCAAAACAGAACTTTCAAGCATAAAGTTCCAGTAATAAAAAACATTGTCAAAACATGTCTACAGTATCAACATCACCAAAGAATTAGACCAACTAGAAATTAGTCCAACAATCCCCTTTATTTGTCAATGATAAAGAAAAGTATCCAAAGCATTTGAAGTTAAATGCTATCTCCAAATCAGAGAAACAATAAGTAACCAAATACACAACAAAACTAGAACTCCTAATCCAGCATTTTTGTCCTGATACGTAACTAACAAAACTGTAAAGACCCATATCTGAATAAAGACCATATGCTGAAACTAGTAACAACTATCAATCCAAGCACCCTAACTTCAAATCTGAAACTGCTTCTTAATAACCATCCAAAAATGACCAAGCACCAAGATCTACCCTTTGGCATGCGATACACAAACATAGCACAAGCGCCAAATAGATAAATAAACAAACATCTTCCTTAAAACCCAGAGTCAAGGCTGGCGTAGCAACATTTCAAAAATAATTGCCTTACAAGATTCCAAACATATCCAAGTCACAAAATATACAACAATCCAGCAATTCCCACAATCCGGAATATAGCATAAAGATGCATGTCTCCTAATCTCCACTGATAACAAGCCGCTGAGGCCTATAAACCAGCTCGGACCAATCCAACGCCCCAAAATATTATAAAAAACGAACGGAAATCACCGTTCATTGTGTTGGCGCTACCTCTTCTTCTCGAGGAAATCCGAGCTTCCCGCCACAACTCGCTATACCTCCCCGACCTCTTGCCGCCACCATCGACTTATCCAGCTTGTCCTTCGCCTACAATCGAATCAACCCATCAGCCAAAAATTCCCCCAGCACAACCGAGCGGGAAAACCACGAGCCCCACTTCCACTCACCACGAATCAGGTGTCCACTCCCCGTTCGACAGACCCCTTTGTCAGGACGCCCCTGGGCGAAAGCCAGCAGTCTTCACAGTAACGCACAACCTAAGCCCGGCGCACAGCGTGAGAGAGTTCGGCACACCCGGATCGTCACTCCACCGGGGCCCACGAAGAGCTCAACACGGGAGTGTATCAATGCGCCCCCGGCCTCTCGGCCCCGCCCTACACCCCGCAGCGAGGTTGTAAGCGCGAGAGCCTACGCCGAGGATGATGAGGAGGCCCCGGGACCATGCGTCCGGCCCAATGCGGGAGCGAAGCGTTAGAGAAGCTCGGAAAGTTACGCCGCGTCGTTGTCAGGCGCGAGCGGCGACTGTAGCGGACACGGAGACGAACTGTTTGTTGTTCCTTCGGGAAACTTCCGTTACGTGTTGCTCCACGAAACTACTTCGCAAGAGTCGTTTTAATTGGAAAACGACTTGAGGTTGCCATGACCCTTTTTAATCGCCCGTGTGAGAAAAATCAGCGACAAATTCCAAGTTCCGTCTATGAGGTGCTTACAGCAAATTTCCAAACTCCTTAAAACACATCCAATTCAAAAAACTATCGCAGTGATCACACGTAATCCGACCGAAAAAATGTTTGGCATCAAAATCAACTTCAATCTCTAATAATGAAGCATAAGAAATTCTCCAGGAATATGAAAGAAAATGAAATTGGATCATCAGAAATCACTGGAACCTCTTCTTTTAGATGTAAATGTTTAGCTTGTTCTAAAGTACACCTATCTAATTGCATTAATTTTATAGAAAAATACACCATCATCTATAAATTAAATTGTTCATTAAATACACCTTATATCTTAATAGTATTTAGATATATAATCTTTATATTTTTATAACTCAATCAAAGTTAAAAGAAAAAGCTAAAACACCTAATCTAATAATTTTAAAACGAAGGAGTAATCTTGTTCTCAAAGAACATCAGACTCGAAGTACCTCACAGCTCAACTCATCTTGATATGTTTCCCTGGACATTTATGATAGACATCCTAGATATCCACCCTGTAGATTGATCGACACCATAGTATGCTTATTGTTCTCACATACTTACGCAGGACTGATAAAAAAAAGTCACAAGCAAAGAACATGAGCCAACAATGCGCATCTGAAACTAGCCAACAAGCAAACTAGCCATGTTAGATCCAGATGCGCATGGCTAATTTCATACTTCCATGAAAAATTTTACTGCAGCAGCTAGTGGCCTCTAGAGGAATGACCTCCCAGCTCAAAAAGGAGGGCCCATGAATTCGCAGCAAATTCAATCATAAAATTTAGTTTTCTTGGAAGACTGGTAATTTCAAGTTTGAACACCATTGGCATTACATAGTATAAAACTGTTTAGAAAAACTGGATTATAATTTCTAGCCTTGTATGCACTCTGTATATTTTCAGCGTTTTGTTCGGAATGCCTAAAATACTATTTTCTTCAAGACTGATCAAAGATTGAATAAAAGACCTGATAGAGAGGGAAGTTGCGTCATGACTGAACTACAGTTAGTCTTTCTGATACTATTAAAAAGCAAATAGAAGTAAATTGCCGCCGATTACAGATTGGGCATTGAGCGCTCGTATATTAGACAAATATGACAGGAAGTACAACTCGTTTTTATGTGAGCTCATTTTACCTGAAATGGTACAATAACATTTGTGAATTAAACATTGCCAGCTACAAACATGCTATCGTACTGTTAATATGGCATCAGTCCCTTTTTATCCGGCACAGATGAAACAAATGGACTGATAGGTGGGAGGTCACGTAGTTCTGGTTGAAGAACCGTGATAGATGAGGTCTTAGAATAAATTAACATAAAAAAATTGAGCCTGCTCAACACGATGCTTTGAGACGCCTTTTTCCGCGGGTTGAGACAATATTTCAATTGCATCCACAAATCAACATATCACACAATCATTTTAATCCATAAATTTCATCACTAATTACACTCAAGAACAGCATGCCACACACGAATTTGCAAATTTACTAAACGAGAAGAGGCTGCTGAGGAGGTCCTCGAGCTCATGTGTGGAGCAGCTCAACCCGCGTGGGGCGAGGAATCTGCCTGCGGAAGTCCCAGAGAGAGGCACACACTCATGGAGACGGGAGGGGGCTGCTTGAGTCGTGTGGCCAGATCTGGGTCCTCGATCTTCCCGGATCTAGCCACCCTCAAGCTCGTGGCGGCTGGATCTGGCCATCCTCGAGCTTGTAGCAGTGGGATCCGAGCTCGTGGTGGCCTCGCGTACCGCTGTCCGCGCCCTCCGTGTCCCACCGCCACCCGCACCCCACTGCCGCCAGAAGAGGAGGGAGGAGGGGGCCACGCCAATCGTCGACAGAAAGAGAGAGGACATCGAGGAGCAGGAGGGAACCGCGCACTGCTCGCCGGCCAAGGACGGGGGGGGGGGGGGGGGGGGGTTGTGGCGCGCCTCGACGGGGTAATGGCGTGACACACGAAAGAGAGAGAGACGAGATTGGGGTGGGAGCGAAATTAGAGAGAGGGAGAGAATACGAGAGAGGTGAGGGAGACCAGAGGAGATGAAAAGGAAGAGAGGAGAAATCATCCCCACGCATCACTCGGCTCGAAAGAGTACCTCGACTCGTCCTTGTGACGGCTAGAGTAGTTACAAGATGATACTCTTCATTAGCCCGAGTTAGAAAAAAAATCCGACATGATGCTCTCTGGTACGTGTCAGATCTTTAATTGGAGAGTGTGGGGTGGGTTTTATAAGAACTCTTAGTGTCAAGTTAAAAAAATCCATACTAATAGAACGGTCGTGTATGTATATTTTGTGGTAGTGATGGTCTATATAGCATGTCAAAAATATCCTATCCTTCATTATTTAGACTGGAGAATTAAGTGGGAATGAAGGCAGTTTAGTTAAATAATTCATAGAATGGAAATGAAAATGGTGCTAGGAATGTCTGCCTATTGAAATTAATTACAGAATAATGGAACTTTCCTGTTCTGAATATTTCCAATGGCGAACAGATTATTGCGTAGCAGTGCAAAGATAAACGGGGCAAATACAAACGAACAAAATAGAAGAATTGTTAACTTTGAATAAGGAAAGCACTGAAACATAAATAGAGACAATAATCTTCTAATTGTTCAAGAAGAACGAATCATGCATCAGTGGCGGCTCTAGAAATTTTGTGTTGGGTATCCTTCTTGACATGCTAAACTTCTATAACATAAGAAACTCAATATACATATATAAAATTAAGTCAAAATACAATACAAATATAACGATAGTATCTCATAGCATCGCAAATTGCTTACAATTAGCATTTAAGGTTCGAATTTGTAAAAGTTACAACATAGATAAGTTAAATATTGTACATAGATAAAAGATTACAATACTACTTCTTATCTATTCTTCGAGTCTTTATAGACATGAAATTCTTTATAATGTCTTTCGTACTGATTGGAGAAGATATCCCGCTCAATAAATGATCAAACATCATTCAATAATTTGTCACACATATTATTCTCCAACTTGCTCTTCACAAGACTCAATGTGGAAAATACCTCACAACACTTGCTGTTGCAACAGGTAAATTAATACTAATTTGAGAAGCAAAATAAACAAATCATAAAGACATGCTGTTCAACAGGTAATCAACACTACTAATTTTGCCAATAATTGACGATCAATCAAAAAGCTACAACCTACTATTCCTCTCAACTCGTTCCTCTGTTTATATATGTATATACTGCAGTACAGAGAGAGATGGAGGACGAGGGGATTCCAGTACCGGTGGCCAAAATCAGGAGGGCGACGGGAGGGCGGTGGCGACGGGGGGAGTCGGGATGGCAACGCGTCGCCCCGCCAGGCGCCACCGGGTGTGCCTTGTGCTTGTGCGTCGATAACCTCGCCCGTAATCCTGGGCATGCCTGGGTGTAGACTGGGGAGCAGCCCCGGAACAACGCCGCGCGATTCTCACTCCCCTCCGTTGGCCTCGCGGCGCGCACATGGCAAGCCGGCGCGCGCCACGACGCACCAGGGCACGGCACGCGACCGGGCGCGAGTGGCACGCGGGGCACGGGCAGAAGAAAGGGGAGCAGGAGTCAAGAGACGGCGCCGCCGTTCTGGTTTGTGCTTCTTCTTCTCTTGCTTCCCTTCTTTCGACCCTAATGGGCTACCCTGAGTTAGTGGCCAGTTTTTTGGGTAGGGTTCTGGCCAAACATAATTCTACGGTGGTCCACAGGCCCACCCGACCCACCCCAAACACCACTGTCATGCATACTACCTTCGGTTTTAATAATGATGTTGTTGATTTTGTCATAACAATTGACAATTTGTCTCACTTATTCAAAAATATAAAATATGGTGGCAGCCCCGGTTTCTACACTATAAGAGATAATTGGTACAACAACCGCGAAATATTAGTTGATGGGATCTCAAAGAGAAGCCAAAAAAACTGTAACCATCCAACCTCATCGCAGCCTTGTCATACCAAACGACCAAATTATCATGGCAAACAACGAACGCTAGACTAAGAACAGAAGATATTTAGAAGAATAGTTAACAAAAAACCAGTCCGCACGGCCGGATATCCCGTCAAAAACCACCACAACTCCCACGAAGGTGGCGAACAAACACTATAAATCTCTAAACAGGCCTACGATTGAAGTATCTCCATGTATCTCAACTGTTCTAAGCTATACTCATGCAGACCTAGCCTCAGGAATAAGCTAGTCCACACACTTCATCTCTAGCCAATATATTCATAAATTGTCTAAACCAAGTAAGTAACTAAATTTACTACATCAGAGTTACATAGGTCATGACCGAAATATGATTCAGCGGAAGCTTGTCTACCCATACCACAAGCTAATCCGACTAGGGGGTAGACCCTTTAAAGAATCAATTCTGAAGAAGTAACAAATTCCCCCGTAGCACTCAACTGCAGGCAAAGATTTTATAAACCATACAAAAGCAAGAGTCAGTATATTACCGAATAATGTACTGGCAAGGATATCCTAATCGCTACATGCGAGCTCTAAAATCAGGAGATAGCTATTTGTGGTTCAGTTTTGCATAAACTATTTTAGTTCACAATCATTTGCAACGGTATTTAATAAAACATTAGAAACATGTATAACAAGTAGGGAAGTGATCAACATAATAATTTTACTGTTTGCTGCCCTCCACGGTAACAAGCCATCATAAGCATTGTAATAAGCATAACAATCTCAAAGTTACAAATCCTCATCCCAATTTCATAAACACATTTAAAAGTATAAATCTATACTCAATGGACACAACCATGCCGCTCATGACTGTGAGCACGGCTAACCAATTAGTTTTGACTCTGCAGAGTTTGTACAATGTTACCCACATGATGTGATAGAAGCCATAACGGCTACACCCTAGGTTGGTCGATACCTGTCGATATCCAACACTCTACACGTTGAGTGCGGCCTAGGGATCACAACATAGCTTTTACATTACCTAACATTTAGCCTTGCACCAGCACGAGGTATGTTACTCCACATCGGGGTGCTACCCGATGCCGTGGGTGGCGGGCCCACGCCTTAACCCAGCGTCGTGGCGGCAGCCTACCCGGTTCCCCACGAGGCACACAACATTGTATTGGACAAACTTATATGCCTATGCCATTACGGGATATAGGTAGCTCCTCTGAACAGCCCTACGGTCCGTTGTAGGCACTGTCCATACTACTCTGCCTACCAAAACGCAAGGCTAAACATTAAGCAACTTAATCCACTATGGCTATCCCATACTAGCACATGTGATTGTACTGTTTAACATGAGAATATGATACTGAGTTCAGTCCTTAATCGACTCAGACGAACACTCCCCCTATCGGTGTGCAACTACTCCATATGCACACCACTTGCCGCCCAAGTCTAAAATCAGGTTTTTCATCATTTTAGTTCACAAATAACTAGAGGCTTCACCTCTGTCTATAAGTTATAAAATTCTCATTTTCAAAGGTATATAATGATCACTGTAATATTTAGCACGTTACTAAGCATGGCTAAGCATAAGCAAGTGTATTAGCTTAACATAGACCTCATGGGTACAAATCAAGTACTCTAACCAAGCCTAAGGTTACAAACAGCAAGGCGTACAATGTTTTAAGATGGATCATGCAACTAATAAGTTATAACTACCATTTACCACAATTCAAATACCATTATTCACAAATACGCATGCAATTTTACGAACAACATATTTCATTTCCAAAGCATAGGATTCAATTTGTTTAAAGAGGAGGGAAGAATACTTGCCTTACTCTTGAATACTCGGATACCAACTATCTCACTTCTTCACCGATATCGAATTCATTCTCTAGAAAGAAAATAACGTACGACCGAATAAATAGCAAATAATGCGAAAACTCCAAAATGCTCTAATATGCATGAGATTTATACCATAGGTTGCTACTGATCTAAAGTGAATTTAGGTGAAGGAATTTCTATTTTATCATTTACGGTTTGGGAGTTATGAATTTTACAAATTTATATTAGAATAGACCGTTTATTCCTTAGGTAAACTATAGGTATATTTTTAGGAGATAGTTTTGTCAAAACCTTGTCTACAGGGTTAAACATTACTATTTTACAAGACTAACAAAATTGGTTTCACAATTTTTAGAGTTGGGATGAATTTATTATGAATTTTACGAGTTCTATACGTAGATACGTCTAGTTATAATATTAAATATCTAATTAACTTTTAAAATGTGTGGACCCTATGCAGTGGTTTGGTACTGATCCTAGATGAATTTTGGTGAAGAAGTTTCTATTTTATCAACTCTTATTTTTGGAGATATTAATTCTGTAAGTTTTAGATCTGTATATGATATCTATATGTGTTTTTTTAGTATATATAAGTTTTAGGTCTAAGTTTTATAAAATATAGCTTTACATATTTTGAGAGGGATATCCTGTGAACCTACTGCCATTTGGGTGTATTTCATTTTGAGTTAAATAGGGTTTCTATGATTTTCGGAATTTACTTTACCTTTTATACCCTGTGCAAAACATTTATCTTTTGCATAAATCAAAAGGTGTTATATGCACTAATCTTAATTAATACTCTGCTTCCAAAATAATAGAGCAAGATGTTTTGAAGCCAGCAAATTTGGTTTCATATTATTTGGAGCTAATATGAATTTCCTATGAATTTTGGAAGTCAATACATATTATGTATTATAATTTATGTATTTACCTATTACAAGTTTTATATAAGTGTCTTTCATATAAATGAAATTTGGTTTTAGTTCACTGCAGTAAAGATCAATATTTCATGAATTTACCAAACCTTAATTTATAGTAATGAGAAATAGTTAAATTTATATATAAGGTTTATGTGTTTTATGATTTTTATTATTTTTAAGGAATTTTAGGTACTGATTTCCCCAGATTTTATTCTACAGGAATAAAGTTCATAATTTTGTGATTCCAGAAAAATTTGATTCATCCAATTTGAAGTTAAAATTAACTTGTTATGGATTTTACAAGTTCACTCGTTTTCAATTAAACAAAAAAGGTTTTAGTCATTTTTATTTGTTTTTCCGAATTTTAACCCAACCGGGTCCACATGTAAGTCTAAGTACTTTTTCATTTTAGACCCTAGAGGTTTTAAATCTCTTTTAAGTGTGTCCTTATCCCTCTGACTGGACGGGCAAGTGTGGTAGAGAGACAAAACAGAAGAGGGCGAGGCAGAGCAGAGCAGGGCAGCTTCTCGGCGGCGGCGACGGCAAACGGCGGCTCGGCTCGGGTAGCAACCAAAAGAGAAAATGAAGTGGGGATCAAGGCGAAGCTATCGGTAGTGGTCTCGTCCTCAATGGTGATCGGAATCAGATGCCATGGCGACGCGAGCGGCGGAGTGTCTCAGGATGCCGAGGTGATCTGCGATGCGGCTCGACCCAGGGCAAATCAGTGCGTGCATGCGTGTTCTAAAGTTGCTAGGGTGCTCACAGAAGGTTTTACAGTGGCTGACGGGGCTTGGACAGCGGCGGAGACGGTGAAGGCAGTCCGGCGGTGACGGAATTTCATGGATCCACAGCAGCGGCTTGCTCCCATTATCTTGTGGATGAGGTATGGTGTCTACTAGGTTAGAGAGTCCACGGGGATGGTTCCTGTGTAAAGAATCAGACTGAGGACTACCAGAGAGAAAGAAAATCGACGGTAGTGGTAGTTGGCCGGAGAGGAAGAAGACGACCTCGATCTCGAGCTTCACTGCACCATATCCCGATTCCTTTGGCCAGTTGTCTTCTGGAAGTGAGGCGACGACGCTGGCGAGATGGCTCGGACTACGGCGTATTGGATCGGTCAGAACGGTGACGACGTCACGGCGGCGGCACTGTAGAGCAGAGAGCGAAGCACGACGACTTCGACCGGCGATCCTAGGGTAGCCGAGTACAAAAATGGAATGATTAGAGGGTGGTGATCACGTTCCTGCAGAGAGGAGAGGATGGGGCTCACCAGAGCTAGCTCGAGCTCGGTCGAACACTCTCGGCAGCAGGGAGGATGAGGTTGCCACCGGTGATCCTTGGGGTCTCCGTCGGTTTTCTCGGTGGGAACGTGAAGAGGAAGGGAAGGAGACTCTGTTGGTGAGGTTTGGGGCGAAATGGTCGATGCTCCCTAGTGCTATGTTGTCCAAGGTGCTTTGTATACTGTGAGAGGGAGGAAGAAGGAGGTAGTGACACATTTGTTGGGGCCTACTGAGGTGTATCCATTTGCACAGTGGTCAAGGTGGGTCCCACATGTAAGACAACATTGTTCTACACATTTTTTGCTAGGTTTGGTCCATGACTAGTGGGTCCATGTAGTGGAAACCTAGGAAAAAGAGAGGAGTGTGAGTAGAAATCTTGGTGCAACACACTGTCCCAAGACTTGCAGAGGCTTATAGGTGGGCCAGGGTCTTGTGGGTCCCACTTGGAAGTGAAATAGAGAGGAGAATTCTCTAGAGACTAAGTCCTATTAACTGTCCAATATGCAGCTTTTATATTATTGTTTTACCAGGTTATCAAGTGTTACAAATTATGGAAAAATTATTGAAGTTACAGGAAGATGTGTTGAACCTACTGACCAAATTTCGTAGTTAGAAGTGGTCTGGTTAATCTCTGGCGAATTTGCAAAGTAGGGTTATTGATCCAGTTTTTCTGCAGTGTAGTTTATGTCCCTAGGGCTTTACTCTTGTCATTTTATGTGGTTCCTTTAGGAGATAAATTAAACCAAAATTTCTGATTGAAAGTTTCATGTTGACTCATACTCTGGTAGAAGGGCATTGCTTGATTAGTCTTCATTTTTATTTGGTGAATTTTAGAAGTATACCCATTCATTTTTAACTAGCTCCCTAGTCTAGCTGATTTGAGGGATTTTATTGAAGTACTTACTGAAGTGATAAAATTATGGAAAATTTACAGGGGTCAATTTATGTTGTATAGGGCTCATGGAAATTTTTCCATTATTTTATGTTAGACCTATTCTCCTTAGAAATTATTTAGGCTATACAAATGTATATGCCTCCTATTATGGAAATGCACTATAAGATCAAAAACAATCCAAAAAAAGGTATGCACATTTCTAATAATTTATTTGTCTACAGATTCCTATGTCGAACATAGTTTATACTCATTTAGCCATATTACCTTTTATTATTTATATTGTGACTTAGGGTAAGTCCCTAAATAAATTAAAATTTTAACTAAAAAACTCTAGTACTTTCCTTTTTTTTAAGAATTTACTTCAGTAGTTTACCTCTGATTATTGCTTCTTGGTTTGGAAATTATAGAGTTTTACTTTCGGGGTCTCTTTGTTAATTTGTTTTGGCTATTAATTTGTTTTGGTTAGAATTTTGAAAGTCGAAATTCTGGTATGTTATAAATATGAAAAATATGAGCCATACTTAAAGTTTCGTCACAACAAAATAAATCATACTTAGTTATATTTTTTAAATAAGACAAATGATCAAACGTGATATTAAAAGTTAACGATGTCATTTATTAAAAATCGAAGGAAGTACATAGTACTACCCAGTACACAATAACCACAAGCAGGAATACTAATGAACTGAAGCTGATCCCAAACGAATGCAGAACAAAGACGATAATGCTTCCGAGCGGGCGACCGATCTGAGGCAAAAAAATCGGGTGTCTTCCCTCTTCCGAGTTGCTGCGCCTGCGTCTTCCACAAGCAGCGGCCTCTCCGCATGCATGCTACAGTCCTTATATGTTGCATGCACTCTCCTTCCCTTCTTAACCTTTTCATTAATAAACTTTAAAATATTTTTTCTCTACTTATTTGATCTATGATCCAATTATACCGTTGTATTTGTTGTAATTAAATTTTTGCAACAAGATCTTATATGATTATATTCCTATGATTTTTTTTATTTTTTACCATGTATCTTTTTAAAATGTTATATATGGTTTTTTGGGATGTTTCAATAAATATTTTATGATGTTTCACTATTTCATGCGTAGATGTTGCACACGGTGTTTTTTTCATGTTTCGACAAGTATTTTATGATGTTTTAATAATTACAACTCGATGTTTCATAACAAATATAAAAATATTTCAACAAAATCAAGTATATGCAAATATATTGTATGCTTCATATGATTTTGTTTGATGTTTCACTCATTAAGACATAATGCATCTCTTTAAAATATTTCATCGAGCAAGTTGAAATATTTAACCAAGTGTTAAAATAATTTTGTATAAGTGATGAAACAACTCTCTTTTTTAGGCATATATATTTTTTATTAGAATATAGTCATGTAAGATCTTATAATAAAGATTTAATTGCAACGAATATAACAGTATAATTGGTTTGTAAATTAAATAAATAATTTAAAATAAAAAATAGTTTAAAGATTAAAAACAAGTGTGTGTATGTATGCATGCAGCCAGTATACGGCAAGGAGACAAAGGGTACGTACGTGTAGTGAGAGAGAGAGATAGGACAGAGACAGTCATGAGATGCTCACGTCGATTGACGGATGCAGGAAGCTTGCGTCGATCGGAAGTACGCGGACGACATCCAATATTTTACACCGGATCAGATGTCCATCACGTCCGAACAAAGACCATACTGTATAGGACATCGGAATGGAGGACAATAGCAATGCAGAACAAGAGTAAAAAACTTGGAAAGCAAGAAAGAGAAGGATGAAAAAGTAGAATACAGTATATTGTAGGGGTCGAAATGCAAAATCTGTGTGGCCCGCTTCAGACGAGAAGCTTATAAATAAGAGCGGCTCGGCAATCTCCCAGCGAATCTTCCTCTTCTTCCCACTAATCTCCCATCCAAAAGCTTCGAGAAACTCAAACTACTCTTCCTCCTCCCATGCGCGACGCGAACATGGCGTGGGCGGAGCTCCCCGAAGAATGCCTCGTCGGCATCCTCCGCCACCTCCCTTGCCTCCTCGACCACGCCATGTTCTCCGGTGTCTGCACAAGGTGGCGCACCATCGCTGGGCGGAACCTGCCGGGTATGCAACCGTGGCTGCTCATGCCGTCCACCACCGCGACCTCCTTCTTCTGCGTAGCCTGCGAGCACACCCAGCTTGTTCGGCACCTTCCCGGGCGGTTGGCTCGCCGCCGCCGATATCCCCAGGATTGATGGCCCCGCTCTGCCCTGGAATCGTGGCCCCGCTCTGCTCAACCTCTGCACCGGAGAGCGCGTCGAATCCTTGTTACTACTAGTTATCATGAGATGCATGGAAGATTTGGCACGGATGATGCTTTATCTCTGTCAATATATCAGACTTGCGGTTCTGAGTTTTCTGACCCACTAAGGTTGTGACCTCTGTTACTATTTCTTCCATTGATGCCTGACGTCTCTGTTGTGGCGTTGGTCATTTTAACATTCTACATTGAGAATATCTGATCTCTGCATTTGTTTAATGACTGAATGAAGCAAGCTATAAGTTTTCCTAGTTCACTTCTGACAGCTGAGTAATAACTTAAGACTGTTATTTTGATGTTGATTTGTCCTCTTTCCTGAAAGATTCTTTCATATGTTCTTATGGACTTGTAATCTGAAATTGGTTGGTTTTTACACTGTTACAGCAGTATCGTTTATATTGTTCAGTATTTTGGTAATTCAGCGGTGGTACTCCTTTTAGATTGTGCAATATGTTTGGGTAAGAAATAAGAAATGAATCTTTGTTGCTACATCATGAGATGCATCAAACGTTTTGTACTGATGCTCATCACTGCAATATTCCAGAATGCAGTTTGGAGTTTTCCCGACCCATGAAGATTGTGCTGAGTACTGGGGTTGTGACCTCTGCTACTACTTATTCCATTGATGCCTGATGTCTCTGCTGTGATTTTAATCATTTTAATGTGCTACATTGAGTCACTTTGATCTCTTCATTTGTTTAATGACTGAACTAAGCAGTCTATAAGTTTTCCTAATTCACTTCTTACAGCTGATTAATAATTTTAGACTGCTACGCTCGTATTGATGTTCTCCTCTTTTCTCAAAAGGTTCTTCCAAATGTTATTATGGATTTGAAATGTGAAGCTGGTTGGTATTTGCAGTGCTAAATGAAACATGATTCAGCAGTTTCAGGTTGTTTTGAGCAACGAGGGATTTGGCTCTCTCCTTGAGCCATGGCACATCCACAGTTTCTTACTACAGTTTGTCAGGTACAACTATACAAGTGATGGTCCTTTTGAATTCAGATGATTGAAACTGATCTTTGGCACGTTGGTGTACATGTGCACTAATCGTCAATGGCATTTTGAATAGTCCATTGAAGTTTTGAGCTTTCAATTCATAATAATGTGAGTTGTAAGTGTATGGTTACAAATGTCTAATTTGGCATTTAGCAATACTGCAATAGTATAAAACTGTTTAGAAAAATTAGATTGTAATTTCTAGCCTTGACAATTTTGATCTGTAGTTACAAAATAATTCACAGTTCAGTATTTGATGGTCCTGCTAAGTGCTAATCTCTGGTATCATTTGTAAATAGCATGTTTGAAGGCATAAGTAACAAATGCAGAAATGCAGGCATAGAATCAATCAAGTCAAACATGAAACAAGATCTGGTGTCTGTTCATTTTCAGCTTCTTGAAACAGCAGCTGAGCAGAAAAGCTCGTATCGAAAAAGATAGGGAAAAAAACACCAGGAATCCTGATTCAGAGAGGTTTTAGACTTTTATAGTTCCCCAGCACATTTTTTCCGATAAGAGTCGATAAGTTGCAGCATTAAGTATAGATGAAGTCATGAAACTATGCAGGGGAAATGTGTGGGTGCTTATAAACAGCAATGCAACCAATCATGATAATCGAACGTGATGGAAGTAAGCAGTCTGTTCTTGTTCTTACATAGCGAAAGTGATTTTCTCTCAAAACAAACATTGGCAACGAAGGCGCAGAAACAAAATGCCACATCAGACGAGCAAATCAAGCACCATTGGTTCTTATATCCTGACTCCTGAGAGTCCAGTTGACCAGGACTGGAATAACATGAAGAGACCCATATAATCTAAAGTAGTCCACAAGAAACCAAACACACATATATCTCAAATTCATTTGAACAGTCACAATGGAGCAATTCATCCATGGATCACTAAGAAATGTGTATATCTAGCACATAAAACATATGGCCAAGCAGACCAACCTTTGTAGTGACCTTGTTATACTAAATAGCATAACATCTGCCTATTACAGTGCATACATCTCACTAGAAGAAAACAATAATAACGGTGTAACACCCGAAAGATGCCACTTTCATATCTACGATTTAACAAGGTAAATTCAAATGTAGCAAACAGTGCATATGATATTGACATTTGGAATGACAAAAATACCAAATGTCCAGAAAATTTGTATCCTGGAGTACAAATAGCTCTCCCAAATCCCAATTCCATTCTTACAACTTATTGCTTGTTTATAAATTACAAAATGGAGATTTCATACACCTCCAAGGACACGGCAAAATTTGCAAATAATTTGCATGCAACACTAACCTTTCTTGTTTCAACTCTCCTTGTAAACAAAACACAAGGCACACCCTTGTCGAATTATACCGTGATACATGACCAAAACTACAAAACAGATCATGCATCGTTGAGTTTGGAAAGGGAAAAATTGTATCACCTTGGCTGGATTCATCAGTCAAGAAAGCCGGTTTGCCGGAGAACGGCATCGCGCACGCGCCGGAGGTCGCGCCCCTTGAGCGTTCGGCCAACGCCCTCGAGCATCGAGGACGGCTTCACCGGCGCGCCGAAGCCACCGGCGGACGCGCGCGCCACCATCTCGTGCGGGGGCAGCATAGCGGCGTCCCCACGGAGAAGGTCCTCCTCGTCGTCGTATCCGTCGCCTGGTATGCCGGCTAGATGGTCCCACCCGCTCCTCCGCGGCGGCGGCGGCCGGACGGGCACCTTGACGGGAGCCGACTGGTGGTACGGCACCCCGGGGTGCTGTTCTCTCGTCCTGGGGACCGACGGGATCGCCCGCGCGGCTGACGGAGGCGACTGGTTCTGCGCAGAGGACGCCGCCGCCTCCGCGGCGGCGATGGTCGCCTTGCGGCGGAGCAGCGCCCCGGCAGCGCCGGCCGTGGCCACGGCCGCGGCTCCCACGCCGCCGCGTCCAGGGAGCCTCCTGTCCCCCTCGTGCAGCGCGGCGAGGAGTCCAACATGGCCGCCAGGGACGCGGCCCGGTTTACTGGACGCATCGGGCGACGGCGGAGGGTCCGAGGACGACGCGGCCGGCGGGAAGAGGAGGTCCCCTTCGAGGAGCTCGTCGCCCGCGATTGGGGAGGTGGGGAGCGACGGGGTCGGAGAGGTGAAGAGGCCAAGGAAGCGATCGGCCGGCGGCGAGCGGCGAGTGCGGGCGGCGGAGTCCATGGTGGTGGTGGTCCCCTCCGGCGAGGGCCGGCGGTGTCAGGAGGTGGAGGCTGCGTGCTTGACTTTTCAAGCATGTGGGGTCTTTGGGTTCTTATACGCGCTGGCCGAGACTCGAGAGGCCCATACTGTACTATTAGGGCTGGGCCTAGAGGCCTAATAAAGGTACTGGCCTTAATGGGCTCAATTTGCGGGCCACAGAAACTTGAGCTTCAAATAAGGCTGGGCCTAGAGGCCCATATCTTGCGGAGAAAGTGAATTTTTTTGATTTTTAGATTTATTTATTAAAAGATTTGCAAAAATAGATTTTCGTTTCAAAAAATTGTAAAAATAGACTCCCGCCGCCAAAAATCGCTCTCCCAGAGGGCGATTTTATGACGTGGCTGACGGCCGTTGGCCCCCCCGCCGACGGCCGTCAGCCATTTTGCAGGCGGCCCCCCGGTCTCTGAAAGGGCGGTTTTTGGCTCCCGGGGGGCCGCCTGCAAAGTCGCCCATTTGCAGGGTGGTTTTTTGCAGGCGGCCCCCTTGCCGCCCTATGGGAGGGCGGTTTTTATCCCCCGGGTATAAAACCCCCCTCCCAGACTCAAAAAAGTCATAAAATTCACTCAAATTAGAAAAAAAAACAGGAGAGAGCTGAGAGGGCGAAAGCAGCGAAGCTCTGCCCGTTTGCTGATTTGCCTGCAGGTAAAATCCATTGTTCCTTTGCAATTTCTATTTGTATGTAAGAATTAATGTAGTAATGTACTAGTTACGTGTATAGTACTATATAGATCTGTAGTTTTTAGTTAATCTGTTAGATGACTTATTTTTTGTACAGATGTTACTTGTAAAATCTGGAATACACGGTTTTAGATGTTAGGAGGATGTTGCTACCTAGTTTAACGGTATTTTTCATCAACAGATATGTCAAATAAGGTGATATTTCAGTTATTTCACGGGCAAGGGAATGTGAGATATGGTCCAGACGGTGTAGATCTGTCGGAGTTTAGTTCAACGGCTAAGGGTATTGATAGGCCAGCTGAGAGAAGTTTTGGATCAGTATACAACTGGCTGATGCGAGGGTTTTGACTGGACCCTCAGCTCAGCGGAATAACCTTGTATGTAGTAGTCAGTCGTGTAGTTGAAGGTTTTTTTTGGGAACTGATGCCAGTGGATTGCACTGCCACTTGGAGATGGTATGTGGATAATGCATTTCAACGTGGCTGGCCACTGGGCATACTTGTGTCCATATATGAGAAAGATAACAACGCTGGTGCAATGCCCGTACAAGATGATGAGGGTCCAAGTACGGCGGGAGGTGATAGTGAAACAATAGAAGAAAATGAAGGAGGGAAGTACTATCATGTGCCGTGGGAGTACAAGCAGAATGAGGTCATTCAGGGGGCTAAGTACGCATATGTTGGGCACCGGGTCCTTTCGAGGGGGACGATTTAGAGGACGAGGACGAGGGCGAGGAGATCCATGAGATACTAGCTGCCTCGCAGCTCGAAGGAGCTCCGCCACCACAGACACAGGACCCACCAGTTGCCACACCCGTGCAGACGACCCGCGCTGGCCGTGCTGTACCACCAGACCGGTTGACGTACTCCCAGGGACAGGTGCGAGCGCAGGGTAGGAAGTCGAAGAGACCTAGAGGTTACGGTCCGGGCCCGTAGTACTTTGTGTCTGTAATAGTTTGTCTGTTGTATATAACGTTTTATTAATTCTACGTTTCCTGATGAAACCACTTTACTTCGTTTACGCTCATCGATCAAACGACGTATTCCTCACGATCTACGTTTCTGACGAATCTGATCAAAAATATGAATTTTCGAGTGTCAACTTCACGACGAAATTACATTCCGAGCGGTGACAACTAAACACACATTAACTATCATACAAACCTATTGATATCCAACTAACGATGCAACTACTGTGTGAGGATGGCACGGCCAGGGAGCGGCGATAGTATGCGCCTAGGAAATAGTGACGGCAGCCGGTAGTCACATAAAAATTGATTTCGAAAATTAATTTTTTTAAATCAATTTTTTACTTTTTTTTCGGAATATTGGTCCGGACTGTCCGGATAGGGTCCGGACGGTCCGGACTATATTAACGCTAAATACCGCCCTCTAGTTGGGCGGCAAGCCAAAAACCGCCCTCCCAGAGGACGGCAAGGGGGCCGCCTGTAAAAAGGCCGGCCCCCGGGCGCATTTTGCAGGCGGCCCCCTTGCCGCCCTCTCAGAGGGCGGTTTTTGGGAGGCCGGGGGCCGCCTGCAAAATGGCTGACGGCCGTCGGCGGGGGGGCCAACGGCCGTCAGCCACGTCATAAAATCGCCCTCTGGGAGAGGGCGGCGGGAGTCTATTTTTGTAATTTTTTGAAACGAAAATCTATTTTTGCAAATCTTTTAATAAATAAATCTAAAAATCAAAAAAATTTCGGAGAAAGTAAGCTAAGGCCCCAATGGAATAACGGCCTGAAGCCGCCGTTTCTTCCGTCGTACGCTTCCTAGCTCGTCCCCATTCCGCTAGCTGGCCAGCTTGATTCGCCTCACAGAAAAAAAAAAAAAAAGAAGAAACACGAAAAAAAAAATGCTCGGATCCCTCTCAACGCCGCCGCGGCCGCAAAGCTCGGAGCACAAGCACGCGCAGGGGGCCTCGACACAAGCTCTCGCCTCGCCGTGACATTCCCTAATCGACTCCAACCCCGACTAGCTCTCACTCGCCTGCGCCGCCACGCGCCGCCGCGTAGGGACTCCCTCTCCTCTCCGAGGCCGGTTGATCGGGCAGCGTGCATGGCCGCACTGGAAGATGGGGAAGACAAGAAGGGGGTGGACGAGCACGGGGTCCCATCGGGCTTCCACTTCGCACCCAACGACGAGGAGCTCCTCGACATCCTAGACGTCAAGCTCAGCGGCCGCCCGCTCCACCGCGAGCACGACGCCGTCTTCCACGAAGTGCGGATCCTCGACTTCCACCCTGCCAAGCTCTACGGTATCCACCGCCTCTCCCTTCCTCCCTCCCTCCCTCTCGCTGTCTCCTTCTTCTTCGGCGAGGGGGCTGGGTGCGCTAGTGGATTTGATTCGGGTGGCTTGCACTGATTTGGCCGGGCAGAGACGTACGCTGACCACGTGAAGGACGACAACATCTACTTCTTCAGTACGAGACAGTTCCGTGGACTCAAGAGGAATCAGCCGTAGCTCACGGCGACGGGCGGCCGGTGGACGATCGTCGGCACCTCCTACGAGACGGTGAAGAGCCAGAAGGTTACCATGGTGTTCTACGAGGACGGGTTGCACGGCGGCGGCACCGTCAACACAAAATGGCGCATGCTCGAGTTCACCAGGATCATCGGCAACGAAGTTAACGAGGTATTCCATATTGCATCTTCTTGTAACGATCGAATTCATTTGATATAAATTTGGATGCAATTTGTTCTATCTTGAGTTCTTGACTTTTTTGAACTTTGGCGGTCAAGGTTGTGGTTTCTATAAAATTATTGTCATGATTAATATTTTGTGATAAATAATTGGCTTTGTAAAAAATTTATTTAATGAAATTTAGTTTGTAAATATATGTGGATGTTGGTGTGAGTGCTTATGACTAATGTGGGTCAGGTTGCGATATCTGTGCCCAAAAACGATTGCTTTGTCTATTTGTGTGCAAGTGACTTGAGATCAAACTTGGTCAATGGTGAGGACCGGGATTACGCTCAGGAAGTAGTCGAGATCTAGCACGGTTGGGATGCCATGTGATAAGGTTGGACTAAAGTTAGTTTGTCTTGAGGTCAACATCGGTCAACAGCGGGATCAGGACAAAACTTAGGGAGGAGTTGAAGTCTAGAACGGTCAAGGATGCCGGGTAACGAGGTTGAACACAACGTGTCATATGGTGAATGGACACTGTATGAGGATATCTTCGCAATGGGCTTCACGTGTGTACAAGCGCCAGAAAAATCACAGAGAAATTCGGAGTAAAAGGAAAGAAGAGGGAGATGACAATATGTAGTGCTACAGTTACACGATTACAGTAACACGACTACTGGAGCATGCAGATATGTGTGCATGCAGGAGATCGACCCGATGGATGATTAGGCAAGGAGTGTGCAGCGTCTCGGAGAGCGCAGGCCCACGCGTAGGAGTGAAGGCCCGTGCGGCTAGGAGCCCGCGTGACAGGAGTGGCTGTGGTTTTGAATTTAGAAAATTGTAATTGATTTAGTATGTGAAAATTTGAGTCATAATAAGATTAGAGTTTGATTCTTGATAGGATTATGAGTTCTACTCCTACTTTATATAAGAAGTTTTAGATATAAATAGATCATGGGTTGAGAGTCTAGGTGTATTAACCTTTAAAAAAGAAAAGATAGAGTTTAGTTTTGAGAGAGCGGAATACTTTGTATGCACTTTGTAAGCGCATCTTGGTACAATAAAGTTGAAACAATTTAATAGTTTATCGAGCTGTGTCTTTTTGATTCGCGAGCGGTCGGATAGGATCATACCGTGATTCACAGGTTAGTCAATTAAATTTTGGGGTTCTTTTATTTTCGCTAAAAGATTTATTTATTTGGTTTTTTCTACCTTTTTTCCTCTCTGGTAGATTTGATTTTTGTATTCGATCCTAATTTTGGATCTTGCTGTGTACCGCCTGTACAAGAAGAAGGGCGAGGAGAAGCCGGAAGACCTCGCCGCGGACGCTGCCGAGAGCATGAACCAGCGTGGACAAACGTCGCAACTCCAGTCAAGAATCCGCTTGGCGCCACCGGGCAGCCGGCCGCCAGTTGCCGCGAGCCCGCACCCGCTGTACCACGGCTACTACGAGGCCTTTGATTCATGGTTAGGGAGCCGACGCACAGTACCGGGCACGCCGGCCGCTACACGGGGCCAACGAACACTTCGGCGTCACCCGCAGCGAACTACCAGCTGCCGCCGCTGCTGCAGGACCAATTGGACGAACTGGACCGGCTGCTCCAAATCGACGATCACGACGATTCTGCCGCTGGGGCAGGTGACGGTGGATATCTGCAGGGTGGTCAAGTCTCTTCCCCCTCCTCCTCTCCCGGTGTCGACGATGCGACATTGGGGCGGTATTGCCAAGCAAACTTTGGGTTATCCTTGAAAACGTAGCTCGCAAGCCAATGGACTATGCGACAGGGACGCCGGCGCCGATCGTGATCGAGGATGGCGACGGCAATGCCGCCGGTGCAGGTGAGGTTGTCTCTCAGTCTCAGGGTGGTTAGGGCAGCTGCAGTCAGCAGCAAGACCCCCCGCGTATTGATTAGCCATGCAACAAGTTAGGCCCCAGTTTTGAACACTGGAATTTCGAATTTTTCCCGACTTGCTTAGCTGATTCTGATCTGACCGACAAATTTCCCTCAAATTCGTACTGTTCAACTTCGTACTCTCTTCTGACCGTTGGTGTTGTTACTTCACTTGTTCTATGTGAGGCTGCAATTCTGATCTACAACTACAACTAAATCTTGATGATCTATTGCTGCTTTACTGTGGTGGTTTGCTAGTTCTGAAATGCTAGAGTATTATACTTCTTTTTGTATGAGATTAATTGGCTCTCTGGGCCACTTGATATGGGATAAATGTTTGATAGGTGAACAATCATTTTTACCACATGCATGGGGGCAAGAGGAAGGGCTTGAATTGACACCATCATGTAGTTTCATGACATCAAAGTGAAATGCATAAGTTTTTGTGGAGGTGCCTGGGTTAGATCATCAAATTTTAATTTTGGGCGCTCTATAAAGTGTTCGTAGTCCAAATTACTATTAGGTAAATTCAAGTGATCATGTCACAATTGTAATATTTTATACCAAATAGCTAGATTAAAAAGCTAGCTTGGTTTTCTCTAAAAAAATTGTTAGATTCTGTTTCTGGCAAGGGAACAAGGTCACTGAAATACGTACCTATCATAATAGGTCATAGGAGAACATTGGTTACAGAAAACAACCAGAGAGATATCCAGATCTATATATTTGGTCTACTCAAAAGGAATACTAGCTACAAAATCCTAGAATTTCATGCAAGGTAAGAGCGAATGATTTTGTCAAGGCTGAGTACTCCTTCTGTTTTTAATATATAACGTAGTTAATATTTTTTAATTTATTTGATTATTTTTTTAGAAATATTTGTATAAATAAACAAACATGTAAGGCATGTACTCTTTTCACTTGACTAAGTGATTGAATAAATATTATTGGTCGAAGTTTTAAAAAAAAAGTCAACTGCACTGTATGCCAACTTCTTAATCGATCTACCGATCAACTGAATATATACGAGGTGACTGAGAGGATGCCCATGCTGATCATTTTTGTGTTGCAGCTCTGCATGCTGCTCTGCCTCTCCTAGCCACGGTTTGAAATTCCGGAGCAAAATTTTCAAAATTTCGTGTCTGTTGGTGGGTCCCGATAGTAAGTAAAATCCGGTCAAAATCCCCAATTCCCCCGTTAGATCCCATTCTCTCTCGTCCAGAACCCCATCTCCCCCGTCCTTCCTCCCGATCCTTGGATAGGCGACGGATTGGCAGCAGTGCCACCGCATAGAGAAGGCAACAGCACACGAGGCCGATGCCGTCGACGGACAGCACTTCGGCCATGGTGGCACCGAGCATCTCCTCCTGCAGGACCCGCTTCTCCCGATCCCGTGATGCTCTTTTTTTTTTTTTTTTGAGGAAGAGGGAAAGCAACCTTTTAAACAGTTTACATGCCAGCAACCTTTCACCTCCTAACACCTGTTTTTCTTTCCCCTGCTAGCACTAGGGCAGCATTCCATTGTGATCTTAAAGGAGGAAAGGCAGTATTTGGTATGGCTTGTAGGTTTTACTTATTCCATTATTTTTCGTAAACATGTTTTTTAACTGTTAAATGGTATTTTTTTAAAAAAATTTCTATGTAAAAGTATCTTAAAAAATAAAATAGATCTATTTTTAAAATTCCTGATATTAATACTAAGCTACACATAAAATGAGAAATGTTATTAGCGCATGATTAATTAAGTATTAGTAATTACAAACTTAAAAAATAAATCTATTTGATCTTTTAGAGATACTTTTATATAGAAATACCGTTTTATATTTTAAAAAACGTACTAACAAAAATGGAGAGACAAGCCCAAAAGCCACTAGCTGAATCGAATGTCCTGTAAAGACTCAAACACATGGTTTTTTTTTAACATATACCCCAACAAAAGGGACACAAAACACAAAAGGGAGCCGCACTGTCTTGATCAAACAGTCTAATTGAGGAAAATTCTGTGGTGCTCGTATACCGCCAGCGTTGGGCTCCCCTTCCGGAGGAGCTCGTCCAGCGTGTCGATGGCCCACGCGACCTCGTCAGAGACGCCTGACGCCTAGCAGGAAGGAGGGTTCCGGGCGGAGGCGGAACAGGTCGGTCGTGGCGTCGCCGGCCATCTGGCTCTCGCCGGTGAGGTGGAAGCACTTCCCATCCAGAGCGTCAACAAGGTCGCAGAGGTACGCCACCGTCGCCGGGTCGACGATCGCCGCGTCCAGGCGAAGTTCGAGGCCAAATTTCATTGAGATGTAGGCTAAATTTCCTCTTTTTAGTTTGTTGTTTGAATTCAAATTTTGTTTGAATATTTCGTTCAAAATTTTCGAAATATTTCTGAAATTTCGTAATTTCGCGACCCCGATATTTTACCCCTTTCCGATAGATTGAACCCTGCTCCTGGCAGAAATTTCGTAATTTTGCGAGAGGAGCAAAGCAAGCATACATGGAATTTTTTTTATTTTTATATTTTTTTAATAAAATATTTACAAAAGTATACCTTCATTTCAAAAATTTACAAAAATATACTCCCAATGTCCTTTGAGAGGACGTTTTTTAAAAATCGTCCTCCTAGAGGGCGATATAATGACGTGGCAGACGGCCAGCCGACGGCGGTCAGCACTTTTTCAGGCAGCCCCTGGCCGCCCAAAAACCGCCCTCTAGAAGGGCGGCAAGGGCATTTTGCAGGCGGCCCCCTTGCCGCCCTCGGTTTTTTGGCGGCCAAGGAGCCGCCTGCAAAATAGCCACTTTATTTTTTTTCTTTTTTTTGATATTTTTTCTTAACTAGGAACTTAAGAATAGCAAAACCTCGTGAAGGTGTAACTCAAACCGATGTAAGATGTGACCTGTAAAAAATTATGAGCGTGCTTTAAAAACCGTGCTGAAACTTCGGACTTTGAAAACTCAATCTTCCCGGCTAAATTTCGCAAATAAATTTTGGGCAAACTTGACGAAGTGGGAGAGAAGCGGATATAAAATTTTCTGTAGATATCCACAGAGTACTTATTTGCCCGATTACGAGACCGAATGCGAAAGTTATGACTGTTTTAAGGTAGATAGCGCGCGTTAGGAATAAATAGGCACGACTTTCAAGCGGTTGACAAAAACCGCCCTCTAAGAGAGTGGCAATGGGGCTGCCTATAAAATAGAAAGCCGGCCTCCTTGCCGCCCTTCAAGAGAACGGTTTTTGGACAGCCAGGGGGCCATCTACAAAAGTATTGACAGCCGTCAGCCACGTCATAAAATCGAAAATCGCCCTCTTAGAGGATGGTAATGGTATATTTTTGTAAATTTTTAAAACGAAAATATAATTTTCTAAATATTTTATTAAATAAATATAAAAATAAAATAAACTCAGCATACATGTACAAAGAGCAAACAACAAAATGAGCCAATTCCCGCTTCCGCCTCGGCCTTAATGTGCTCAACTGTTGCGCTACGGAAACTTGGGCCTCACGTAGGCCCATATCTTGCGGAGGAAGTACTGCCACCGCCGTCGGTTTCTTGCGTCGTGCGCTTTTCCTATTTCGTCCCCATTCCTCCAGCTGGTCAGCTCGATTCGCCTCGTCACAAGAAAAAAGAAGAATAGGAATAAAAATCTCGCCTCCCTCTCCAAATCCAATACGCCGCCGCGGCCGCAGAGCTCGCAGCACGCGCGCGCGCGAGCCCTCGAAACGAGCTCTCGTCTCGCCGCGTCCCATTGCTCGGTCGCCGCCGCGCGCGCCACCCGTTTAGCGACTCCCTCTCCTCCTCCGAGGCCGGCCGATCGATTAGGCGGGCGGGGCAATGGCGGCACCGGAAGATGGGGAAGACAAGAAGCTCCCGCAGGGCTTCCGCTACATGCCCGAGGACCTGGAGCTCCTCGACATCCTCGAAGTCAAGCTCAGCCGCCGCCCGCTCCACCGCGCGTACGACGCCGTCTTCCACGATATACGCATCCTCGACTTCCACCCCGCCAAGCTATACGGTATCCACCGCCGTGTCGCTCTCTCGTTCTCTCCTTCTTCTTCTTCTTCTTCTCCGGCGACGGCTGGTTGCGCTAGGGGATCCGAATCCTGATTGGAATGATTTGGGCAGAAAGGTACGCCAAGGACGAGGAGAACGGCTACATCTACTTCTTCAGCACAAGGGAGTTCCCGAGGTACAGCAAGAAGCGGCCGCTGCGCGACGCGGAGGGCGGCTCGTGGAGGAGCACCGGCGTAAACAAGGCGGTGAAGAGCAAGAAGTCTGGCGGCCTCGACGTCGGCCAGAAGCAGACCTTGGTGTTCTACCAGCGTTTCCCCGGAGATAAGGAGGCCGTCAAAACCAACTGGGGCCTTCATGAGTTCACCAGGATCATCGGCCCCCAAAATAAGGTAAATCAAACCACAATTCCACATTCATCTCTGTGTAATGATCCTGCAGGGCCATCGATCGTATTCATTGATCCAATTTGTTGGATGCAATTTGTGCTTACTTGACTCACCGAATTTTCTCAACTTTTGGCCAAGGTTTCGGATCTTGCCGTGTACCGCCTATACAAGATAAGGAAGAACGACAAGGAGACGCCGGAAGACCTCGCCGCGGACGCTGCCGCGAGGAGGAACAAGCGAAGCTGCACCGAGCGTGGACAAGCGTCAGCGGCGATGGCGCTGCCACCGCCGGCTCCCGGCATGGCGGGCCAGGCGAACGTGGTCTCGACCTCACAGGCGTATGCACCATTGAAATCAAGCACATACGCCGCCTACCGTGCGGCGGCGCCGAGGCCTGGCAGCAGCTTGGCGCCTCCGAGAGCGCCGGTACCCAGCAGCTTGGCGCCACCGAGAGCGCCGGGACCTAGCAGCTTGGCGCCGCCGGGAGCGCCGGTGCCAATCAACTCCTGGGCGACACCGAGCGCACCTGCAGGGCCTAGCAGCCGGGCGCTGCCGATCGCGCCGGGGCACCCTGGCCACTTCGAGCCCATTGATTCACGGCGGCGGCTGTACCAACAGCCACCAATTGCTGCAAGCCCGGTGGATCGGAAGGGCACTCCGCACAGTACCGTGCACGGCGGCAACGTGGGGTCAACGAGCGCCCCGGCATCACGCGCCGCGAACTACCAGCCGCCACCGCTGCGGGCCACCGAGCACACCGTCGGAGTCCGCATCGTCGGCGAGGATGAGGACGACGATTGGCAGCGGGAGCTGGTGGCGATGATGCTCGCCGAGGACAGCGAAGAATCATCTGGCGCGCAAATGGATGCGACAACTCCGCCGTCGCTCGAGGATGACAACGACGACGGCTCTGCCGCCGGTGGTGCAGGTGAGGGTGGCTCTCAGCCTCACGGTGGTTAGCCACGCATGTAGTTAGGCCCCATTTTTGAACAATTGGATTTTGAATTTTCCCTGACCGCTTAGCTTATTCTGATCTGGCCGGCAAATTTCCGTCAGATTCGTAGAGTTCAACTTTGTACTCTTCTTCTGATCGATGGTTGTTACTACTTCACTAGTTTTACACTTCTGTGTGAGACGTAATGCTGATGATATACTATATTGCTATTTGATGGTGGTTTGCTGGTTCTAAATTTTTGCGCGAGATGAATTGGCTCTCTGTGTCACTTGATTTTGATAATTGGGATAGATGTTTGGTAGATGAAAAATCTATTTTCATGAGATGGTTGTTACTACTTGCATGAGAGCTAGAGTTACGTTTGGTAGATGAAAATGTTTGGTAAGGGCTTGAATATTCGACTGCTGTTATGTTTAAGGCATCACGTAGGGCCTGTTTGGTAGAGCTCCTGATTCAGTGATTTTGATTCTGATTCTTGCTGAATCAGATACTGAAGAGGATCAGAATCAGTACGATTAGGCGTTTGGCTAAAAACATTAGCTCTGGATTCTAATAGGGAAACTTCCAGATAAATTGTCTATACTACCCCTGTATTAGCAAGAGATTTATATATACTTCCAGATAAATATACTGCTACTCACTAATATATATATATATATATTGCTGCTCACTATTCTTTGCTTGTTATTTAAAAAAATATGGGAGACACTATTCTCTACTTGCAGTCTAGAAAAAGAAATAGAAGACACTGTTCTACTGTTCTTCGCTTGCTGTTTAAAAAAATAAATGGAATACATGTTATCTGCTTGCACTGTTCTGTACTTGTTCTTTAAAAAAAAAGAAATGGGAGAGCTCACTGGATAAGGGAGGCCGGTGTTGGCGCGCGGGAGGCTGGAGGCCGGCGTCAGCGCAGGAGGAGGTCAGAGGCCGGTGTCGGCGCGGGAGGCCGGAGGGCGACAGGGGAGGCCGAGGCCGGCGTCGGCGCGCGGGAGGCCAAAGGCCGGCGTCGCTGCGCGGGAGGCTGAGGGCGGCGTCGGCGCGGTGGAGGCCGGAGGTCAGCGCCGATGCAGGAGGCCGGAGGGTATACCCCAGTGGCAGGTGGGTAATTTTTGCGAATTGTTGTGGCGATTTTCATTTTTGGTTCGTTGGATTCCCACGAGAAGCTGCCTTTTGCCCGATTCTCCATTCATGTGTAAATTTGGGAATTATTGCGAATCGATTCGGTTGAGAATCAAAATCATTTTTGCCTGTTTGGCTCAGCTCTAATTGATTCGACTGAGAATCACCCCCGAGAATCCCTACCAAACGGGGCCGTAGTTTCGTGATATCAAAGTGTTACATGCATAAGTTTTGTGGAGATGCCTGGTTAAATCGTCAAATTTTAATTTGGGGGCCCAAGTGTTCATAGTCCAAATTGAATTATTTGATACGTCCATCTTGGACGGTCCAGATTGGATCTTGTAGCGATTCGACTCCCAGCGGGCTTAATGGGCTCAACTAGCTCGACCACGGAAACTTGGGCTGCACGTAGGGCCATATCATGTGGAGAAAGTAAGTTACGGCCCAAACTGACTTGCAGCCGCCGATTTCTTGCATCGTACGCGTCCTCATTCCGCCAGCTGGCCATATCGAGTCGCCTCACAAGAAAAAACAATGGGAAAAAGAAAATCTCGCCTCCCTCTTAAATACGCCGCCGCGGCCGCAAAGCTCGCCACACGCGCACGCGCGCGCGGCCTCGACACGAGCTCTCGTCTCGTCTCGCCGGCTCGCCGCCTCCAGCAGCCCCGACAAGCTCGCTCTCCGGCGCCACCCGCGTGTAGCGACTCCCTCCGCTCCTCCGACTCCGATCGAGACTGGTCCATCGGGCGGCGCACATGGCGGCACCGGAAGACGGGGGGGTGAGCAAGCACGGGATCCCAACGGGCATTCGCTTCGTGCCCGAGGACTTGGAGCTCCTCGGTATCCTCGAAGACAAGCTCCGTGGCCGCCCGCTCGGCCGCTTGCTCGATGCCATCTTCCATGAAGTGCGGATCCTCGACTTCCACCCCGCCAAGCTCTACGGTATCCCCCGCCTCTTCTCTCTCTCTCTCTCTCTCTCTCTCCTCCTTCTTCTCCGGCGACGCGCTGGGGGCTCTTGCTGATTCGATTCGGGTGGATTGGAATGATTTGGGCAGAAACGCACGCAAGGGCGAGGAGGAGGGCTACATCTACTTCTTCAGCACGATAGAATTCCATGGAACCAAGAAGTGGAAGCCAGTGCGCGCGGCGCAGGGCGGCCGGTGGAAGGCCTTCGGCGCCTGCAAGACGGTGCAGGATGGCGGCATCGTCGTCGGGCGGAAGCTCGCCATTGAGTTCTACGGGCGCAGGTTCGACGGCGACAACAATCCCGTCAGGACTAACTGGGGCATGCACGAGTTCGCCAGGATCATCGGCCCCCAAAACAAGGTATTCCATATTGCATCTTCTTTTAATGATAGAATTCATTTGGATGCAATTTTGTGCTATCTTGAGTTTTTGACTCGTACAATTTTCTGAAATTTGGACAAGCTTGCGGATGTTGCCGTGTACCGCCTATACAAGAGGAACGGCGAGGAGAATCCGGGAGACCTCGGCGCGGGCGCTGCCGAGAGCATGAATAGGCGTGCACAAGGGTCGGCGGCGGCCATGGCGCTGCCACCGCCGACGCCGGGCCTGCCTGCAGGTACGATGATTTTCATGGCTAATGTGGCCTCGACCTCACAGGCGTGTGCGCCGCAATCAAGCATGTCTCAACTCCAGCAGGAATGGCACCAGAACTCCTACGGTGCCGAGGCGGCGCCACCGAGCGCGCCGGCGCCGGGGCAACAGTTGCTGCCGGAGGGCAACGCCGTGGCCGACGGGCGCAACATGTGGTGCAACACCCCTGCCATGCTCGACGCAATCCCCGGAGGCGTCGAACGGGACCAGCTGTTGCAAGAATCACCTGGCGCGCAACTGGATGCGACAATGCCGCCGCAACGGCTTTTCCGCCGGTGCAGGTGACGGTGGCTTTCTGCAGATTGGTCAAAGCTTCTTCACCTTCGAAGATTTGTTTCCCAAGGATGATGACGAGTGACGACGCCGACGGCGTCGTCTCTGCCGCCTGTGCAGGTGAGGTGAGGGTGTCTCTTCGTATTGATTAGCCATGCATGTAGTTAGGCCCCACAAGTCTGGAATTTCGAATTGTTCCCGACTTGCTTAGCTGATTCTGATCTGGCCGACAAATTTCCGGCAAATTCGTAGTGTTCAACTTTATACTCTTTTCTGACCGTTGGTGTTGTTACTTCACTAGTTCTATGTGAGACTGCAATTCTGATCTACAACTACGAGTGATCTTGATGATCTATTGCTGCTTTGTGATGGTGGTTTGCTAGTTTTAAAATGCTGAGTATATATATACACTTGCTTTTGTGTGTGTGATGAATTGGCTTCCTGGGTCACTTATTTGGGATAAATGCTTAAAGGAAGGGCTTTGAATTGAATGTTTTTATGTTAAAGCCCACATGTTATTTCATGATATGAAAGTGATATGCATAAGTTTGTGGAGGTTCCTGGTTCGACATCAAATTTAATTTTGGAGGCTATAAAGTGTTCATATAGTCCAAATTACTATTAAGTAGATTAATAAAGTGATCATATCACAATTTTATTTTCTTATTGCAAATATAGATTAATAGTCCAGATTCATTTTTTTCTAAAAAAAAATAGATTGTTGGACTCTGTTTCTGGCAAAGGAACAAACTCATGTATATAGATAACTGAAATACCTGTCAAAACTATAGGCTAGCGCTAACTCATGATAGGAGAACATTGATTAAAGATACAGCTTAGAGATAATCTAGTGTGTGTGTATATGAACTGGCTGGTGTGGATGTTTCTTGTTTTGACACTTGCAAGATTAGACGCATTTGCATTCTGTTCACGGAAGATTAACCGTGCATGGTAGTTATTAGCCGACCGTGAAGCTATAAGCAAGCATGTGAAAATCAATCTTGCAGTATAATTAGTATGTGAAATCGTGGGACACTTTCTTTACTTGGATGTAAAGATTCACGTGCTCCACTTAAATTTGGCTTGGAGTGCATAGCACGCATAAAAATCGAAGTTGTCAATAGCTCAACACTTTTTCAATACATATGTAACACCCTGAGAATGTTATGCAGTTTCAGTCATTACTATTTTCCTGCTTCTGTACGAGACAATGAACTTTGCAATTAATACCAGCATGTAAGCTATATTTTCCTCTTAACATACGCTCTATGGTATGCAGGTTTTTGGCAATTTCTATTTGACTCGTTTATTGGTACTATGCATTCCCGTTGAAGATTGATGAAGAAGAATTTGGAGGCTATGGAGCACTACTTCAAGAGGAAGTATTTTCTAGAAGTAACATTGCCTATACACAACATTTGAATATATGTTACAATTGATAACGCATACCCATTGATGCAAATCTCATATTTGTGTAGATTCATTTGGCGTAAGCAACTTTCATTCATGGTAAAGGTGATTGGTTGGTACTCCCCTCTGCCAATCCATGAGCTAAAGGGAAAGGAAAGAAGAGAAGGAAGTAGACAAAAGTCGTGATTTCTTAATTATCGGAGCCTTCTCGGGTAGTCTACTTCTACTCTGTTGTAACGCAGAGACATTTAGCTATTATTACACTACATTAGTTTCATCTGTCTGCCTACTCCTCCATTGTGCAAAACCTATATAAAAAAACTGAAATACTCAATCACGATGTCGAATTGTTAACCCGCTTTTCTCTGAAATCCTGTTGCAACACACGGACATATTGCTAGTGTATATATATAGACACACACACGTGGTGATGGTCCAACCGGAGATATTCGATATACTCTTCTCCTTTGAAGATTATTCTATGTTAATGCAAGAGTAAGGATAAACGTCTTATTTTTCAATGTTGAGATAGAATGACTGTGACCCTCTTCTCTCTTTTAGTTAGCCTTACTTATTCCAATTCCTAATCTATACCATAAAGCAAAGCCTTTTTAGCGCAAGTTCTCTCCTACGTATACAATTCTCACCGATGGGAGTAATATGCCAGTAACTATAGAGGACTTTACTATTATCCTAAATAGGCAACAATAGATCCATCGAGATAAAATCTGACTAATAAGTACTCTCTCCATTCTAGATTATAAGATGCTTTGATTTTTTTTAAAAGTCAAACTTATTTTAGTTTGATCAAATTTATAGGAAAATATAGCAATATTTTCAACATAAAATAAATATACTATAAAAATATATTTAGTTATGGTTTGAAGGAAATTAATTTGGCGTTATAGATGTTTGTTTGCTTTCCTATAAACTTGATTAAATTTGAATAAGTTTGAATTAGAAAAAAGTCAAAACGACTTATAATCTAAAACGGAAGAAGTAGTAATATTGCTAGTTGCCAAACATAGACTTAAAGTCAGAGCTTATTCATCCTAATCTTCTCTTTACTACTTAGTTAAGTTACGAGATTTTCTTTGATTGCCGTTATAGGAAATGAGCAAGCAATAGACACTAAATCTCACGTGAGAACAATGACCAGTACTAGGCTGCTGCTCTTAGCGGCTTGTAATTGGGCCTAGCCCATCTGGCGCGCTTCGGAAACTTGGGCCTTACATAGGGCCATATCTTTCGGAGGAAGTAAGCTACGGCCCAAATGGAATAACGGCCAGCCACCACCGGTTTCTTCCGTCGTAAGCTTCCTGGTTAGTCCCCTTTCTGTTCTACCAGCTGGCCAGCTCGAGTCACCTCATAAAAAAAAAAGAAAAAGGAAAAATGTCGCCTCCCTCTCAAATACGCCCCCGCGGCCGCAAAGCTTGTAGCACATGCACGAGCGTGCGACCTCGACACGTCCCCCGAATCAACTCCAACCCTGACACGCTCGGTCGCCGGCGCCATCCCGCACGCGCGCCACCCCCATGTAGCGACTCCCTCTCCTCCTCCAAGGCCGGCCAATAAATAGAGCGGGCAGCAGGCAGCGGGCATGGCGACACCGGAAGACGGGGAAGACAAGAAGGGGGTGAACAAGCACGGGATCCCACCGGGCTTCCACTTCGTGCTTGAGGACTTGGAGCTCCTCGACATCCTCGAAGACAAGCTCTGTGGCCGCCCGCTCGACTGCGCGCACGATGCCGTCTTTCTCCGGCGACGCGCTGGGTGCTCTTGGGGATTTGATATGGATGGATTGGGCTGATTTGGGCAGAGACGTATGCCGAGGATGAGGAGGATGGTTACATCTACTTCTTCAGCATGAGAGAGTTCCCGGGAGCCAAGAAGAAGCGGCCGCTGCCCGCGGCGCGGGTCGGCCGGTGGAAGGTCTTCGGCGACTACGAGACGGTGAAGAGAGAGAAGGTTGTCGCCGTCGCTGTTGGCTGGAAGCTCACCATCGAGTTCGACGAGCGCAGGTTCGACCGCGACAACGACCCTGTCAGGAGACTCGGACCAACTGGGGCATGCACGAGTTTGTCAGGATCATCAGCCCCAAAAATGAGGTACTCCATATTGCATCTTCTTGTAATGATCGAGTTCATCTGATCTAATTTGGATGCAATCTATGCTATCTTACACTCTTCACTCATAGAATTTTCTGACCTTTGGCCAAGGTTGCGGATGTTGCCGTGTACTGTCTGTACAAGAGAAACGACGAGGAGAAGCCGGAACACTCGCCGCGGGCTCTGCCGAAAGCATGAACAAGCGTCGGCGACAGCCATGGCTGAAAGGATGTTGTGATGAGTACATCACTAGCTCGGATATGACCAAAGCTACCTTATGTATTTATCAACCAAAGGTGCATACTTTCTACGTAAGATTTACGTGTTATATATTTGAACAGCCGTTACTGCACCATGTATTTTGTGTGTTCTCGTTTGCAGAGATACTTACTTGGGTGAAGGGAAAGAGACCGAGCACAAGGAACGCATGGATGATCAAAGAAGTTGATTGGAGACCAAACCAAGACCTTACCCAAGTCTACTCCTACATCACCGCGCCACTTTTGGTCCATAGAAGGCAAGAGATGAAGTTCTGCACGTTTTGGATTCAGATTCGGGTCTTCTAATAGCATCAACTTTAAACGGACCTAATCGTTGATCCAGAAGGACCTTCGGGACCCATGAGTACTTGTTGGAAAGCTTATGGAGTTTACTTTCAGATGTTTTTGGTCCAACATTAAAATTCCTCCTGAGCTGTCTGAAATTGTCGAAACAGACACATATATCTTTTAGTCTGAATCTGTTTTGGGCCTTGGGCCTTGTAATTATGTCGTGGGCTAAGCCCAAGAGGTGTGCGCTCTAGGGTTAACCCTAGGACGTCCCAACTCATATATATTCAGTAGCCGTCGTCGTTTAGAGGCGGTTTTTGCTTAGATTATTCTGCCATTGCAGTTTCGCCGTCTATATCGGTTTGTGGAACCCTAACTTTGTGTACTAAACATCCATCTGCAATTCAGATTGCGTTCTTCCTTGTTGTTGTGAGTTTCTTTGATTGCTTGCAGGGATAAAACCTTCGTGGTAAGGTCAACTACGTGAGAGCGTGGTTGATAACAACTAGACGTGTGGGTGTAACGGTTGCGAGGCAACGATCGCTGATCGGAAGCCTCAAAACGTGAATGTCTTCATGTTACCAAATCGAGCCTATCGGAAAATCGGGCATAGTCTCGCATCATGTTGTCCATGGAGAAAAGGACCAGGTGAACGTGGTCCCGACCACACAGGCGTATGCGCCGCAATCAAGCATGTCGCAACTCCAGCAAGAATGGCGCCACCAGTATGCCTACGGTGCCGCGGCGGCACTGAGGCCTAGCATCTACTGGATGCAGCCAAACATGCCGATGCCTGTTTAGTTGGCGCCGCCGACCACGCTGGGGCCTGTCTGGTGGGCGCCGCCAACCGCGCCATGGCCCGCCGCGAAATTATCCGCCATCGCCGTTGTAGGGCATCGACGTCCCCGATGGCGTCGAAGTGGATCACGACGCCGTGCTGTTCGAGGATCACGACGGCTCTGCTGCCGGAGTAGGTGAGGTTGTCTCTCAGTCTCAGGGTGGTGAGGGCAGCTGCAGTCAGCAGCAAGACCCCCCTGCGTATTGATTAGCAATGCAAGTAGTTAGGCCCCAGTGTCGAACACTGGAATTTTGAAATTTCCCCAACTTTCTTAGCTGATCCTGAATTCTTGATCTGGCCGAAAAATTTCCAGCAAATTCATAGTGTTCAACTTTACACTGTTTTCTAACCGTCGGTTTTTACTTCACTAGTTCTATCTATGTGAGACTTCGATTCTTTACTAGTAATCTTGGTGATCTATTGTTGCTTTATGACGGTGGTTTGCTTGGTCCAAAATGCTTATATATTTGATTCTTTGCCTGGATGAATTGGCTCTCCGTGTCACTTGATTTGGGATAAATTTTGATAGATGAACAATCATTTTAACCACATGAGATCTGGAGGAACCGAGGAAGGGATTGAATTGACGGTGGCCATCTCCCTTCTTTTCTCTGGTTCGTTCGTGTATGCAGACGACGAAGACCGTGAAAACCGCTGAACCAACCGCTTCAAACCGCAGTTGAACAGGCCTAGGTACTTGTGTACGGTCCAATGACTATAGGAAAAAGTATACTTTGATTCTCTCAACTATGGCCCAAATCTGATTTATGCCCTCCAACCGCAAAACCGGGTAAATCGGCTTCTCTAACTATAAAAACCAGTGCAAAATGACTCCCTCAGCAGTATTAACGGTGGTTTTTGCTGACGTGGCATCCACGTGTGTCGGAGGATGAAACCTCGACTGCGGGAAGTCAGGAGACCCCCCTTTGAGATTCGGCTAGGGGAGTAGTTCTCAGGCGAAGTCGGCGTCAGTGTGTATCAGCGGAACGATGGATTGGCCACGGGAACCGGGGGCCCGAGCTGGGAGATAGAGGGTTCGGACCGTCCGAATCGGGTCCGGACCGTTCGAACCGTGATAACCGCGCGGAAGAGAGACAGGAGGCGTAGACAGGTTCGGGCCGCACAGAGGCGTAATACCCTACTCCTGTATGTTGGCTATCTGTGGTGGATGAATGCGGTTTGGTGTTTACATGGAGAACCCCCGGGGCTCGGAAGCTCACCGGGAACCTAGCTCGCGGCCGGAGCCGGAGGAGAAGGGAACTCGCGCGAGCTGAGGTAGAAGACCAAGACCTCGACTGGGAGAAGTCCTCAACCGGGAGAAGCTCTCCACCGGGAGGAGTTCTCAACCAGGAGAAGTTGATCGTCTAGCGGCAGCTCTACCCGAATTCTCCCCCCACTGCTCGTCGGCTCGGATCCTCCTTTATCCATCAGGGGAGTCCACAGTGCCTGAGCTAGATAGAGAGAGAGAGCTAGCTATGCTGTCTTGTCATGCACGTCTGTGCCCGTCCGCCGCGCCGCGCTGGAGGAGAGCCCATGCCGGAGTAGGTCTGCACGCTGTCATGCCGGAGCAGCTGCTGCACGTCGTCGTGAGCGGATGGAGCGTGGAGACGTGACGGCGCACGCCTCCAAGGCAAAAGGCTCTGACTGCATAGCGATTGCACAGTGAAAGAAGCCTCCGTAGTCAAAAGGAGCTTCTGACGGCACAGGAAGCGGGCCCACGGAAGCCAGGCGCGTCACGCCCGGTCGTCTCGTCATTAATGCGGGTAGTTGGAGAGCCGATGCCGTCCGCTGAGGGGCCGATCCGGGCGGGAGGTGCCGATCACCGAAGAGGCTGATCAGCTCGGAGGAGCCGACCACCGGGAGGAGCCGATCAGTCGGGTAATGCGAGTCCCGGGCCCGGGGAGCGGCGCCCGGGACCAGGAGCGTCTCCGCAATGCGCCCCGGGGACGCCACCTGGGCAGAAGCTGTGCGACCCGGGATCGGAGGGCCCTGGGCACAGGACGGTCCTCGGGACCCGGGGTCCAAGGAGGAGGTTCCCAGGACCGGGCACCGGGGAGGTGGCTCCCGGGATCGAGCGCCGGGAGCTGTTGCTGCGACTTGCTCGGGGAAACCGCACCCGGGCCGTCGTAGAGCTCGCGCCTGGGTACTTAGCAGGGAAACCGGCCTTCTCTGGCGCGGGATGTGGCTCCGGGGGAACTGACGTGGCCGAAGACCCACGTGTCCCCGGCGACTGTGGGGACCCCCAGTCCCGTTTCGCCGACAGTGGCCCCTGGCCCTGTTGCTCGGCCGGAACTGCTCCGGGCAGGAACAGGGCCATGTCTTCCGAGAAACGAGGGGACGCTGGGTCCGCCTGGTTCGCCATGGACTGGTGTAGCTTGACGACTTGTTGATTTAGACGGGATACGTGCCCGGGACCCGGGCTGAAAGCATGGAACGAAGTGTTGAGGAAGCCTGGTCCGAGATGGAGGCGCGGGAGAAGGAAACACTCTCCTGAGAGGAAAGCGTCTGGGCCTAAGAGGCCGGGCTCGTGTCTCGGGGGTGTGAGTTCGCCGTGCGCGAGGAAGTCGCGGTGGTTCGCGAGGAGGCGCGGGAGGCCATGGCCGAGTCCGCTGCCCCGGGGGCAGGGTTCCTCGACCACGGCGAGCGTCTTGTAGAGCCGATGCCTGACGAAGGGGTCGAGGAAGACGCCGGTCCCCTTCTGACGCCGCCCGGGGTCCGGTCCGAAGAAGGCCGGCGACCTCTCCCCGTGCGACGGCGTCTCCGGGCGCGAGCATCTGGTGGAGCCGATGGCCGACGAAGAGGTCGAGGAAGACGCCGGTTTCCTTCTGACGACATCCGCGGCCGCCTTCGGGGCCCGGGGGCCCTCCATGCCCCCGAGCGCTCCCCTTCCGACGTCACCCGGGGTCCGGTCAAAAGTACACCGGTGACCGCCCCCCGTGCGATCCGGGCCTCGCTAGTGCTTGCTCCTGGAATTTTCTGGGAATTAATTCAACAAGAAAAGTATTTTTAATAATTGAAATAAGCATTTCAGCAATTAAACAAAAGAAAAACCTTTTAAAAATCCTTTCCCTGTTCTTGGGCCAAATCCGGCCCGTCACTATTCTCCCCTCTCTCTCCCGCGCGCGCTGTGCGGCCCATAGCCTGCTAGCGCCCGCGCCTCCCCTCTCTTGCTGACAGGTGGTCAGGATCATCTTCGACCAGAGGTCAGAGAGCTCCTATGAAAGCCGCCACCACTGCCATGAATCTCGCTCTAGTTGTGATTCCCTCAAATTGGTTGAGGGGTTTTGATCCCCTCAACCTCCTCTTCCTTTTTCCCCAAGAATCGCGGAGAGAAACGATGGAATTGACGCCGATTCAAGCTCGTGAAGATTCGGGACTCCGAGGGAAAACCTAATCCACCGCCGTGACCGAACCCGAGCCGATCTTCCCTCCCCTCCACTATAAATAGCATCCCCGAGCCTCCCTCTTTCCCCTTCCGCCGCAGTCGCCGCCTTTCAGCCAAGCCCCGCCGCTGCTTTAGCCACCGTCGATGCTCGTCATCACCACTATTGGACTCACCGGACCATAAGGAAGCTTGGCCGCTGTCTCCCAGCCGTCGAAGACCACCAGAACAGCGTCGCCGTCGAGGACCCGAACCCCTCTGCTGCTAGAAGCTTGCCGCCGGTTGTTCCCGTCGCCCTTTTTGCCTCGGTAAGGTTTGTCGCGACCCCTTCTACACGTTGGTGCTCTCGCCGTGCTCTGCCGCGCCACCGATCGCCATCGACCAACAGTCCCTGATCCATCACCGTCGCCAGTCACTGACATGGACGCCACATCGGTGCCAGGTAGGCGCCACCTCAGCCCCGTGGGTCCAATCCGATCGGAAGTGATCCTAGCCGTCAGATCGGTTAGATTAAGTCCCAGCTGTTCGATCCATCCCCGGTTGAATCTCGGCCATCCATACCCATCCTAAACCCGAGATCAGATCTGGACCGTCCGATCAGATCTGGTCTGTTGAATCCTTGTGAACCCACTCGGTGGACTCGGTCTACCGTGAACCTAAGCCCCTCCTCTCTCAAACCTATGGGCCCCGGTTGTCAGCCACCCCTGATCTAGTGCTGACGCCATAATTCCTCTTTCTCGAATTAAAATAAATCATAAATGACGCAATAAATCGGTTTAATCTTTTTCAATAGGCTTTAAAAGGGTTAAAACTTCTGAAATTTATAACTAATTCATCCGAACTCTGTTTGGGGTGATTCAACTTGCATAATTCTTTAAAAATCGTGATCTATCCACTAAAAATATAATATTCTACTATTGATGTGTACTTATATACTGTTTTTCTCATTTTGTTTATTGCCTTTAGCCGCCGACGTTCCGAAAGAGTTAGGGTTTTACGAGGAGATTTCCGAAGCATTTGCAGAGCAGCAAGATAAGTCACACAGATCCTTAACACCTTTGAAAATGTTGTACCTATGTTTTAAGCTATATTTTCCTTCAATGCATTTATTTTACAATGTCAGCAGGAGGGAAAACCCTGATCTTTGTTTATTGCCCTATTGTGTTGATTACCTGTTATTGTACCATGGGAATAATTTGACTAGCTAGCTTTAATTATTGGTTAGCTAAAATAATTCTAGGACCCTGCTTAGCCATGCCTAGAAATTATATAATAACTTATGTGCTATTATTTAAATATTGATATTATCAGATTTACATAAAATGATGATTCAGTTCATGACTGTGGTCGTGTGAGGTTAATTTAATGGGCAACTAAAACTTGATTAATTGGTGGGTTGTGAGCACTGGGATTGTGGTTGATGCTAGTGGTGCTCATGGCACTTAAGGACTGGTTCGCGAGCTATCTTTGCGAAGCAATACCCGTACTAACCACAAACTAGAATGGGTAATGGTGGGAACTGAAATGTGACGAGTTCAATAGGAGGCACCAGAGCGTATTGTGGCAGTCATAAGTCCACGCTTGGTAGTCACAAGACCATGGTTTGGGCGTTGGGCCGTGTCACACCCTGAAAATCGGCTTAATTAAAAAATGTTTTGGGGGTAAATAGAAATACAAGAATACATTGGAAAATTTATTTGTGAAAGTGGTTGAATAAAAACCCTAAAATTACCAATATTAAAAATCCCAAATTGAAATTTTAATTAATACTTGGATGCTTTTATATCCGAGAACCCCTTCTTTCAGTGATTAACCGTTCAAGTCATATATCTATACCCTGATAATTATGGCCATTTTGTTGTTGTTATCTATACCTTGATTACTTGTTGCGAAGCAATACCGTATTAACCATAAGCCAGAATGGGCAATGTAACAAGTTCAACAGGAGGCACCAGGGCGTGTTGTGGCTGTGTCAATAAGACCACCATGGCTATGTCAATAAGTCCATATTTTGGGCGTTGAACCGTCTCCCTGTTTGGCGCCTGATCAGTTCCTGCCAGAGACTGGTGGTTCAGCGGGTGGCTTTTCTGTTGGGCAAGCTGCATAAAAGGTTTTGTCACGATTTCCCCCTTTGCAGTACCATGGTGGTATTTCAGGGCATGGTCACATGTGTGGAACTGTGTCTTGTGGGTAAAGTTGTACACATCTGGCCAAAGTAAAACTGTTCGAATAGCCGTACCCATGGTCAATGGGTGGGCCTAGCAATGTTTTTTGTGATTAGTGTCACACTATTCAATGATGGAGATAAATGATGGAATTTGATAGCTCCAGTTTGGAGGTTATGGTTTGGGCTTGAACTGCATTGCAGTGCTGTTCAGTGATTGGTTTAACATTGAATAGTAATTAAACTATATTGTTTCCATTGATTTTTACTATAAATGTTTTAAATGCCATTTATGCAAATAAGCCATACTATGCCTTTCATTTGGAATTCCGCTGCATTATTTTGCATTCCTAGTGTAGCTTGTTGAGTACGGTGGGTGGTACTCAGTCTTGCAATATTACAATCATCAGAGTGAAGCTTTGCGAGGAGAAGTTTCATGTTGGCTTATACCCCAGTTGAGCTGCCTATGGCTTGGTTCTAAAGCTACGCTAGTTGCTGTTCCGCTGCTGTTTTCTTCTGTGTGAAGGCTAAGTGCCTCTTTTGTAAGTATTTATCGTTATTTTGTTTTGGTTATCTTTATCAAATTGTCGGTTTATGTACCTCGACTGATTCCTGGACGAGGATTTATTGCACAAATTAGCTTTGGAAATTCTGGTGAATTTCTGGGTGTGATAGGCCGTCACCCTGTTGCGGGCTTGATCAGCTCCGACTGGAGATAGGTGATTTAGCGGGTGGCTCTCCTATTGTGCGAGTTACATGGAGGGGTCCTGTCATAACTCCTTTCCGAGGTACCATGGTGGTATTGAGACGCATGGTAACGTGTTGTGGGGTTGTGTCTTGTGAGTAAATTGGTACACTCTGACCAGAGTAAAACTGTTTGAATAGCCGTGCCCGCGGTTAATGGGCGGCCTAGCAATGCTTTTCGTGATTAGTCCCACACTACTCCACATTAATAATGGATGATGGAATATTGATAGCTCCAGGTTGGGAGTGGTTGGGCCTGTACCGTTTCGGAGAGCGGTACAGTGTTGGTTAATGTTGTTTAATGATTACTAGTTTTACTAATCTCTTAAATGCTTTATTAAATGCTATTTCTGCAAATTGAGCCCTATTATGCCATCCTTTAGATATCTGTGCACTTGCATATTTGCTGTGTGACTTGTGGAGTGTTTCATGTACTCACTTTGCAATCAACAATTATCATTAGATGAGTACTTCAGCGAAGAGGATCTCTTGGAGGACTGAGTGGGAGCCAAGTCAAGCGTTTGTGGTTTTGGAGTCGTCACATCGTTCGTAGTTTATTTCCGCTACTTAGATTTTTATCTTATGAGAGGTGTCATTCGCCTATGTAATAAATACATTCGCCTATGTAAGACATTTACTTGATATCAACTATGTTATTTGTGTGCCTCGCTTGATTTCTAGACGAGGGTTTACGCACAATAAATCACCCAAATTTTGGATGAAAATTCCGGGTGTGACAGTGTGCTACGACCTGGAGCACCATGGGACAGTATCGGTGTCGTGGGGCTTCACGATGATGGTGGTGCACGGCGTGCTGTCACCGCGGGAGATGGAGACACCGATGCGCTCCTTCCTCAACTAGTACAAGCGCGCCGGCGATGACGACCCCTGCATTTGCCTTCCCTCCCACCGCCAGCTCCCGCGCCCTCCCTGCCGCACAGCCCTCCCCGCTGTAATGAACCCAAAATTGTAATATGTTGAAAATGAATATATTAAATTGGTCAATAAATATCCTCTGTGCAAAAATCTTATTTTTGTTGTTTTTGGATTTTCCTTGCATATCATATTACATTTTGCATTTGTTAATTAAATGTGGATAAATAGAGTGTCAAATAAAAGTTGAATAAAAATTTGGAAAAAGTTGGGAAAAACTTTGAGTAATGTTTTGTAAAAAATATTAAAAGTTGATTTCTTAATTTTGAATTTCAAAGATTTCAAAATGTAATTTCAAACTCAAATAAAATAGTGAACTTCTCTGAATTTTCTACACATGAGAAAAATCCCAAAAATTCACCAAATACCAATCATGTCCACATATACCTCCTGTAAAATTTGCATAAAATTACAAGCAACAGAGCACCCAAAATAAATTCAACAAGTTTCAACCAATTTCAAATTTTCAGGAAAAATCTTTCCCTCTCCTCTTCCTTTCTCTCTCTGACTAGTGGGCCCAGAAGCACCCCTAGGACCCACCTGCCAGCCACCCATCTGCCTTCTCGCTCTCTTTCTCCTTCTCTCACTCCCTCGGGCATTTTGTCAAGCACTTGGCGTGCAAGCCAGAGGCATCGTGACACACCAAGCCGTGCACGCCGCCCGACCACGCCAATCTCCACTCCAACCCCAGCACCTGGCAAAGCTAAACCCGCTGTCCGCCTGTGCCAATCCATCTCCTCCGCTCTACCTCGCCAGCCTGCAAAGCCCGCCTCGCCGCGCATGCACTGTGCAGTGGCGAATCGGATGCCCTGCCCTCTGCTTAGACTAGACAAGTCGACCGCCTCTGCCTCTCTCTGCCAAAAGCCGACCTCGCCAACTTTCCCTCTGCCTGCTGCGCCGTGTCTTCTGCTGACTCCCCAGCACAAGACGACAACCGCTCTGCGACAACGCCGCCCAAGCTCGCCCGTCTCTCCCCGCTCCTCCCTCGGCCTATAAAACCACACCCGAGCTCGCCAGCCGACTCCTCACACCTCCCTCGTTATCCCCCAGCCGAACCCGAGGGCCGAAGCCCTCTGCTCCACCAAGAATGGCCACGCCACCGCCATCTCTACCCCAGATCGGAGCAAGCAGCCACCGCCGCACCGAAGTCATGCCGCCTCCTTGGTGAGCCCCTTTCCCATTCCTCTCGCCGGTGACCTCCTAGGGCCCCTCTGAGTAGGGGTGAAAACGGATCGGAAACGGTCGAAAACTAGCTATACCATATTTATTTCCATATTTTTTTTGGAATCGGATTCGGAATTAAAAACCTCGGATACAAAAACGGAATCGAATATTACCGGATACAGATACGGAGCGAATATGAATCGGAATGAATACGGTAACGAATATTTATTCGAATATAAAAACCCTCAAACTGATGGCAGAGTGCGGCGGTAGCGGGTGCCGGTGGCGACCGCGGGAGCCGCGAGGCCGGGCGTCGCCGGAGGCCGATGGGGGGCGCGCGGCCCAACGGGGGAGGCGCCGCGGGCTCGGGGCCCGGGGGCAGCGGCGGCGGGGACGACGGGCGAGACCGGCGGCTGGGACGGTGGCGCGACGGTGGGGCGACAGCCGACTGGCGGCGGAGCGACGGGGGAGACTGGCGACAGGGGCGACGCGCGACGGGGGAGGCGGCGCGACGGTGGAGCGACGGCCAACCGGTGGCGGCGCGATGGGGGAGACTGGCGACGGGGACGGCGGCGCGACGGTGGGGCGACGCTCGACCGGCAGCGGTGCGACGGTGGAAGACTGGCGACGGGGGCGGCGGCGTGACGGCCGACCGGCGGCAGCGCGACGGGGGAGACCGGCGATGGGGGCAACGGCCGACAGGTTGTGGCTGTGTGTGTATGGAGAATGTATATGGAAAGTTAGGGTTAGGTTAGGAGTAAAGGGCTATTGGGCTGGGCCAAGTAATACATAGTACTGGGCCTTTTGATGCGGATATCCAAAAATTTATCCGGATAGTTTTCGACCGATTCCGAAATCCGCCGGATAATGCCTTTACCGTATCCATATCCGTATCCGAAAAAAATATCCGTTTCTGTTTCCAAATCCAAGATTATTCGAAAATTATCCAACCGATCCTATCCGTATTTGAAATTTCGGACAGTTAGCGGATAATATCTGAACCGTTTTCAAGCCTACCTCTGAGCCTTTCCCCTCAACTAATTTCAGGCCATCGCTGCCGGAGAGCCGCCGCCACCATTGCCATTTGCCGCCGCCTCGGGATCCCATCGCCCCACCGTCTCGGACTGCCTCCGCCCAAATCGACCACAGGGTAAGCTTCCTCACCATCCCATGAGCCTCCCCTCGCATGGAATCGGTCCGCCGCCGCCCGTAACTCCTCAGCCACCGCCACGGGGCAGGACCTCCAAGACCTCCCCGAGCTTTCCTTGCGCTCGACGGAGCCCGCCGCTACCTCCCTCGCCACCAGCAAGCTCAACAGAGCCTCCTAGCCGCTCTTCCCTTTCCTCTCTCGCTGACAGGCAAGCCTCGCTTATCAGGTGGACAAGAGGTAGAAGGCAGGGACCTCTTCGTGATTTGCTAAAAACCTAGGGTTGGGTCATGCATCCCCTTTCACTGACATTCGGGCCCTAGTAGTTTTAAAGAAGAGAAATGCACCTTCCTTTGTGTTGGATTTATGCTTTCCTGAAAGGAAAACGTATTCCTTTCAGCCTATAGAAGAAATTACGCCTTCTCTATTAGAAAGTGTAATCTCACCATACGCAAACCTTCTCTAAATAATAAAACCTGAGAAATGATTTCCAAGGATTATTTTTGTACAGAAAAATGCTAAAACTTTAAAAAATCATAGAAAATTCATTTTAACTCCGATTGAGGTGAACCAAATTTTGTTAGATTCATAATAATTTTATATGTACTATTGTACACTCAAACTTGGCACCACCATTCTGGAAAAAAAAAATCACAAAATTCAAATTTTGAATATTAACTATACTTTACCTCATGTAAATCTTTAAAATGCTATAACTTGCTCATACGACATTGGATTTAGGTGATTCTTTCTCCTAAATTCATCTAAAATCAACCTCTAAACACTGCATATGTGCATGGACCATGTTGCATATTTTATTTTAGAGTTTTATTGGATGTTTATTTGAATATACGTTTAAATTTAATTATTTAGAGAACGACTCGGTTGTTGCCGTTGACGAGTGTCCCCGACCAGGAATTATTTGAGGAACCACCTGAGCAAGCCAAGTCCTATTCAATCCTTCTTCGATCATGTTGAATCCTATACTTTTGCAAATGTTTTATTATTTATAAATTGCATGCGATGATTTATAAAATGTGGGTATTGGTAGAGATGTCCTAATTGCCACAATACCTATCTTGTTAAATTGATTTCCCTCAGTATTGGTAACCATAGGTTATGGGCATGTACTCGCTAACTACAAAATGGGTATATCCGAGCTACTTTTATAGCTACTGCTTAGCCATGCTTATAGAAATTACGATGGCAACAAAATGACATGATATTCACATTTTTAAAAAAAAAACTAGGATATTTGAAAATGTTGTACAGAGCGGTTGCCTCTATTATTTGTGAAAAATGGAAAAACTGAAAATGATGGTTTTTAGACCTAGGCAGCAAGTGGTGTGCATATGGTGGTAGTTGCACGCCGATAGGGGGAGTATACGCCTGAGTCGATTAAGGACCAAACTATGTGTCACTAACTAAAACTACAGTGCAACCACATGCGTTAGTTATGGGATGACCTTAGCTTATTAAGCTGTTTAATGTGCTCACAATCCACCATTCAGTCAAGTTTTAGTTGGTATATTAATTAACCATCCATGACCAACTGTCGTGAATCATTAGCCATCAATTATTAATTAATCAGGGTGAATGAATAGTTTCCTCCCCATAAAATGACACTTCAGTTTCTATGCATTGCTAAGCAAAACCTAAATAATCTAGCTAGACCATTAAATAGCCATCTAGCTAGTCATGTTATTTATCTAGGGTATCAAGGTATAGGTATCAATAGCAAAATATTGGCCATAAACAAGGAAAATCGAAATTATAATAATTACCCGTAATAATGACATTCCAAAACATTGCATAGAATAACATTAAAATAAAATAGTTGTCACAAATGGGATCAACATGCCCAAGGGGATTTTTGTGTGACATGCCTTGCAATAAAAAAATCTTCGATCACTCTAACGAACACTTCCTCGGTCTTCACGATCCTCCGAATCGGCAAAAACGGCTGACTACATGTAAAACAAGGAAAAATCCTAAGAAACTCCAATAAACAGTACATAAATAGGTAGATCATGATTTTAGATAAATTTAGAAAGAAGAACGGGTCGAATCGGAGTTCGGACGGAAAAGATACGGCTTCCGGAAGTTCGAATTCAGAGAAAATCTAAAAAGAAAAGGAGAAAGAATATTCTCTGGAATATTCCATTGGAAAATAATTATCGAAAATTTATTTTTGAATAGGAAATTGGACTAGGACCCACTATCATAGGCTTGGTTCACATGGACTAGGTTCACAGAACCGAGGGGAGAGAAGACTTGTGGGCTGTGGTGAGGTGGCTGCCACGTGGACAAAAGAGATGATGTGGTGGTTGAGGTGGATACCGAGGTGGCAGCTAGGGCTGAGGTGATAGGAATTCGAGAGTTGTGAAAATTTAACGGTTGAGATTAGATCGGGAAGATCGGGTGATTGAGATTGCATATAGGCGTATCCAACGGCTCGGATTTAGCCCCAAGATTTTGATGAAGATTTATCGGCTCAGATGAAATCGGGTTGATCCGACAGCTTGGACTTCTTAGGGATCTGAGCGTGGGGCCTACTTGTCATTCACATAGGAGCCACACGTCGGTGTCACAAGAGAGGAGGTGCGCCAGGCCCCACATGGCAGCGATACAAGGGGAGAGAGCTCCCTGTTCCCATGGCGCTGGCGCCGGTGGGATGGTGTTCGATGATGGCATTCGGCAGCGACGTCGGGCGGCGACGCCGGGGCGGCACGGTGATGAGGACAACAGTGGCTCGCCCATGGGAAAGAAGAGAGGGCGACGCCGATGGGAACAACAAAGGTTGGAGCTGGGGCAAGAGGACGCCGACGATGATGAACAGAGGGAGGGGAAGAAGTGGGGCACCGATGGAGATGCTCACCCGTAGCCAGCGGCGACCACGGAGGGGACGACGGCGACGATGAAGACGGCGGTTCGGGCTCCTGGCGACGGCGGCCGAAAGGATCCGAACAGCGGTGGCGACAGAGGCGGCTGGCGGCGGTGCGGCGCAGAGGGGAGGTGGTTGGGGAGCGGCGGCACGGGGATTTAGGGCACAGGTGGTAGAAAGCGGTGGCTATATATAGGGGAGAGAGTCTGGCGGCGGCACGGCGGATTGGGGAGGAGCGGCGGCTCACGGGCCGGGCTGAGGCGGCGGCGGAGGCGGTGGACCGAGGATGCGCAGGCCGAGGACGGCGGCAGTGGGCCGAGGCCAGGCTGGAGGCCGAGGAGAGCTCGGGGCCCCTGGGTAGGCGCTGAAGGAGAGAGAACAGTAGGGAGGAAGAAGAAGAGGAAAGGAGGTAGAAGAAAAAAAAGAAGGGAAAAAAAAAAGGAAAAGATGGAAAAGAAAAGGAAAAAGGAGAAAAGGGAAAGGGTTTCTCTAGAAATTTCCCAAATTCAGAAATTGAATTTAAGAATTTCAAGAAATAAATAGGGATATTGGAAATTAGAGGGATGTTTGGAATTTTGGAATATCATAAATATTGTGATATATATATATATATATATATATATATATATATATATATATATATATATATATATATATATATATATATATGGGGAAATATTTGGAGGGGAAGAAATGGAATATATTTTGCGGGTGTCGGTAGATGGAGGATAATTTGGAGAAGACGAGACATTGGAATATTTTGAATTTTTGAAGGATAATTGAACCTCCTAAAATATGGGGAATATTTTAGGTTTGAAGTCAGGAATTCTTAAGGGAATATTTGATTGCCCAAAATATCGAAATATTTTGAGAGTCGATAAATCGAGAGTATTTTAGGGATGTCAGAATATTGAAAGCATAGAAGTATTGACGGGAATATTTTATGGAGATTAAAACGGGCAAATCTCAGGATATTGGAATATTTGGGGAATCCAAATATTTCATCGGGAGTTGGGCTCTGCGGGAACAAAGGGGATTTAGATAAATCGAGATGGGTATTTCATCAAGGAATCAGATATATCCGAGGATTCGGATTCTGGATTCCGAGGTTTTCAGAAAAAGGAGGAGATCCCGAGTTCGAGTTGAACAAGGAGATGTCGAGAGACGCAAAATAGAAACGACCCGACCAGCGAAAAAGAGAGGGATGTTATTTTTTATTTATTTAATTATCGAGATGATTTTTATTACATTAAAATTAATTCTGGAGCTCTGAAAAATCCAAGAAAATTTCAAAGAGTTCATTCAATCTTTTTCCAGAGGCAAGAACCACCATGAAACAAAAGATAAATTTATTATTATAAATACTTAAATGTTTAAAATATTTCGACAAACCCCAGGAAATATAAAAGCATCCAAGCATTTAATTAAAATTTCAACTTGGGATTTTTAATATTGGAAATTTCATAATTTTATTCAAACACTTTCATAAACAACTTTTCTAGTGTATTCTTGTATTTTCATTTACCCAAAATAATTTTAATTAGGCCGATTTTCAGGGTGTGACATTGTTCGCCTGAGTTAATTAAGGAATGAACTATGTGTCACCAACTAAGACTACAGTGCAACCACATGTGTTGCTTATGGGATGACCTTAGCTTATTAAGTTGTTTAATGTCTATCCTTACATTCGGGAGGCTGTTGTAGTAGGGATAATGCCCATTAAGGAGTACCAAGGTAGGTAGTGCCTAAGGGGCTATTCATAGGAGCTACCCATGGGGCTATGAGGGACAGGTTGATCCTCTCATGACATGGGCGTCAAAGCATATCCAATATAACGGAGTAGTGCCTCGTGGGGGACAACTGACTGTTCCTTTCCATGGTGCTAGGGGTGGCCAGCCAACCACCCTAAGCACACTAGGGATCGACACTAGTGGGATTTGCACTCTCCGTGCTCATGCAAGGTTAGGCATTAGACAATGTAACGGCTTCGTTATGACTTCTAGACCGCACTCAGTGTGTAGAGTGTGGTGGTACCGATGGGTACCAGACAAACTAGAAAGTTCATATCATGTGGGTAATGTTGCACAAACTCTGCAGAGTCTAAACTAATCGATTATCCGTGCTCACGATCATGAGCGACTTGGTGATGTGATACAAGTATAGTATTGGTGATTTGCTAAAAGATTTATGGAAATTATGGTATGATGAAAAAAAATGATGATTTTGCCTAGTATGGGCCAAGGATGAAATGCTTACTTGTTGCCATGGAAGGCACAAGGATGATGCTATGATTATGATTATGTATTATTACTATTATTTACTTATTGTTTTATAAATTCCGTTGCAATCTATTACTACTTACTTCTTTGAATTTAAATTTGCTTTATGCTGAAAAATGAGTCCACAAATATGGCCCTCCTTGATCTAAGCTTACAATAGTTCTAGGTTTCCCAAGGCTTTGGGTAGGGCTTGCCAATACCTTGTGTATTGACTCACCTCTTATTGTTTTAGACATAGATACAGGTGACGGGATGCCTAGTGACGAGTACTTTGCACCGGGTTCTAGAAGTTTCGAAGATGGTTCTTTCTAGGGTGATTCCTAGTCGGTTGCCTGTGAGGTTTGGTAGATGGGTACACCCAAGAACTTATGTATCTTGTATCTTTCCGTTGTGTTTAAGCTCTTTTATTCGGCCAAGCGGCCCTATCTATGTTGTAAGACTTTGCACCCGCTAAGTTATGAGAACCTCTTTATCTACTACTATGTCATATATGTTATATGGATGTGATAGCAATGTTGTGGATGCGTGTACTAGCCACTGATCATGGGACTAGTACATAGTACGCTCCAGGTATTCGGGAATTCAACTCCTTGGGTGCCAACAACGCTTGGTATTATAGCCATACTGGCTGTAGGAAGCCCTAGTTAGAATGGCTGTTAGAATAAGGACTTAATTTTGAAAATCTAGTTCATTTGAAAACAAATATTTGTGGAAAATTTAGGTTATTTTCTGTTATTCTTACCTCTTCAAAGTATATATTCTCTCCTTACCTAAAGATAAATTCTTTTCTAGATTTTTTTAATTACAAAGAAGCCTTTTGAAAATAAATGTCCTAGCCTCCTTTTATCTTGTTCAAAATAAGATTTAAAAGGCTTGCATGATATTTGAAGGAAAATGATTGATTCTAACCTCTTACCTACTTTCAAAATTAAATAGATGAGTAGACGCAAAAACGGTTAGTGGGGGTAGGAAGTGGCTTGGGAATTGCTTGTTTCTCTTTTGTCGATTGGTTAGGTTCTGAACTAGGTTATAAAACATGGTGAATCTAGTAATCACATAATTTACATGATGTTATGACCCTTGTAGCACCCCTTTAATATATATATATGGGCTTAGTTAATGTGTAGAATAGGAGTAGTCTCTTAAATAAAGTCAACATGGGTTTGAATAAACTAGTTTAAACCTACCCTTGCAAGATTAGATGTTGTGGTGTACTGATTGTTTGATGGCTCTTATGGATCTTTGATTGTGTGATTGTAGGATAGGAGGATCTAGCAAACCATGTTTACTTAGCGTTAACGCTAAAGTTTCATGCTTGCTTTTTGTCGGCGAAACGGGACTGGGGGCCCCACATACCCCGGGGACGCGTGGATCTTCAGCCACGTCAGCTCCTCCAGGGCCACATTCTGCACCGGTGACGGCCGGCTATGGCCGTTTTCCCGCCAAGTACCTAGGGCCCGAGCACTGCCCGGGCCCGGGTGCACCCTTCCCGGGCGTGTCGCGACGACCACCCACATCTGTCTCGGGCCCCGTGGCCCGGGGACATTCCCGGGCCTCGCCCCCCCGTCCTAGGTCCCACAGGCTCGGTCCCGGGGCGCGCTCCCTGGGCACATTACTCGGACATTCCCGGGCCCGGGACTCGCCCCCGTCAGGACCCATAGGCTCGCTCCCAGGGCGCGACCCCGGGGCACGTTTCTGTGGCCTTTCCGGGCCCGGGACTCACAGCTCAAGTCCCAAGGGCTCGGCACCTTGTGCGCGCGGAGGGCTCGATGAGCTCTCTGCCCCGGGCACAAGCCTGACTCGAGCAGATCAACTCCCCAACTACCCGCATTAATGACGAGGCGACGGGGCGTATCGCGCCTGTCGCCCGCTCGGACGTGCGTGGACTCTCATGATGGCCCCCCGTGGGCCCACTCCCTATGCAGTCAGACATATTTGACTAAGAGGGCTTCATTTTTCCACGCTCTGGCAGTGATGGCGTGCGCTATCACATCTTCACGACCTAGCCGCCCGCAGCAGCCAAGCAACGTGACGACTAGACGTGCCGAACCAACTCCGGCGTGGCTCAGCAAGCGGACGTGTGCGACAAGACATATCGTACCTAGAAAAGCTTTCTCTTGCATGTGAGCTAGGCATTGTGGACTCCCCTTGGACTATGAAAGGAGGATCCATGCCAGCAGGAAAAGGATTCCGGTTCCAGATTCCGGTTCGAGGGGATCGGCCTCTGCATTGAGCTCAGCTTCTTGAGAGACTGAGTTCCCAAAGCCAGGGCTAGCTCCTGAGCACCCCTCAAGAACATCTTGTAAGAACTAAGCACATTCATCTCCCACATAGCAGATACACACAGGAGTAGGGTATTACACCTCCGCGCGGCCTGAACCTATCTACTTCTTCTGTCTCCCTTACGTTCCATCGTCCCGACGCCGCAGTCGTCCTGTGGACAACTCCCCTGGCCGAACCTCAAAGGGGGGTCCCCAGACTCCTCGCAGTTGGAGTTCCCTACCAACGAGCTACCGTATCCCCTCCTGCTAAACCCCGGACATTGTCCAAGCCCTGGGGCCGTGGGTGCGCCCCTCTGCACGGCGCCCCGGGCCCCCACAGGCTTGCGGTGTCCCGCCTGGTTGGCTTCGGGCTCGGTTTTTTCCGCTGCTAGGGGGCAAAATACTTATGCGCAATCCTTTCCTCCGCACGGTCACGACCGCGAAGAGGCCCTTGGGAGGTGGTAGACGCCACGATTCGTAGCATGGAATGGACAAAGGAGCGAGCCAAGTACTCTCACAGTTCATCATGTGCAGATTAGACCCATCCTTGGCCTGCGCCGGTTTTCTTTCCAAACCTGGACACGGGCCGGGGGCCCCATCCCAGATTCATTTTCGGCGCAATTCCTGGCCCGGGGCCTAGCAGCGCTCCTGGCCCTGGGATCATGCTCGCGGAGCCACACCACCCTTTTTTCAACATCCAGATACGTAATCTTATCCGACTTTACACATTGCTCAATTTCTATTCTTTCCCCGTTTGTATGGCCATGTGTTTTGTTCTCCTCGGCCCCAGGGGCAAAGCGGAATTTGCCGGAGCCAGGCGCGAGGGCCGCCGGGTTAGCGCTGCCCCGGTTGCCAAGGCCTGATGGCTGGGTCGTGGACCGCGCCCCGAGCACTGTCGATGCCCTGGGGTCTCGGGCAGATCCCCCCCGTTGGGCCAGCCTAGATTCCCGGGGCGGGCAGCGGTGCTCGGCCTGGCCAGCTCCTCCCCGACCACCGCCGAAGCGCCGGGTGCTTCGCTGTCTGGCAGCCCCCGCGCATGGTCAAGGTCGGTTCCTGAGGGGCTCCCTACGAGCCAAAAGGCACGAGATCAGCACTTCGGCCATACCTAACCCACACGGGGCTTTTTTTCGTATTTTCTCTCTCCTAGCAGTCTTTCCCCGCGGAGCCTGGCGTGAAGGCCGCCGGATTAGTGCTGCCCCGGTTGTCAAGGCCAGGTGGCCGGGTCATGGACCGTGCCCCGGGCACTGTCGATGCCCCGGGGTCTCGGGTAGAGCCCCCCGTCGGGCCAGCCTAGATTCCCTGGGCGGGCAGCGGTGCTCGACCTGGCCAGTTCCTCCCCGACCACCGCCGAAGCGCTGGGTGCTTCGCTGTCTGGCGACCCCCGCGCACGATCAAGCAATCTCTTCCCGCGGCCAGCGCTCGGGGGCACGGAGCGCCCCCGGGCCCGGAAGACGGACTTAACCGTTTCCGCAACACTCGCGCCCTGTTGCTCGCGGTCCCTTGGTACCGAGCTCCCGGTGCGCAAACATAAGCAACTTCCGGAACAACACAATAAGCAAAGGTACGAAAATGTAAACATGATTATATACATATACAAATGTCCCTCTTTGTACAAGATAGGTAAAATCAGAGCGCAAGCATGAGCGGAGGCCGGGACATGTCGTCGTCTGGGGGGAGGTCACTCGTCTTCCTCAGACCGGACCCCGAGCGGTGTCAGAAGACGATTGCCGTCTTCCTCAGACTCCTCGTCGGTCATCGGCTCCACGAGGTGCTCGCCGCGGTCGAAGAACCCCGCCACCGTTGCAGCGGTGTCGGCCACGGCTTTCCGTGCCTCCTCGCGAACCACCACGGCTTTCTCGTATGCAGTGATCTCATGCTCCCGGGCGCGAGCCCGGCCTCTTGGGCCCGGACGCGTTCCTCCCGGGAGGATATTTCCTTCTCCCGCGCCTCCATCTCGGACCGGGCGCGGGAGGCCTCGTCGGCGGCATATTTGGCGGCCACCTCCAATTGGACGACGCGTCCCTCTGCCGCCTCAATCTCCAGCCGGCGGGTCGCCACGAAGATCTCGGTGGGTGACCGTATGGGCGGTGAGCTACTGCATCACCATTGCGATCGCTGCCCGCCCACTCTCGTGATCTGTCCGGACCCGGGCGTCCTCCCGACGCTCCTGTTCGCCGGGCAGCAAAAAAAGTACCAGGCCCACTCCCCCTCGCGAGAGATGGTTGGGCCCTGGCATCCCCCGCTTTTGCGGCTGCAGGGATGTCAGTTGGTGCGGCGACGCAATCATGGCCGTCGGTCACCCCATCTCGTCTTCTGTCAAACCAGGTGGGCCCCGAGTCTCCTCGTTTCTCCAAGACGTGGCCCTGTTCCTGCCCGGAGTGGCTCCCGGCCGAGCAACAGGGCCAAGGGCCACTGTCGGCGAAACGGGACTGGGGCCCCACATACCCCGGGGACGCGTGGATCTTCGGCCACGTCAGCTCCTCCGGGGCCCACATTCTGCACCGGTGACGGCCGGCTATGGCCGTTTTCTCCCCAAGTACCTAGGGCCCGAGCACTGCCCGGGCCCAAGTGCACCCTCCCCGGGCGCGTCGCGACGACCGCCTGCATTTGCCTCGGGCCCCGTGGCCCGGGGACATTCCCGGGCCTCGCCCCCCGATCCCGGGAGCCATAGGCTCGGTCCCAGGGCGCGTTCCCGGGGCACATTGCTGGGATATTCCCGAGGCCCGGATCTCGCCCCCCGGTCCCGGGTCCCATAGGCTCGGTCCTGGGGCACGCTCCCTAGGCACATTACTCGGACATTCCCAGGCCCGGGACTCGCCCCCCTGTCCCGGGACCCACAAGCTCGCTCCCAGGGCGCAACCCCGGGGCACGTTTCTGTGGCCTTCCCAGGCACGAGCCTGACTCGAGCGGATCAACTCCCCAACTACCCGCATTAATGACGAGGCGACGGGGTGTATCGCGCCTGTCGCCCGCTCGTACGTGCGTAGACTCTCATGATGCCCCCCGTGGGCCCGCTCCCTATGCAGTCAAACATATTTGACTAAGAGGGCTTCATTTTTCCACGCTCTGGCAGCGATGGCATGCGCTGTCACATCTTCACGACCTAGCTGCCCGCAGCAGCCGAGCAACGTGACGACTAGACGTGCCGAACCAACTCCGGCGTGGCTCAGCAGGCGGACGTGTGCGACAAGACATATCGTACCTAGAAAAGCTTTCTCTTGCATGTGAGCTAGGCACTGTGGACTCCCCTGAGACTATGAAAGAAGGATCCATGCCAGCAGGAAAAGGATTCCGGTTCCAGATTCCAGTTCGAGGGGATCGGCCTCTGCATTGAGCTCAGCTTCTAGAGAGACTGAGTTCTCAAAGCCAGGGCTAGCTCCTGAGCACCCCTCAAGAACATCTTGTAAGAACTAAGCACATTCATCTCCCACATAGCAGATACACACAGGAGTAGGGTATTATGCCTCCGCGCGGCCCAAACCTGTCTACTTCTTCTGTCTCCCTTACGTGCCATCGTCCCGACGCCGCAGTCGTCCTGTGAACAACTCCCCTGGCCGAACCTCAAAGGGGGGTCCCCAGACTCCCCGCGGTTGGAGTTCCCTCCTCCGACACTTTCCATAAAAGAAAATAAAATGTGAAAACCAGAAAATTAAACAGAACAACGAAAAGAAAAAAAATAATAAGATGATTTATCCCCCTTATCTGACAAGTAGAAGCTTCATCCTTGCCCTTTAATCACCATATGACAAACACACGGTCAATGGAGGTGATCCTTGCCGCTACTGCTTCCGCCAGAGGGCAACAGTTCCAAAGGAATCCACCCAGTCCTACTCAGCCTAACCCAATTCACTCGGATCCCACAAGGGAGGCCTGTGGAAGTTGAGGAACAGATGGACATGAGGAGCAACCTGCTGAGCCTACCATGACCCAACTGCTAGCAATGCAGAACCGACTCTTTGAAAGGATGGTTTAGAACACTAAGAACCTTAGTGCAGCATTCATCCAGAACACGGGACAAATTCAATCCAAGTTAGGAGAAGTGCAGCGCACACATCCGCCGAATTTTTCCTCGGCAGCTGATCCTTTGGACGCCAATGATTGGCTCCGTGATATCGAAGGTAAGTTGGACCTCTGCCACTGCAATAATGAAGAGAAGGTTGCCTACGCTGCCTACTATCTCCAAGGTGCATCTGCTGCTTGGTGGGAAAGCTACAAAACTATACTTCCACGTGGCTAATCTATCACTTGGAATGCTTTTAAGGATGCATTCTGCACCGCTCATATTCCGGAGGGTATCATGGAAATCAAGAGGAAGGAAGTCTACAACCTGAAGCAAAACAACCTGTCCATCATGGATTTTCTGCACAAGTTTAACTATCTTTCTCAGTATGTGGCCGATGAAATACCCAATGAAACGCAAAGGGTAACTCTTTACCGGGAACGCTTGAACCCGGAAATGAGGCATGCACTCTCAGCTCATGACATCCCCAACATGAAGTCCCTTGTAGACAAAGCACTCCGAGTGGAAGAAAGTTCTAAGGAGGTGATTGAGAGCCATAAACGCAAATGGATGGCTCAGAAATCTGTTGGCAACAGTTCATCTCGACCCCGTACTTGGCAGCCCACTGGCACTCGACCAATGGCGTCACCACCACCAAGGCTACAGATGCAAGCCCCACGTCGTCAACCAGCTACGGTTCCACTATACAACCGCGTGCCACAGCCGTCCGGTGTTTAGAACCGGGCAATGAATGTCAACTGCTTCAACTGTGGTGTATTCGGCCACTACTCCAGCAATTGCCCACACCCGAAGAGGATGACACAAGCACCTCAGCCCCGTGTCGTCCAGCAGCCACCGCGTGCCCCAGGAGGGCAGCTAGGAAGCTGAAATGGCCCTAGACTAAACCAAGGTGCAGCTCACGGCCATCTTAATCATGTGACCGCAGAAGAAGCTGACAACGCACCCGATGTGGTGTTGGGTACGTTCATCATTCACTCAGCCCCTACTTTGGTTTTATTTGATTCCAGAGCATCCCATTCATTCATATCCACTAAGTTTGTTGAGCGAGAAAATATCATCAACCATATGCTAGAGAAAGCCATGTTAATTCAATCACCCAAAACCACCATAGTAACTAAGCAACTATGCAAAGGAGTAAAAATTATTATCAATCGAGTAGGGTTTGAAGCCGACCTCATCCAAAGAAACTCCACTGGTTTAAATGTCATCCTTGGTATGGATTGGCTATCCAAATATAAGGGAAATATTGACTGTGCAAGCAGAATGATTTCTCTTATCAATGCCGATAGAATTCATATTAGCTTTACATTTGATAAGACGCCAACCTCCCAGCCTCACTTCATTCCCTTTCCATCCCGGAACTGAACTCAGTACCAATCGTATGTGAATATCCTGATGTATTTCCCGATGAGTTGCCAGGTATGCCACCTGATCGCGACATTGAGTTTGTGATTGATTTACTCCCTAGCACTGCTCCTATCTCTAAAAGACCCTATCATATGACCCCAAATGATTTGGTGGAACTCAAGAAGCAACTCAATGAGCAGCTAGAAAAAGGATTTATCTGTCCTAGCTCATCTCCATGGGGTTGTCCAGTGTTGTTCGTACCAAAGAAAGACGGTACCACACGTATGTGTGTAGATTGTCGGCCTTTAAATGACGTCAGCATCAAGAACAAATATCCTCTTCCAAGAATAGATGACATGTTTGATCAAATGACCGGTGCCCAGGTCTTTTCCAAGATCAACCTGAGACTAGGTTATTTCCAACTCAAAATCAGACCGGAGGACATCCCAAAAATTGCTTTCACTACCCGCTATGGTTTATTCGAATATACCGTAGTTTCTTTTAGACTAACCAATGCTCCTGCCACTTTCATGAATCTCATGAATAAGATATTCATGGAGTATTTGGACAAGTTTGTGGTAGTATTCATCGATGATATTCTCATCTACTCCAAGAATGAAGAAGAGCATGCGCAGCACTTGCGTATTGTGCTTGACAAGCTTAGCGAACATCGGTTGTATGCGAAGTTTTCCAAATGTGAGTTTTGGTTGAAGGAAGTTACCTTCTTAGGCCATGTTCTTTCCAAAGGAGGTGTTTCCATAGATCCAAGCAATGTGAAAAAAGTTATTGCTTGGAATCAACCTCAATCTATTCTGGAGGTCCGAAGTTTCCTCGGTCTAGCTAGGTACTATCGCCAGTTTATTGAGAACTTCTCCAAAATTGCTCGACCAATGACTCAGCTTCTAAAAAAGGAGCACAAGTTTGAATGGTTAGCAGCTTGTGAAGCAAGCTTTCAAGAATTGAAGAAAAGGCTCACAACAGCCCCAGTGCTTGTGTTGCCTGACATTCATAAGAGCTTCGACGTCTATTGTGATGCATCTCACCATGGGATTGGATGTGTGTTGATGCAAGAGGGAAAAGTTGTGGCTTATGCCTCATGACAACTGCAGCCTCACGAAGTCAATTATCCAACTCATGACTTGGAATTGGCAGCCATGGTTCATGCCCTGAAAATATGGCGTCATTATCTGATTGGTAACCAGTGCGAAATATACATCGATCACAAGAGCTTGTAGTACTTCTTCACCCAGCCAGATCTGAACCTCGGACAAAGAAGATGGCTTGAGCTCATCACAGATTATGATCTTGGCATTCACTATCATCCTAGAAAGGCAAATGTTGTTGTTGATTCCCTCAGTCGAAAACTTCACCATATCACTGTTTCTCTATCAACCAATCAACCGGAGTTGCACAAAGAATTCCAAAGACTCAACCTAGAAATGGTTGAGGATGGTTTTGTTGCAGCCTTAGCACTGCAACCAACTCTTCAGTCCCAAATCAAAGATGCTCAGCTCACTGACAAGAGAGTGGCTGAAATTAAGTCTCAAATCTAAGAGGGTTTTAACTTCCAATTTCTCCGAGAATCCTGATGGAATAATCATGCATAGACAGCAACTCTATGTCCCAGATGACCAAAAGATTAGAGAGTTTATTCTTAAGGAAGCCCATGAATCACCCTGTCCATCCATCCTGGTTGTACCAAGATGTATCAAGACCTCCGTACACAATATTGGTGGCCTAGCATGAGGCGAGACATTGCCGCCTATGTTGCCATTTGTGATGTGTGTCAACGCATCAAGGTAGAACACCAGCGACCCACAGGATTACTCCAACCTCTAAAAGTTCCTAAATGGAAGTTTGATGAAGTCGGAATGGACTTTATCACTAGACTACCAAAGACTCCAAATGGACATGACTCTATATGGGTTATTGTCGATCGCTTGACTAAGGTAGCCCATTTCATTCCAATACGTGTGACATAAAGTGGAGCAAAGCTTGCTGAGCTCTACATGACTCATATTGTTCGTCTACATGGAGTACCAAAAGTCATCATTTCAGATCATGGCCCTCAATTCACTTCAAGGTTCTAGGAGAACTTACATGATCTTCTCGGAACTAAGCTATTCTTCAGCACAGCCTTTCACCCTCAAACCGGAGGCCAAACCGAACATACAAATCAAATATTGGAAAATATGCTTAGAGCTTGTGTGCTGACTTATGGCATGAACTGGGATAAGTGCTTAGCGTTTGCTGAATTTTCCTACAACAACAGCTATCAAGCAAGCCTCCAAATGTCTCCTTTCGAAGCCCTCTATGGAAGAAAATGTAGAACTCCTCTGTTCTGGTTTGAAGTAGGCGAAAGACAATTCTTTGGACCAGGCATCATCAATGAAGCCCAATAGAACGTCGACCTAATTTGGAAACGACTCAAAGAAGCGCAATTGCGCCAAAAGAGCTATGCTGATCGTCGTCGTCACGAACTAAGTTTCGAAGTGGGTGACTTCGTCTATCTCAAAGTCTCACCATTGCGAGGTACCCGACGTTTCCAAGTACATGGCAAATTGGCCCCTTGATATATCGGCCCCTATGGAATCCTTGCACGAAGAGGAGAAGTGGCATACCAATTGGAATTGCCACCACAACTTTCAGATGTGCACGATGTGTTCCACGTATCTCAACTCAAGAAGTGTCTCAGAGTACCTACCGAACTCAACCCAGTTGAACAGATCAACCTTCGACCAGATCTTTCTTACCAAGAGTACCCGATTCGTATCCTTGAAGAAGCAGAGCGTCATACCCGCCGTCGAGCTATCAAGATGCTTAAAGTCCAGTGGAGTAACCATACCGCTGACGAGGCCACTTGGGAGCAAGAGGACCATCTTAGAACCGACTTCCCGAGTTTCTTCACCTAGGCTTAGCGAATCTCGGGGACGAGATTCAATTTAAGGGGGGGTAGGTCTGTAATGAACCCAAAATTGTAATATATTGAAAATGAATATATTAAATTGGTCAATAAATATCCTCTGTGCAAAAATCTTATTTTTGTTGTTTTTAGATTTTCCTTGCATATCATATTGCATTTTGCATTTGTTAATTAAATGTGGATAAATAGAGTGTCAAATAAAAGTTGAATAAAAATTTGGAAAAAGTTGGGAAAAACTTCGAGTAATGTTTTGTAAAAAAAATTAAAAGTTGATTTCTTAATTTTGAATTTCAAAGATTTCAAAAAGTAATTTCAAACTCAAATAAAACGGTGAACTTCTCTAAATTTTCTACACATGAGAAAAATCCCAAAAATTCACCAAATACCGACCATGTCCACGTATACCTCCTGTAAAATTTACATAAAATTACAAGCGACAGAGCACTCAAAATAAATTCAACAAGTCTCAGCCAATTTCAAATTTTCAGGAAAAATCTTTCCCTCTCTCTTCCTCTTCCTTTCTCTCTCTGACCAGTGGGCCTAGAAGCACCCCCAGGACCCACCTGCCAGCCACCCATCTCCCTTCTCGCTCTCTTTCTCCTTCTCTCACTTCCTCGGGCATTTTTTCAAGCACTTGGCGTGCAAGCCCGAGGCATCGCGACACGCCAAGCCGTGCATGCCGCCCGACCGCACCAACCTCCACACCAACCCCCGCACCTAGCAAAGCCGAACCCGCCATCCGCCTATACCAATCCATCTCTTCCGCTCTACCACACCAGCTGCAAAGCCCACCTCGCCACGCACGTGCCACGCCATGGCAAATCGGATACCCTACCCTCTGCTCCACCGTGCCGACCACGACGAGACGAGACAAGCAGACCGCCTCTGCCTCCTTCTGCCAAAAGCTAACCTCGCCAGCTTTCTCTCTGCCCTCTCCGTCGTGTCTTCCACCGACGCCCCAGCACGAGACGATGACCGCTCCGCGACAACGCCACCCGAGCTCGCCCGTCTCTCACCGCTCCTCCCTCAACCTATAAAACCGCACCCGAGCTCGCCAGCCGACTCCTCACACCTCCCTCCTTTTCCCTAGCCGAACCTGAGGGCCGAAGCCCTCTGCTCCGCCGAGAATGACCACACTGCCACCGTCCCTGCCCCGGACCGGAGCAAGTAGCCACCGCCGCGCCGAAGTCAAGCCGCCTTCTTGGTGAGCCCCTTTCCCATTCCTCTCGCCGGCGCCCTCCTTGGGCCCCTCTGAGCCTTTCCCCTCAACTAATTTCAGGCCGCCACCGCCGGAGAGCCACCGCCCCCTTGGGATCCCGTCGCCCCACCGCCTCGGACTGCCTCTACCCAAATCGACCATGGGATAAGCTTCCTCACCGTCCCATGAGCCTCCCCTTGCATGGAATCGGTCCGCCGCTGCCCGTACCTCCTCAGCTGCCGCCATCTCGAATCGCCACCAGCTGTCCCGGCCGCTGCGCCACCGCCACCGCCACGGGGCCGGACCTCCAGGACCTCCCCGAGCCTCCCTTGCGCTCGGCCGAGCCCGCCGCTACCTCTCTCGCCACCAGCGAGCTCAACAGAGCCGCCTAGCCGCTCTCCCCTTTTCTCTCTCACCAATAGGCGGGCCCCGCTTGTTGGGTGCACAAGGGGTAGAAGACATGGACCTCTTCGTGATTTACTAAAAACCTAGGGCCAGGTTATGCATCCCCTTTCACTGACATGCGGGCCCCTGTAGTTTTAAAGAAGAGAAATACGCCTTTCTTTGTGTTGGATTTACGCTTTCCCGAATGGAAAACATATTCCTTTCAGCCTATAGAAGAAAGTACGCCTTGTCTATTAGAAAGCGTAATCTCACCATACGCAAACCTTCTCTAAATAATAAAACTCGAGAAATGATTTCCAAGGATTATTTTTGTACAAAAAATGCTAAAAAGTTAAAAAATCATAGAAAATTCATTTTAACTCCGATTGAGGTGAACCAAATTTTGTTAGATTCATAATAATTTTCTCTATAATATTATACACTCAAACTTGACACAACCATTCTGGAAAATTTCACAAAATTCAAATTTTAAATACTAACTATACGTTACCTCATGTAAATCTCTAAAATGCTATAACTCGCTCATACGACATCGGATTTAGGTGATTCTTTCTCCTAAATTCATCTAAAATCAACCTCTACACACTACATATGTTCATGGACCATGCTGCATATTTTATTTTGGAGTTTCATTGGATGTTCATTTGAATATACGTTTAAATTTAATTATTTAGAGAATGACTTGGTTGTTGCCGTTGACGAGAGTGTCCCCGACCAGGAATTATTTGAGGAACCACCTGAGCAAGGCAAGTCCTATTCAATCCTGCTTCGATCATGTTGAATCCTATACTTTTGCAAATACTTTATTATTTATAAATTGCATGCGATGATTTATAAAATGTGGGTATTGGTAGAGATGTCCTAATTGCCACAATACCTACCTTGTTAAATTGATTTCCCTCACTATTGGTAACCATAGGTTATGGGCATGTACTCGTTAAGTACAAAATGGGTATATCTAAGCTACTATTATAGCTACTACTTAGCCATGCTTATAGAAATTATGATGGCCACAAAATGACATGATATTCACATTTTTAAAAAAACTGGGATATTTGAAAATGTTGTACAAAGCAGTTGCCTCTATTATTTGTGAAAACTAGAAAAACTAAAAATGATGGTTTTCAGACCTGGGCGGCAAGTGGTGTGCATATGGTGGTAGTTGCACGCCGATAGGAGGAGTGTTCGCCTGAGTCGATTAAGGACCGAATTATGTGTCACCAACTAAGACTACAGTGCAACCACATGTGTTGGTTATGGGATGACCTTAACTTATTAAGTTGTTTAATATCTATCCTTGCATTCGGAAGGCTGTTGTAGTAGGGACAATGCCCATTAAGGACTACCAAGGTAGGTAGTGCCTGAGGGGCTTTTCATAGGAGCTACCCATGGAGCTATGAGGGACAAGTTGATCATCTCGTGACATGGGCGTCTAAGCATATCCAATATAACGGAGTAGTGCCTCGTGGAGGACGACTAACTGTTCATTTCCACAGTGTTAGGGGTGGCCGGCCAACCACCCTAAGCACACTAGGGATCGAGACTAGTGGGATTTGCACTCTCCGTGCTTATGCAAGATTAGGCATTAGACAATGTAACAGCTTCGTTATGACTTCTAGACCGCACTCAGTGTGTAGAGTGTGGTGGTACCGATGGGTACCGGACAAATTAGAAAGTTCATATCATGTGGGTAAAGTTACACAAACTCTGCAGAGTCTAAACTAATCGATTAGTCGTTCTCACGGTCATGAGCGACTTGGTGATGTGATAAAGTATAGTATTGGTGATTTGCTAAAAGATTTATGAAAATTATGGTATGATGAAAAAAATGATGATTTTGCCTAGTATGGGCCGAGGATGAAATGCTTACTTGTTGCCATGGAAGGCACAAGGATGATGTTATGATTATTATTATTATTATTATTATTATTATTATTATTATTATTTACATATTGTTTTATAAATTCTGTTGCAATCTATTACTACTTACTACTGTGAATTTAAATTTGCTTTATGCTGAAAAATTAGTCCACAAATATGGCCCTCCTTGATCTAAACTTGCAATAGTTCTAGGTTTTCCAAGGCTTTTGGTAGGGCTTGCCAATACTTGTGTATTGACCCACCTCTTGTTGTTGTTTTAAACATAGATGCAGGTGATGAGATACCTAGTGACGAGTACTTTGCTCCGGGTTTTGGAAGTTTCGAGGATGGTTCTTTCTAGGGTGATTCCTAGTCGGTTGCCTGTGAGGTTTGGTAGATGGGCACACCGAAGAACTTATGTATCTTGTATCTTTCCGTTGCGTTTATGCTCTTTTATTCGGCCAGGTGGCTCTATCTATGTTGTAAGACTTTGCACCCACTAAGTTATGAGAACCTCTTTATCTACTACTATGTCATATATGTTGTATGGATGTGATAGCAATGTTGTGGATACATGTACTAGCCACTAATCATGAGACTAGTACAGTGTACGCTCCAGGTATTCAGGAATTCAACTCCTCGGGTGCCGACACCCACCGTCCCTCACCGCCACCACTATGAGCTTGAGCCCGAGTTGCCGCCACCGTCGCTGACTTGTCGAGCTCGCCGCTGCCTAGATCTAACTGGGGGTATGCTCGGAAGTTAAGCAACTGGGCGGCGAGGATGCCTCTGCCTCCCGACAGCGGTGAGGAAGCCAAGCGGCGGCGATGGTGATGGCTCGCGGAGGAGGGCGGGCACGGCTGGAATCGCAGCGAGGAAGGGGGCGGCCACGGCCAGAATTGTGCCTTGTCCTCCACCTTGTGTGCCACCTGTCCACACAGAGGAGATGCCGATGGAGCACTGTGTTTTTAATTTTTTTTCCTAGTGTAAGTCTCATTGACACGTGGGTCCTCCTGGAGGCCCATATATCCAGAGAAGCGAAGCTGTGGACCAAATTGACAACCTACATAGGATTGCTACCATGGTTGTGACTAAATCTCCACCAATTCTACCGGCCCACTCTAGTTGATGGGCATACTTTATTGGACCGCAAGGGAAGGAGTGAGCGAGGTAAGCAAGCTCCTCAGAATTGATGAATTGCCTAATAATCCAATAGTACGAATCTCAAGCGTCGAGGTGGCAGCTCGCCTGTCTGGCAGTCTGAAGTTCGATTTGAATAACTGGCTGGCATCGTGCAAAAAGACAACTACATCGCCCCCACCTTAAATGCTGCCACACCTCTTAGCTCGGCACACGCATGGCGCAATCTCGACATAATTCGAGCTTGCCGGTGCAGCAAACCCCACCGGTTATGATAATTGTGGAAAACGGCCGTACAGCCCATTTAGTCAGCTATATATGCATATATGGTAGTAAAACCGTTCCGTTAACGTGATACAGGCTACACTTGTCATTGGTGAATGACAAAACTCTATTTTTAGCAATTAATGAGCCTTTTTTTAACCGTTTATATGTTGTACTTGTTGATGATTTAAAGTGATCTTGTGGACTTTGTTTATCATCCTTTACTTTTTGTTACATGTTTTGATGTTTTACTTATCCAATATAAGCCAAACATGTCAATATTTGGTGTTTACCTGCGAGTGTTGGAAGCTATAGTTTGAGTTAGTGTTGGAAGATATGATTGTTCAACTAAAAAAACAACATGAACATATTCGATTTATATTGTTGTATGCATTTAAATATCTAAAAATGGCATAATATTATAAAATACTCCCTCTGTCCACTAATATAAGCATTTTTAGAATAGTTCTAAGTCAAACATTTTTAACTATGACTGTCAATAGAAAAATCATAAAGGTTGATGACGAAAGAACAGTGTTTCTAGATTTATCGTTGAACAAACTATCATAATATACAACTCTTTTTATTTAAAATAATTTATTTTTATATATATTATTGGTTAAAGTAGTACACCGAAGAGTGAAGACCGTGTCGAAGTCCAAAAATGCTTATATTATTGGATGGAGGGAGTATGTACATAAGATGCAAATGCCAAATTTCTGCATAATTCTGATTACTCATTGAACGATACCATCTCCGTCCAACAACTGTATTCTGTCTCCAACAACCGTATTTTTTTTCACAACACTACTTAAAAGCTTAAAAGTTTGATCGTTTCTTGTTCAGTGCCAAATATTTATAAGCGAAAGGTATATAAAAATGGCAACACATAACATTAATTTGACCGAGGTCAATAGCCGACCATGTAAACGCCATCGACTTAGCTATTGTTCTATCTGCAAGTGCCTCACAAAGTTCGCAAAATAGTTAAATATTCCCACGTTTGCAAATGTAGCATTGCATAAACATAAATCTCTACTATTATAAAAACAAATAGCGTTTCTGTCTTTTTTTTTCTGTCCGTTGCTCCCTTGTTCTATTCAGATTAGAAGTCCCGATCGTTCTTTATTTAGCTCAGCCAACCTAAATTAGTCTTGCTATAGTTAATTGCGTCACGAATTTAGGAGGCCCATTAAGCCTGAAAGTCGGACTAAGGCCTAGGCACGGGGTGGTCCAAACAGTAGGGGCGACTCTAATGCACACGACTTAAAAAAGGTTAGAATCTTCCGATTGTCTCCAACATGTTTTCATCCATTTCAATGGGCCCTGCTAGCTCACATGTTGCGTGGCACATTTGAGCGAGACGGAGTCTATGCTACGCTAGCCTATCATCCGTCTCCGGTACGCACTCCAACTTATAAAAGATCCCCAAAACATCAAGGATAAATGCTAATTCGTCCGAGTGGTTATGTAGACCGGCTTGTGCTTCACCCCCGCCGGTTCGAATTCTCCCGTTGATGACGATTTTTCATGCCTTTTTTATTATTTTTACCTTTAGTGACTCGCTATTGGACCACACGAAGGCCCAAACCGTGGGCTCCGTACTATTTGTTCCCATTTTTCCCAACCGCATCAACTAATCAATCTAATCTAATAAACCAATTCAACGATTTTTTATAATTTTCTAAACCTTTTTATTTTTATTTTTAAAAGCAAATCTTGTGATAACTTATTTCTAAATCTGAACCTTTTGGCTACACCACCTGCCTATCACGCCAGTCTAGCTGATGTGGCCAAAACATTTAGGTTTAGAAATAAGTTTTTGAAGGGTTTGTTTTTAAAAATAAAAAACAAATAGGTTTAAAAAATACAAAAAATTTCTGATTCAACTATCCAACTTTAATGTTGCGGTTATAAAAATTAAAAAAGCACACCTACACAGAAGATACTCTATTTCATTTCATTTTTTGATGTATCTATCTTATGAAGTTGTTTGAGTTAGCTTGATGATTGATGACTTTGCTGTAGGGTTTTCGTTGATCGTGTGTCATCCACCGCGAAGCAGTTCGTGCCAAACCTTCTATTTGAAGCAGTTTTGGTAATTTCCTTTAATCGCACAGATGATCTGTCATAAAGGGTGGATCCAACCAGGCTTGGATTGATTTGATTGATTTATCTTTAGTCATGACCGAAGACTGAACCAAAATAACACCAGAACCAAATAGCTCAGTCTTCCTTATTTTGTAGTGCATTTTAGTCTTTATTTTTAGATGACTGAAATTTTTCAAAAGACTGAACCAAAATTCTCAATCTGATCGAATGCAGACCTCTAGGTTCTCACTGTCCGACCACCACGGAGGAAGAGTAAGTCATGCCGGAGAAGAGGCGCAATGGGAAAAAGAGCATACCAAAGCAAAAGATTAGGGAGGCGGAGCTAGCTGCTAATTCATGGAGGCGGCACTGTCAATGGCACTGATTTGAGCGATTTTCCGTTGTAACGTACCGGCACCATTTTCTAGTCAACATAAAAAAACTTAAGGTTTTTAGCTAGTTTTTTAAGCTAATCACAGTTTGTTTACACCAAAGTGCGTCTGTGCACGGGATACACCCATATTTAGTTTAAGAAAATATGATAAAAACATATTATGATGAAACATCAAACAAGTCATTACACATCATCATTATGCGTGTCTTAATTTGATCTACCCTCAAAAGAAAAAAAAAACAACAAACTCTATTTGGGTAAAAAAATCCCGGTCCAAGGATCAGTACTCTGCCTGAAATCGAAGCTTTGGAACGGTAAGCGTGGACGAGGAGTAAAGTAAAAGTCAAGACGATTCTGCATGAGCTAAGCACCCTCGCTGCCGCGTAAGATTTCATCCCAATTAATTCCTCGCTCCCAAATGGCAGAGCCGATGATATCCAATGATCGCAACACCACCACCTCCGCCTTCGTCGTCGTCGCCGTCGTCCTACTCCTGTCCGCCACCGCCGTCGTCATGCTGACCTGCGGATCCACCACGCCGACGCTGTCGTGCGCCAGCGCCACCGTGGCCACCACGGCGGTGTCGTGCGTCCTCACCGTCCGGCGGATCCTCGCCGTCCTCTCGCCGTGGTCCGGCGTCGGGGGCGGCGACGTGATCCGCGCGTGGCCACCTCATCATGCGTTCTTCAGCGCTGCGGTGAGCTGGGCGCCGTCCTACGTATACGCGGGCGCTCGCGATGATCTCTCCGGCGGCGTCGCGTGGGGCATCGGCGTTGCTGGCCTTGGCGCTGCTGTTCTTGCAGCGGCGTTCGGTTGGTCCCCGCATTTCAGGGTAGCTCGGTGTCGGCAGGAAGTCGACAAGCCATGCGTCGAACATGAACAGTCAAATATGGAGAATTGATTTGAATCGAGAGCAGAAATGGTATTTTTCTGAGTTAAGATATGTCGCATACACAGAGATAGGCCTAGGGTTGCTCTGCTAGGTGACAAAAATAAAAAGCCTAAATGAAAAGACTTAAAACGGGTGAACTGGTAGAAATCCAAATAAGATGCGGTGAACCGGTTGAACCAATCAAACTAACTGATTTAACTCGGATTTGGCACTGTTTAGGCTGCACAGAGAGCTGATTGGATTCAACCATGTGGTTCGGTGACTTCGGTTAAACAACAATTACGCGGTTTTGATCGTCATTGTTCATCTTTCTCCGCTCGACGAGCATAGCAGAGGAGCAGTGTTAGTCGCCGGTTCTAGTGATAGAACGTTGGTGGCAAGACTTGTCCGTTTTGCAATATGTAACGGACGCAACTATACTAGGATGTATAGATCATGTAATCATGTTGTCCGTAATGTGAGAGCTAGGGCTCCCCATGTTGTGGGCGCGGGACAGCCAGACACCACGTCACCTGTTCCTCGAGCACGGGAAATGGCATGGGTCCACCTTGGGGGCCATGCACCCCTTGCTTGGGAAGAAGTTAAAGAATGAGGAGAGCATGAAGCCGGAACGATATTCGAGCGGCCATCAATCGGCGAAGCGCTCTTTAAGGCCCCGAGCAGGCTGTTCGAGGGCTCGAGCCTAGCCCTTTCCCGGGACGATGGGCAGCCCCGAGGAGCACGCCCCCGAGCACTTGCATGCCACGTAGGCCTGCGGGGTGGTGCTCAGGGGCTGACGACGCACCCAAGTGCCCACGGGCCTTGCAGGCCTGTGGGGTACTGCTTGGGAAACGAACGGCACACCCGAGTACCCGCAAGCCACGTGGGCCTGCATGGTAGAGCTCGGGGGCCGAATGGCTACAGGCGCATTTAATGTGCCTAGACGAGAGGTGTCACCATGCCTTGTCCTTCGTACGTCTCTCCAAGGAGGAGCGATGTGACAGATATCTACCCACTAGGGCGTGCGACATGGTAAATGGGTCAACCCATGTCGCCTATCCATCGGAGCACTATGCAGGCTGTCAAGAGGCGTGGGTTGTCGGGCAGCTTGGCCACTGATGGCCTGCTAGTTTTCCCCACTTTTTGTCTACTCCGCCTAGGCACCGACAGGTGGGACCACGGAACAGCAATGATGACCAAGATTTTCTCCACCAAAGCGCCCACCACGTTAGAGTGGGTGGTGTCCTGTGCACGTGGCAGACGGCCGGGGCACGTGGCAGGCGGCCACGGCCTCCTCCTGGATCTACTTCGTGGGGGCCTAGCTTGAAAGAACACAAGGCCCGTTGGAGGGGGACGAACGACACCGTTCGGCACGTCCAGTAGGGCGTGCCTGTACCCTACCATAAACTAGCTGTAATTTGATAAGTCAAGGGCGTAAATTTCCACGCCCATCTCTCCGGTTCAGATTGTGGTACCACCCATGTTCTATAAGGGTAGGGCCAAGGCCATAAGGAGGGGGGATCGAACCCTGTTTCGTGGAAAATCAACTCTCTAAGCACAACACACAACACACAGAAGTAGGATATTATACCACCGCACGGCCTGAACCTATCTAAGTCCTGGTGTCAATATTTTCCATTCCCCTAGTAAGATCAAGAAACAGCACACCCCAGCCGAACCTTAAGGAGTTCTGCTCGGATCCCCACTCTCGACATCCATTAGCCGACACATGTTATCTTTTTTTATGGAGTGTAATCATGTTATCGTCCATAAATTCTGCATGATCTCAAGTACTCCTTCCGTTCCAAAATAAGTTCATCTTTTATCCATCTTATTTGTTCCACAAAGATTTTATTTTTGAAACAATTAATACATTGAAGTTTGTTAAAGTAGAGAATAAATTTATTTCAAACTGAGATATAAGTGTATTGAAGTTTATTAAAATGGAAAACGAGTACATTAGAGTTTGATAAAGTAAAAGGTATTCTAACTAGTTTTTTAATTTTATATTGGTATGTATAAGTTATATTAAAGATAAACTTCTTTTAGGACGAAAGTTATAGTTTTCTAAGGCAATCGCTGTTCTGTTCGTGTCAGCAGAAAGCCACATATTAGGGCCATCTAACAGTCAAAGCCACTCTGGCCACTGTGGCCCACATGGACCCACTTGATACCAGCCCATTCCCAGATAGTACAACGGAATCCGAGCCGAAAATGGCCCACGCACGAAAATATGGCCCACTAATAATACCGCCCACCAGAAAGCCCACCAGTAAGATCACGAAAATCCGACCCACATCAGTGCCCAACAAACAGGAGCCGCACTAACTCACTCGCTGTCATGGGCCGAATTCTCAGGCATTACGGGCCGAATTGATCCGCAATGTACGGGCTGAAACCAAATCTATGGCCCAGCTAAGCACCAGCCCAAAATAGAGCAGGGCCACAAACTGAAGCAACGACCAAAGGCCTACAGTGAAACTTGGCCCAGGAAGAGAAAGCCCACCAAAAGGTCACGAAATTACAGCCCACCGAACCTACGGCCTATCAAGACACATAATTTACGGCCAATTTCATGTACGGGCCGAATTCCCTTAAAAAAAAGGTGGGACAAATTGATTTTAGGGCTGAATTTATTCACAGAGAACAGGTGGCCCAATTTCTTTTATGGAAATGAGCGACCCAATTTCATTTCTGGGCTGAACTGTTGACGCAATGAGGTGGGCCAAATTTATTAATGGGCTGAATAAATCCGTCGAAAAGGAGCCAATTTCATTTATAGGCTGAATTCTTTCGCGAGAAAAGTTGGCCAAATGATGTATGGGCTGAATTCCTCCAAGGAAAATATCTGGGTTAATTTACTTTATGGGCTGAATTCGTTCTCCGAGAGAATGTGGCTAGTTTCATAATGGGCCGAATTCTTTCACCGGAAATTAGTAGGCCGAATTCATGCGCGGAAAAAGTAGGCCAAATAGGGATATGGGCCAACTGGTGGCCTATTTACTGCAGGCCCATTTAGAAAATGGACATATAAATCCTATTTCTGGCGAAAGTGGCACACATTTTGGGCCCATAAAATGCAAACACGACCCCACTTTACATCCAATGAAAGCTGAATTTAGATCAAATGCCCCGATAGGCCCACAATCCAATTTTTACAGACGGGCCCAACGTTTAAACATTTACGAGATACATTGGCCCATTTCAATAACGGGCGTGTTTAGATCCAATTTACCGGACGGACCTATTTAGGCCCATTTATGGAAACCTACGGCGAACTGCAGCCTGTTTATTTAATGGTCCATTCACGATGGATTAGGCCCATCAGCTCCCAGATAATGACTCATTAAATGGGAACTTTAAGACTAATGTACACTGCAACATTTACTGCGAGGAAATCTAAGGTGATCATACTGATTCACCGCCTAGCCTAACCAGGTACTTTGACATGCAGTGATGTTTCTGTTGTACAACGAAAGAATAGCTACAAACCAAAGACTTTTCGATTGCCAGAACACCATGGCCCTCCAGCAAAAAAATTCTGAACTCTCAAAAAGTTCAGAATTGCCCTTGCTTATTCCAACGTCAATGTGATCATTGAGTGGCACTGTGGCCATGAAAAATAGTTCCTCGCCAGAACTGAACTTGCTATTCACTGCAAGCACGAACAATAAGATACCCGTGATGTGCGAATGGACTAAAAATATGAGACAAGCAATAAGATTTCTAACATTTTTATTACCAGATGTGAGCAAAAACATTGCATTTTACTCATTTTCCAAATAATCTCAATGCGAGTGCATAAACATCCTTCTTCTTTGCTGATGTAGCTTCAGTAACCATTTTCACAGCCTACAATATTCAATAGAAAAACACTAGTTTAGAATTGAAGAAACTAAGATTATGATCAGTACCTTGTAATATCTAATCTAATAATAATTAATGTGCTTTTTTAAAAAAAACATAGAACCAAAACATTGTTGCAGACTTGAAAGCCATGAATGAACTAAGTTGAATGCGCACCGCTGACAGAGGATGTCCCTGTGTCATCAATTCTCTGAGTTCATGCTCAAGGAAATCCTCAGATGGAGCTTCATCAACCGAAATCAACTTTCCCTCTATGAGCACTGTAATTTCTCCCTTTGGCTGTCGAGTAGCAAAGGCTTCATTTGCTTCACCAATAGTTCCTCGCCAGAACTACAAGATATATGTCAAATTCAGGACTATAAAGGGAAAATAAATTTACGAGTACACCATGTAGAAAATATGGGCACAGACGCAAACGAGCTTGGGCTGATAATACACAAATAATTCAGTATGATTATTACTAGAGGCGTGAATGAGATTGGATATGCTATTGTGTTCCATTTGCCTTAATCGGACTAGTCAATACCAAGTACAATCTGACCAGTAGCAATTTGCAGTAGGTTCAGCTATGTAACTCTGGAAATGAAAGCACTACAAGTTATATATGCCTACAGTGGTTGGGATATATCATCTGCTGTCACTACCGGCTGAAGTATTTTATTTGAAGAAACAACTAAAGTATTTTATTGAATATTGTAATATAAACAGAGCAATAGATTGATAAACTACCTCTTCGTGTAGTTTTGTTATCTCCCTCGCAATAACACATGACCTGAATATCAACGCATAAACAAAAGCAAGATCAACATATATAACAATAAACCGGATCATGTAATAAGAAATGATATGTATGTGTGAAAGAGTACCGGTTACCTAGAATCACCAAATGATGAAGCAGCATCAGCAAGAAATTGATGAATTCCATGGGGAGGAACGTAGAAAATTTGTGTGGCAGCTTCACGAGCAGACATTTCAAGCCTTTCTTTTCTTGATCGAGCATGCTTTGGTAAAAACCCCACTAGAAATGAACAATCAGAACTAACACAAAAAATTGTTCATTGTTGACCAATAAAGTACAGAATCATTTTTTTTCCTTTTTACCAAATGTGAATTCATCAGTTGGTAAACCAGATGCAGAAAGAGCAGCTATTGCAGCAGATGGCCCAGGAATGGGAATAACAGGAATTCCCTCAGTAGCACATAGTCTAGCCTGTAAACAACAGTACAGCATGCTTAGCATCTCACACATCTAGGAGTAGCATTGGGCTTTACAAAAACCAATACCTGATGATGTTCACTGCTAATAATGAGTACGGTCAATTAACTGATGGCACATGTAGCATGTGATTCAATAATATTGTTATACCCCAGGGTAAGTCACTATAAGACAACTATCCTTTGGCTCTTTGCTTCTTCATGTGTTAAGAGATTAGCAGTATGTACTGTTCAAACAGATTTTGCAAGCACACATGGTTAAAGGAGTGAAGTTATTTACCAGTTCCATGCCAGGATCACTAATTCCAGGTGTACCAGCATCACTAATCAATGCAATTGCTTCTCCTTCATTAAGTCTCTTTATGATATTAGGCTCTCTTTCACGCTCATTGAACTTATGAAAGCTGAGCTGCAAGGTTACAGTTCAGATTAAGTTCAACAGCACACATCACACAACACAATGCAATCTGCCACTACTTGTGATTCATGAACAAAAACGTGAGTGTGCAGCTAACTCACAAGAGGTGTCTTGATGTTATAATGTTGAAGTAGCTTTCCAGAATGCCTTGTGTCTTCTGACAGTATCACATCAGCACATTTAAGAACACGCAATGCCCTGCAGAAAACATCATCCAAGCTTAAACCTAGGAGCATGTTTCAGGAAATTAGCATGATCTAGTAAAAAATATTTGACATTGGGAGAACTGACTCCCAACATCAAATAAATTTGACTGGAGGGAGTATTTGTACATGGAGGCAGCCTCAAGGTTCAGACAAAAATAACTAGCTCTTTTTGCAAAATGGAAAGCATGACACTCCTTTCACAGTAAAAGTTAAAGGGGCTTGATAAAAAAAATAATGACTGATGTTAATTGTGCTATCAAACAACTAGTTTTTTTCGTAGGGATTTTAGCAGAACATTGCTTCATTGCTCAGTTTCCTCTTTTATTCTAAAAGAAGCGCGGCTTGGACTCTGATTGCCTATTTACAAATTTTGTTAAGGGTTCACAACAAATGTATAATCAGACAAGTGGCAATATGTTCACTGTTTTGAAAAAAAATGACATGCCATTTTCAGTTCTATTACCTTGATATACCCTTATGAATCACTAGATATTGTGATATAGCCACAAAATTAAGAAGGTGTTTCATAACATAAAGTGACACCACCAAGGCATCAGCTTAATCACCAAGTGTTTTGCATTCATAAAAAGGGGTACAGATTGACCCCATAACAGATTAACAGCTGAAGCAAATATACCTTAAGGTTATATCCTCAAGGTTCCCAATTGGCGTTGCCACAAGATACAGTCCAGAATCCAAATCCTGTAGATTGTAATGGAGCAACAACAGGCATCATGAAATAGTCATGAACAAACATATTCCCCTCTAAAATACAGTAAGAAAACTATACACTTCTTGTGTTCTAACGCATACAGAGGACACAAACACCTGGGCAAAAGCAACATTTCGAACGAGAGTAGTGTCCACTCGCATTTCACTTGAGAAATTACACATGGTCCACAGGGACAAATATATGCTTCCTCAAACATTAGAAGAACATCTGCTCGCAATTTGGCACATAGTAATGCGTGAAAAAACACGCTTTAGTTAACTCTTAATACTCATAAATCATAATTACGCCTTTCACATTAGCCTATGATTTTAATTCTACAGCCCAAACCATATGCACCAATGCATTGTTCCGAAACAAGCAATTTTTTTCTAACCTTAGTGTGATGTACTCACAATGAAACCACCATGCCCACACAAACGACATATTTCACAGCGCATCGGTGAGAAAACTTTGCGAGAAGTAACAAAGCATAAGCAGTGGGACTGGGGGAGACGGAGGAGGTCACCGGTTCCAAGGCGGGGGACTCCGGCGAGCTGCCGGAGGCGGCGGCGGTGGAGAGGCGGCCAGCGAGCGAAGCCGCGACGGGGGATACGCGGAGAGGGAAGGGGAGGCGGCGGGGTATAGTTAGGTTTAGAGTGAGAGCCTGGAGGCGGAGCAGCGACGCCATGGGCGACGGCGGCCGGAGCGGGAGGCGACCGTGGCCGCCGTTTCTTCGCCGTTTTGTGGAGCGAGAGGGTGGAGAAGTGGAGAGAGTAGAGATTGTGGTGTGCTTGACTACCGTTGGATCCGATCTGGACGGTCGATATGGACTCAGGGTTAATTTTTGGGCCTTGCCTTATTTCTCGCAGATAATCTGAACTGTTAGGATCATTTTCACTCCAATTTGTTTGTTTATTTCATACCCCCTCTTATAAGACTCTATCAAATTTTAAAAGAGTAAATTTTAGAAAATCACAAGTATTATAGTCTAAGTTACACAAAACCACAAGTATTATGGATCAAGAGTGTCATAAAACCATGTCATTATCTAATTTAACTTGGCACATTAGCAAAATAAAAATGCTTAGTTACTTGTTGGGCAATATGGGGAGCCAGGCGGAAAACTATACACGAAGGTAAATTCCAAAGATCGTTATCTAGCTTCTTTCTGGCCTTTTTTCTTATGACTAAATCTGTACATGAAGTTAAATAAACTTATAAAGTTGAAATAATTATATATAATTTTAGAACTCGTAATTATGGTGGATGAAATAATAGTTTGATTAACGGTGTGGTTTTATAGAACTTTAGGACCATAATACCTGGGGTTAAGTGTTACGTGTCAAAATATCTATGGTTTTGTGCAACTTAGCCTATAATACCTATGGTTTTGTAAAATTTACTCAATTTAAAAATTTTGACCATTAATTTTATGCTAGAATAAGTTTGTAAAATAATCTAGTAAGGTTATGATTAGGGGTGAAAACGGTCGAAAATGGTCGGAAAAACCCTTAAATCATTTTCATTTTCATATTTTATACTCGGAATCGGAATTGGAAACGGTAATGTCGGAAATGGAAACGGCTCCGGAAAATTTGGAAACATCGGAAACGGAGTTGCTCGGTCGGAAATTTATCGATATCAGTCGGACATCCATGAATTCAGATCGAAAATAACTTTACCTCACATGTGGTGTCTAGAGTAACTCACATAATCACTAAACATAATAATAGGAATGTCACATAATAATCACCTATCACAGAAAGCAATGTCAATAATTATCTAACATGACAACATAGAAAAGCTTAGTCTTAGTTAATCATTCGTGTCATTAATCGTTTTGTGTTTCTTGCAGCACATTTAGGAATTTAGAGAGCACGACAGAGTGGCTGGAGATCGTGTTCAACATCATCACCATCACCGGAGGGCTGATCCTGGTGACCATGCTCATCGGGAACATCAAGGTGTTCCTGAACACGACGACGTCGAAGAAGCAGGCGATGCACACGCGGCTGCGGAGCCTGGAGTGGTGGATGAAGCAGAAGGAGGTGCCGCACGGCTTCCGGCAGCAGGTGCGGCAATTCGAGCGGCAGCGGTGGGCGGCGACGCGTGGCGTCGACGAGTGCCAGTTCGTCCGCGACCTCCCCAAGGGCCTCCGCCACGACATCAAGTACCACCTCTGCCTCGACCTCGTCCGCCAGGTCCCCCTCTTCCAGCACATGGACGACCTCATCCTCGAGAACATCTGCGACCGCGTCAAGTCTCTCATCTTCCCCCAAAGGTGAGATCGTAAATAGCCGTCGATGCTTCCGCTGGTGTCCACCGCCGCCTCCGGCCTCAACCTCCACCGCCGCCGTCGGTGTCCACCTGCGCCGCCGCTCCAGCCTCGGCCGCCGACGCTACCGGTGTCCACCGCCGCCCCCAGTGTCCACCCCCGCCACCGCCTCCAGCCTCGGCCTCCCCCGCTGACGCCGCCATCGGCCTCGGCCTCCACCGGTACCGAATCATTATCATCGGTAAATTTCCGAATAAATACGGTAAACTTCAGAAACAGTCGGTAAACTACTGAAACCATTTCCGATACCGTTTCCGAGACCCCAATACCGTTTTCCGGATCATTTCCGATAGTACTGAAAAAAAAGAAAACGGTCGGTAAAATCCGGAAAACGGCGTCGGTCGGTTCAGAAATTTTTCCAACCGTTTTCAGCCCTAGTTATGATGCTCCAGGTTTTAACTTTTGAGTTAGAGATGTTTGACCAACAAGATTTTTTAAATACCTAATTATTTAGCATTAAAGTTGTATCATTAGATTTATAATAAAAATGTACTTTACTTATATCTTACATTTGAGCCTATTCGTTTTAATGTTGCTAAATCAAAAGTTCATGTAGCCCCTGTCAAAATCGATAAGTATTTATGTCCAGAAGTAGTATTATGATAATACTTTCCAAGGTAAATTTACACACAATATTTTTCTTATTATTAAATTAAGCATTTGAAAAGTTATCAAGAGTTAAAGTTTTAAAAGTTTGATCAAATATTATCTTAAACATCAAATATTTATGACAGAATGAAATAATATTTATATTATATCCATCTCTAATACACACATGTATTCTGTTTTTTGACCACCCATTACACTAGTACTAACCATCCATTTGCGCATAGTCTGGCACAATTCATGCTTGTTTTTTTTCTCTATATTTTGGTCGCATTTAACTTTTCATATTTGATATGTGTAATATGGTACCATAACCTACGCTATATGATCTTTTAAGATTTTATATAACTATTTGAATGATTTGCACAGAAACTTTCAAGGTGTGGAATGATTTTTTTGACATTGGGTGCAGCGGAGATAGCTTGCTCAAACTTGAAGCACAATGTACCAAGAGTCGAACACTCCAAAGGCCAGACCACAGAGAACCCTATCACATATCCATGGTGATGAGTCATGAGTAAACATAAATTCCATCACAAAAGTGCTTTCTATCCAAACCACACCTAACTAAACTAAGTAAACATGCACAAGAAATGATAGCATCATATACCACAAGGTATAAGTCAAAAGGTCTTAGAACTAATCATTAGTTTTGTTTCCAGAGTCACAGCATCACATCATGCACACTGGTCTTTCCGGATCACTTTCTTGATCAACCATGCATGACTAGCAACATCGCACCATGCATACTTGCCGTCTTGCCTGACACCTAATCTCATTTTGAGGTTTGAGGTTTGACCTGATGTTCAGACATATATGAATTGTGTCCGAAAAATGGCAAGCTAAATGAAGCCAAATGTTTAAGTATCACTACTATCTACTATCTCCCGTGCTTGTCTAGATTCATAACAAAAAATAACTATATTTTGGGACAGAGATTATCACCCATTTTGTCTTTCACTTAAAAAGAGCATCAGAAATTAATGATCAAGATTTCTTATCTGAAGCTGTTGTTCACGTGTTCTCCAGGAGGGTTCAACAGTAGCTAGCACATCATCAGAAAGTACAGTGAAAAACTGCACTTGATTGGATGAGATGAGATACTAGCTTTGCGTCGGCGCTAGCCTGCTCATCAGTGGTGCCACCACCTAACTGCATGCGTGTGTGCGTCCATGTGTCGGCTGCAACAGATCATCTGCAGATCGACTGTACTGCAGCAGAGGCAAGCTGGTTGCTTGGCATTCGCACGTGCGAGCAGGCGAAGCAATCTTCGAAGCGATCTTTCCATGATGATCAGAAAGATCCGTGGCGACGACGACATCGGGACCGACAATGCAGAGCCAGTTAATGTGCTAAACCAAACTAATCTCTGTGTTTGAGATTGATAGATGTAATGTACAGTAATAGATAAAAAAACAGCTGATTATGATTGATGAAACTGATGATAGGTTAGTTCCTGAAATAATCTAGAGGCTAGAGTGGTCAAGATGCTAGCTTGTCTGAATTTCTTCCCCAACCAATTCTAATAGCAGTTATCTAAGATTCTAAATGATCAGTTCTCCAAGAGTTCTTATGTCAAAAAATGTGCTCCAAGGATTAAGGAAATCGATTGAAGTGAGGCATACGGCATCACGAAGAATCTGCTATCATCAAACTCAATGCTTCATTCGTTCATCGTGTCAATGCCTGAAGAAGCAAGGGAGCACTTACCACCGGTGCAGCATACATTTGAAGTTCAGATAGCTCACCGGTCGTCTTCTTCTTTCCCGACTCCGACGACGACAGGTTTGAGTCGTTGGGGGGAATGAAGCCTGGTCCGAGATCGTCCATGCATCCACCACGGTGCGGTCTCGGGCCAGACGACATTCCCCTCAACAAGATGTATCTTTCGAGGAGAAGAAAATGGAGGAGAAAGAAGGATGGAGGAAGAAGAAAGCCTTCTGATATATACTAGCTAGCTAGCTACCTGCATGGAGCAAACGATCGATATGATGCTGCATGCTTTCCACAGCCTTACACATGCTTCTTTCATCCTTGCTGCTTTCACACTACACTGAACACACGAACTCAACCGATCTTAACTAGTTTGGATTATACTACTATATTGCAATTATCAAAGAGTGCAGCGTACTTAGGAGATATAATCAAGTCGATGTCGTTTAATTAAACACAAAGGAATTCAGTCATGGGTGCATCTGTCTTAGTGGTAGTAATCATAAGTAATATATGCTTCATTATCTGAAAAAATGAATAATATAAGCTTGGCAATGATCATGGAAATTAAGGCAGAGGAAAAGATCAGAAGAACTTCACACCAAGATTCTGAGGATAGTCAACTGGATTTGTAAAATTGCAGGCAGGGCACAGAAAGTCAATCAACTGATTATAAATGAAAATTAAGCGATGATTACGCATATTCTCGGTCATGATTAAGCATAACACATCAGTAGCTAGTATGGTCCTTCAGAAGTGCTGGGCACTGACCTGAGCTGATGATTTTATTCGCAAGCAAAGCGTTGGTTCCTTGCCTTTGCATTGCGTTTGCATGCCGAGTTGTTTTGATTCCAAGCTTAACACTTAAGAAACTGAACATGAGGCGACCTGCAAGCTAGCTGTAACAACAAAGATCACCTTTTTGCCCTTTGTTATGTTCTTTTATGCACTTTTTTATGTTCTTTTTTGCCCCTCTTTTTTTCAGTGTTGGACATGCATCTGCTGCACAAATATATGCTCCCCTAATAAGTTCTTATTTGGTATCGCAGTTTCAAGACAAATTATTTTCCCTCTTTTTATTTTCTATTAGAAAAAAGTCCATTTTACTCACTCAAACTATTTCACCAGAGCACTTAACCTTTGACTCATTTTACACCCTGAACTATTGAAAATGGTTCACTTTACTTCCTAACGGTATTTATCTTTTGTGTTTATCTCTATATAAATCGTATTTTACACTGAAATTTGGTAGGATGGTAGATGCATTACAACTTTATATCTTAACATTTTTTTATATTTTTATCAGTGATTAAATAGGTTGAAAGCACCTAACACTGATTTAAACATTGAGATTTCAAATTACAAGTAAACAGTCATGAAAAAATCTAAAAATATTTTTGAACTTTAATAACAGTGTGATGTATGGCTCTAAAAAATTCAGCTCAAAATACAACTTGTATAAATAGAAACAAAAAAGAGAAATATTATTAAGGAGTAAGGTGGACCATTTTCAATAGTTTAGATGGTAAAAAGCCAAAAAAATAGTTTAGGGAGTTAAGTGCTCCAATAAAATTGTTTGAGAGAGTAAAATGGACTTTTTTATTTCTATTATATATTTAGAAAATACAAATATCATAATTATCTATGTAGTCTATTCAAGCACATAATTTTGCTTTGGGAGTGAACTAGAAAGAATATTGCTAGTTTAACATGGAGAGATGTCATGTAGGCTCTCCCCCCCCCCCCCCCCCCCGAATGCTCCATTTCATACCCCTGAGATTATATTTTGATCCCTTACGTGCCCATTTCACTAGTCAACCGTCAGTTGACCATTCATAAGCGTTCTTACTAAATAACAATTTCCAGTTAATTATCAGAGTGGCTGAAATACATATCCACAAAAATTGAAAAAAATGAAATTTAAATGTTAAACAACTTTTAATAAATTTTACATGAAGTGACAATAGTGACGGAATGGTTAGGACAAAATCCACATTTTTCAAACCGCATATTCATTCAAAAATTACTTTTTAAATTCGATGCAAACCTTCACAAATTTTTCAAATTTGAATGAAATTACTTTTCAATTTTTTGAAATTTAAAACTATATATTCAGTAATTTATCCCTTGCTGTTTTTTCATAACCCAGATAATTCCTATGTGGAACATTTTTAATTTTTAGTAATATGCCTAGGACAATAAGATCATTCTAAAAAATTAACGGTCAACTAATGATCAACTAATAAAATAGACATCTAATAGATTCAAACAAAACCTCAAGGATATAAGAGATCAATCAAATCTCAAGGACATAAAAAAAATCGTGTACAATTTTAGGGATACCTAGAGAATTGAGAATTGACCCCAACAAGAGAAAGAGGCTGTGTGGCTCATCAAGCCAACTGACCCCCTCCATATCCACATATTTCGGGCCATCAAACCTGAACTGGCCGGACCATCCCTGAGATTAGGCTGAGAATTAGCGTATGTCAAAGGAATAAATATACTTTGACTTCCTCAACTTTGCCCAAATCTGATTCATGTCCTCCAACCATAAAATCGAGTATATCAACTTCCTTAACTATCAAAACTATCAAAACTGGTGAAAATCAACTCCCTCAACAGTTTTAAGGGTGATTTTTTGTTAATGTAGCATCTATATGAGTCTACATGACACGGACTTGGTCTCCATATAACGTGGTGTTTACGTGACACCAGAAGCAAAAATAAAAAATAAAAACACCAATAGCACCCACGTGTCAGTGAGACTTACACTAGAAAAAGAAATTAAAAACACAGTGCTCCTACGGCAAGGCGACCTTGGGAGCAGGGCGGCGGCGGAAGAAGTAGGACGCGACGGAGGAGGGCATCGGCGTGGCGGAGGAGGACAGGATGGCGCGGTGGAAGAGGGCGAGGTCCTCGGACTCGTTGGCGTCTGGGATGGCCAGGAGCGTCTTGGGCGGGAGGAAGATGACCGGGATGGAGACGAGCAGGAGCACCGATAGCACGAAAGGCGAGGTGTACGTTGCCGCCGGCGACGTCATTTCCGATTTGAAGAAGCCAATCAATGGAATCAGCAGCAGAAGGCGTCGCCAACCTGCTCCAGGTACCGCCGCAGGCACGCGGCCTGCCCCGCGTATGTGAGCAGCACGGCCGGGACCAGGCCGAACGCGAAGCTCAGCTGGATGGACCGGATGCCCAAGCAGCCGAGGTCCGCGAAGAGTGCCTCAGTGCCGGTATAGCAGAGGAGGATGCCGCCCAGCGAGACCCAGCCGTGGCGGCCGTTGCGTCGGAAGTAGTCCAAGAAGTACTTGGGGTTGAAGGCGAGGAGGACATCGACACCGGCGTCTCCCTCCAGCCCTCGCTGACGCTCTGTCTCCGCCAGATCCGGAGACGCCGGTGCAAGGGGGCTCACCAGATCCGGCTCCCTCGGCGTCCTCCTCTTCTCTTTGTACGGTTTTTTTTTCCGCTGCCGCCACCTACCTCGCCGCCGCCACCGGCTCCTCTTCCGCCAGTCGCCGCCCCTGGTCTCGTCGGTCGCCGCCCTGACCGCCGAGAGAGAGAGAAGTGGAGAAAGATGAGGGAGAGAGGAGGATGGAGGAAAAAGTAGTCACTAGAATCCCACGCATATATTCTTTTGCCGACTATAATACCGCTTAAACACCACGTCACAAAAAGGCCAGGTCAATATGATATGTGGACGTCACATCAGTAAAAACCAACGTTAATACCACCGAGGGTCTTATTTTATACTAGTTTTAATAGTTGAAGAGGTCGATATATCCGGTTTTATAGTTGAAGAATATAAATTAAATTCATGTCATAGTTGAGTGAGTCAAAATATATTTTTTCCTATGCCAACGAGGCTATATGGGCTGAAAATGCGGCCTGTTTTGTTAGGTGGGCCCGTTCTAAACAAGGCCTCAATTGTATGGGCCGTATTTTGGCCCACCCAAAGCAAGGCCCTACAGTTTTCTGGCCCATAAAGCCAACCCCCAACACGGGCCATGCCCATTTTCCGTTTCATTTCTCTGTTCCGTCGGCGTCCTCGCCATCAAAACCGCCTTCTCTTCCTTCCCTCACAAAAACCCCTCCCCTCCTCCCTCCTGCTTCGCCTCCGCTCCGCTCCTCCCCACCCGCCGCGTCGCGTCGCCATTGCGCCGGCGCCGGCGCCGCCGTCCCTCGACGCGAAGGTGAGCTCCTTACCCCTTGCTCTCTAGCGCTATCTATCACCCTTGAACGTCGCGCACGTGCAACTGATGCGAGCAAGAGGTTCAGATTATTTTCCGGTGCGGCGGCCCCATTTCATCTGGGTTTCGCGAGGTTCAGGTTCCGTAATGATCCAGAAAGAATCTGGTTGTTGGGATAATCGTGTGGGCTGTGCGTATAAATGTACTATGATGTATCGCAGGAGTTCTTAAGGGGGGTTTTCTTTTTCGATTTTTTTTGTTTGCTTGTATATGTTTTGATGCGTCGCTAGCGGTGGGGTTGGTCGGTTGGAGAAGTTTCTGTCTCCGTGGTTCCCATGTTGGTTTGGTCCAACTCTCCATGTCTTCGGATGGTGCGCAATGATGCTGCTTGATAGCAAAAGCTGGAGCAGGGGCTAGGCTGATCAGATTGCCCTTTGCTGCGATTTAGCTTTAGATTACACACGTCCTTTGTTTATGGGACTAATAGGATCCCGGAGATTGAACCTTGTTATACCGTGTCTGTGTGCAATCCTCGAATTGAGCTCTTGATTTGAGTCTCTCTCTGGGTCGATATTCAATGAAATTTTGCCAGAACATTTTGTCCAGTTCTGTCCTTAAATTGTAGGAGTGTCGTTTTTCAGCTTGTTCTCATTGCTATTTATCCTTTTTTTATGCTTCAGTGCTACCGGGAATGCTGGGATGAAGTCACAATCTGATAAGAAAGAGGTTAGTGTAGCTGTTAGCAAACCTAAAAGGCAAGAGGAGAATGAAATGATTGGGAGAATGGAAGAACAAGGCACTACTGTTGATGAAGAGTGTGGTGATACCAATTGTTCCGCTGGTGAAAATAGGTATCCTGGTTGGCCTGGAACGAGTGTCTTCAGGATGCTAATTCCTGCAACTAAAGTTGGTGCAATAATTGGTCACAGAGGAGAAAGGGTTAGAACACTGTGTGAGGAAACAAAAGCCTGCGTCCGAGTAATAGGTGGTCACTTTGCTGCTGCAGAGCGAGCTGTAAGCTCTCCATTTAGCAGTATTTGATATCTTCTTGATCATCCTCGACTTCCCATTACTATTTATAGTAGAATGCCGTTTCCTTTTCTGTCTGCAGTATGCTAGATCTTCATTGAGTGCTCGTCGTTACATTTCATAGCATTTGGCTGCAAACTATACTGTGGGGTTTCTTTTATAGAAATATCAAATATATGAAGGATTCACGATTTGGCTAATATATAAGAAATAAGTCCATTTTACTCCCTCAAACTATTTCGCTGGAGCACTTAACCCCCTAAACTATTTTTTGGCTCATTTTACACCCCGAACTATTGAAAACGGTTCACTTTACACCATAACGACATTTCTCTTTTTTGTTTCTCTCTATATTGGCTGTATTTTGCACTGAAATTTGGTAGGGTTGATATATGCATTGCAACTTACCTCTCTACATTTTTTTTAGATTTTTTTATGACTGTTTACATAGGTTGGAAGCACGTAAGACTGATTTGAGCATTAAGATTTTAAAGTTCAAGCAAACAATCATGAAAAAATTTAAAAATATTTTAGAACTTTGGTAATGGTGTCATCTATGGCTTTGAAAAATTTCAGCTTAAAATACAACTTGTATAAAGAGAAACAAAAAAGAGAAATGCTATTAAGCAGTAAAGCGAACCATTTTTAATAGTTTAAGGGGTAAAATGAGCCAAAAAATTGTTTAGAGGGTTAAGTGATCCACTCAAATTGTTTGAGGGAGCAAAATGGGCTTTTTTCAATATATAACTAGCATACCAGCAGTGGCCTATAGAATGTGCTTATCATGGACGCAGCCAATTTTTCTTTTTGCTTTTAGAATGTTTTTGTCAACTTGCTAGTATACCATTCTACAGGGAAATCAGTTATTACTAATTCAGTGATTATTCTACCATTCTTTATGCCAAGAGCGACAGTGTCCTGTTACGAAGTTACTTTTGTTGAACTTCGAATCGCTTTTATGGTAACTGAAATATAAGCATCCTCTTTTTGGGTCTTTGTACTTTGGATTGTTATGTAAGTTGGCCTTTATCAACATAATTTTTACAATAGCTTGTGGTTCATAAAGCTAAGGGCATCATTTATATGTTTCAGTTCAATAATTTCCTCAATTTTATTTTTCATTTTTCGTTGGAAGGTAATCATTTTTGCAAAGGAACAGCCTGATGAGCCAAAACCTCCAGCCGTTGATGCACTACTAAGAGTATATAAGTATACAATCAATGATGATGTTTTAGATGTGAGATCTAATGATATAGTTGTGGCACGGATTCTTACACCAAGTGAACAGGCAGCAAGCCTTATTGGCGATCAGGGTTCAGTGATTAATTATATCAAGAAAGCTTCTAAAACCAACATCCATGTCCTTGGTAACTTTCTCACTTTGATGTACCTCTTGGAACCACTAGTTTCTTCTATTGATAAATTTGATATCAGTAGTCTCCAGCTCTCCATATATATATAGATGTGGGTCTTCGGATGATGCACTAGTGTATCCATAAGCTACACTAATTTCAGCTTACTGAAGCTCACAGTTACTAATGTTGCTTGGTGGCACTATTGCATTGGAACTAAATTTCTGAAGCGTGCGGTGTTGTTTGGCTCATCAAGGAATTAAATGGACTATTGCATCAGCATATTCTGCTAAACATCTTTGCACTGGTTAATTATAAGCTGAAATTGTACCTGTGAAATTTAGTTTTCATGCAGGAATAGTTAGTGCTGCATACTTGCATTGCATGTACATGTTGTCAGGTATCCATAATTCTTATGTGTTCAGAAAGTATTTGCTATGGCCGGTATTCTGTACCAACATGGCACGTCCAACGTGGCATCAGTTGAAAACGGATCACCAGCAGGAGATAATTAGTGGATTAGATAACCCTACTTGCTATCTTTATCTATGTTTCCATTAGAGTTGGTTTGCCTTTTTTATTAGAGATTCTTGTTAGGGGCTATCCTATAAAAGGATCAGCCATATTATGTGAATAATTAATTAATCCCTCTATCTCTTTCATCACTCACTTGGATGGTTACAGAGCAAGCATAGAAGTTAATATACGCAATGCACTACAGAACTAGTACTCGGTTACATTTACATGATTTTGATACGGCATGAAAATTTTCTGACTAATTAACTTATTTCTTTGAGTTTTGTCAAGCAATATCAACAATAAAACAATGATTGTCCATGGATGCAATGAAAGAAACAGTTTTAACTCATCCATGGGCGGACGCAGCAGGGGGGCAAAGGGGGCGGCCCAGGCACCCCCTACTGCCCTGCAGCCCACTACTGCCCCTGGCCTGTTGTGCCTGCCATGTATCCGCTATAGGATTATGTAGGAATCTGGCAATAGCTACAGCATTGCAACATAGTATTTTAGTTGATTCTTTGACTATTCTTGTATTTATCGTTTATCTATCAGTAGATTCGTAAGTATGGCTAAACTAACGTTACATAGTTTTTCTCAAGTGGTACGAACAGTATTTCCCACACAAATGGCAGCATTAATCAACAAATAAAAGCTTGGAGGGATTTTAATCTCAATGATGTTATGGTGATCTGGCAAAACATATAGGAACCATCTTTTTGAATCCTAGTTCTGTATTAGTTTTTCTCCACGCCCTCTCCCCCTCTAAATTTTAGCTCTGTGTTCGGCACTGACTTCATCAAAATTACAAAATGCAACATCTGTTTAATGTGATGAAGCGTGATTTTCACTGCATCCACCGTTTGGATAAAATTGGTTTCACTTTTATTTTAAATTCGAAAGTTTCGGTAATGATTGGCCTAAACGACATTATATTATTTCCATTTAGTGATGTGCAGTTTCAGGTCTAGTACTTTAAAGTTTCAATTGCTATTGTTTGATTCATTTCTCCAGCCTTCTATATATATTCTTAAGAAGTACTTCATTCGTGCAGACAACAACTTGCCACCTGTTGCACTTGAAGAGGATGTGATTATTGAAATATGGGGACTGCCTGCAAGAGTGCATAATGCATTGGCACTTGTTGCTTCTCATTTGAGAAAGTACCTGGTTCATCGAATTGTCATCCCATTGTTTGAACCCCATGTAAGCTGCCACTATTTTGAACATTAGTAATTTAACAAGCATACTGAAACATAGTACATTTTTGTCCTTGCAACATGTAATTCTGAGGAACGATTTTCTTCAGGTGCCTATTCCTATCTCACCCATGGATATGCCCCCATTCCACTACAGTGACCATCCTGAGGGCCTTCTGCATGAAGCTAGTCCAGGCCATTACTCTGTATATGCTGAAGATTTCCAACTTGAACGCCCATGGACTGATACTTGTTATTCAAGATATCCAATGGAAAACATTGCACATGCTGACATATTTGAATACAGACAAGAGGCACCAACATTTTTTGGGAGATATCGTTCAGTCACACCTCCACACTATGGGCATGAAGCAGAATCATATTTATCATCTCCAATGGAGTCATGTTTGCATCACAACCTGAATGCATATGGATGGCGAGCAAGTTTGCCAATTGGTCCATCAGATACTGTTGAAAGAGTACGCTCCCTTATATCTCTGTATGGAAAACAGGCACATCCACATCCGCTGAGGCAGACATATCAATCAACTAAAATGGGAAAACAGCCACAGATGGGGATATCTTTGTACAGAAGGGATGCTCATCCAACAAGGGTACCTCCATCACCTGCTACTGAACTACCCCCATCACCTGCTGCTTCTGCATATAAACGGCAAGTGTCTCCATCCATGAAGATGTATCCATCAACTAATGTCGAAAACCTTCAACACTGCCGTGTTTCTGCATGTGCTCCAGAAGAACTACCACATGTGGTTATGACTTCGTTAACTAGTCAATCTCCTGCAGTCACTTCTCAGGTTTGTATGGTTTCTATCATTGGTTCTTGCTGACATGTTTTAATGTTTAGTCAACATTATTTACTTCTTGTTTGCTGACATGTTTTTATTGTCTGCCCAATACTATTTACTATCAATTTGGGATGGTGGGCTGCTTGACAGGTTATAATGAAGATGCAAGTTCCAATATTCTATGCTGAATCTGTAATTGGCCCAACTGGTGCACGAATTGATTACATTCGCCATGCCAGCAGATCAAGCATCTTAATAAAGGATATTGATGACAGTGCAATGTTTATCGAGATCACTGGAAGTGCTGCAACAGATGTTCAAATTGCAGAGCAGTTGATAAAGGTAGCAGCGGCTTCTCTAAAAAAATCATCTTATTTTGTTGAAATGACTAGTCTAAGTAATTTCATTGCACTTTTGTTGACATAACAACTTATCTTTTACTTACAAGGCTCTACCTTGATTTTTAAGCAAAAACTTCTAAAAAAATTATTGCTTCCTCTCTTTTGTGGATATTGCTTCCATTTATTGTAAATATAGTTCAGTATCTAGTGCTCGATCGTATTTACCTATTGGACGGCTAATTAATCGTGTAAGATTCCATGTTTCCGCAAACAGACCACATTGGTTTTAATCTAATGCTCTGCTAGCCCAGTCTAGTTGCATGCATGGACAAACAGGATGCTGACTACTGTCCTGGTGCGTCAGGTTCTAGGCTCTTAGTTCGTTGATATGAATGAACTTTGACGTGAATAGCATTTCAGTACTCTTGAGAGTTTGACTACTGCCTACTGTGACTTCTTTTTGCTTGTTTGGCATCACACCTTGGTTTCTGTAGTTTTACCACTTTTATGCTGAGAGCCTGAGGCTATAACATATATTTCACGGTTACACATTTGCCTTAAAAGTATCAATGTTGCCCTACCACTATGCTGACCACTGTTCTCTTTTCCAGAACTTCATGGCTGAAGCTGCTGCTGCTTCCCCTGATCACAGTTTTGACTTCATTCCATCACATTTGCCAGCACCGAGATCTCCAGAGGCAGATATTCTAGCTACTGCACTCACTGGCAGAGCAAGCGGTTTTACAGAACAGCGCCTGCAAGCGACTTACTGAAAGTTCCCAAAAGTTTTCTTTCTGCACATAGTCCCTACACCGGCAATACAGGAAATCCGCGAGAGTACATTCACAGGAAGTTTTGATATCCATCCTCAGATGACATAGTGTCCCCCATTTTGAACCCTCAAGAATTGTATCTAAATTGTTTTGTTTTTCTTTGGCAAGCCATAGGCTTGATCCATGAGTTAGAAATAGACTTTGGTCCATGAGTTAGAAGTCTGAGATTATGCTATAGGAGAACAAATTTTTGGTTGATTCAGGGCAAATGATGTACAAGATATGTGCCCCCCGATGTTTGAGCAACAGTTTTTATTACATGATACATTATGTTATCTACAAACTAATTCACTTTCATGAGCCCCTTTTTAATCCCATGTGATGTGTGACTGACTGTTAAAGGCTGCTGCCATGCCGATGGATGCTTGGGTGTTGCATAGCTTGCATTGATCTATTTTTGTATGTGTGGCCATGCTTGAATCTCTCGCCTGACATGCAGACATTACAAGGGGAAAATGCCGGGTTTAGAGGAGAGCAAGGCAGCCATTCTGTTCCTCCTTTCTCTCTCCTCTCTTCGTCCCTGCGTGGAGAGGGAGAGAGAGAGAGGGAGCCCCTTTGCCTCCTCTTTCCTGCCAAGAATCACATTTTCCCCAATCTTTCTGCGGATTTTCCCCACAAGTCTCAACGCTTTTTCGGTCCAGAGAAATCAGCATCGGTATGTTGAATCGCTCTATTATGTTTTTTTAAAAATTCCTTGAACAAGCATTGGAACAATCTTGTACGAATGTGAAAATGCTGGTATATATGTTAGTATGTTATTTGTAATTAATTACACTGCTGCAACTTTTTCTCAGAGATATCCGGAAGTTTTTACCCTGTTATAACTTACGAAAATTTCGGATTCTTGCTCATATTTTTCCTCCTTTTCTGTCTGAACATTGAGAAATTGGTGTCTTTCTAGCTCTTGAATTGGCAGCACCAACGTTCCATTACCTTCTGAGCAAAAGGCTTCCTTTGAAGATCAGATTTTTTTTGGTGCTGCAATCAGGCATTGCCACCAAACCAAGATTCAACATTTGCTCCCATCAAACCAAGATTCAGTAGTGTGATTTTGGGTGCCGTTGAAGCTGCATTGAGAAATCAACTTTCATGTGAATTTTTTATGCACATTGATCATCCATGGCTGTGAAAACCCGTGCGAGATCCGAGGACTTCTGGAAGAGATTCTGGTCCATGCTGTCTTATGCTTGCAGTGAGCTTTGCTTGATCATTTTGCTCTATGTGGCTTCTGGAGCATCCTACTTGGCGACGAGGCTGGCGCGCATCCACAAGCTCAGGATGCCATGCATCCTGTGCTCAAGGCTGGATCATGCCCTCCATGGGAAGGCATGGTTCTCTTCAGATTTGGTCTGTGCCGTTCATAGGTCGGAGATATCATCTCTGGCATACTGCAGTAGCCACAATAATCTTGCACACTGTAATGACCTCTGCAAAAGATGCAGTGTAGTGATGAATGATGTGGTTGACACAAGGAGATCGAAATCCAGACGGCTGTGTTCTTGCTGTTCGGAGCCATTCAACAAGGCACGCAATGCGCATAGGATTTCTGAAACTGCAAATGTTGCGAGATCTTCAGATGCTGTGCATGGTTCAGAGGAGGTCAACCGAGACCAAGTCCCTGCAGATCATTCAAAAGATAAGAGTAAGTGCACTTATCTGAAATTCTGTGCTTCAAATTCTGTCATTACTGAATCATATTTACAGGTCCACTGAGTGTGTCCATTTTTTTTTTGTAGCTTTTGTGGTCGGTATTGAGGAAGTCAATGAATCTGATGGTTCACCAGTTACACATGAACAATCCACAAAGAACAATGGTGCTTCTGGAAATGCTGGGACCGCAAAGCCAGCACCCAGTGGATCTACTGCACCTACGCGCATTTTTGTCGATCGCAGCAGCAGCATAAAGAATGGTTTCATTGGTAGGGTCAATCTTCCATCACCTCGGCCATCAGAAATAATCTCTGCCAAGGACAGCAATTCAACCACTCAGCAAGAAGTGAAGGCATTCCTTTCACAGATGTCTTCTGCAAGGGGCCTTGACAGTTCTTGGAGTGAAGGAGCTCCTAGCCCTGAAATCAATGCTCAAACCGATGAGAGCAATGCCAATGGCAGGAGGCCATCCCTAGAGAGGAATTATTCTGTGCTAGAACCATCGGATGCGAACCTCGCTGATGAAGTTGAAGGAGAGAGCTCTCTTGAGAATCTTAAGCGGCTTCTTGAACTCAACAAGAAGTCAATGAGTGCTCTTTACAAAGAGCTTGAGGAAGAACGGAGCGCTTCGGCAATCGCAGCTAGCCAAGCAATGGCCATGATCAATAGGTTGCATGAGGAAAAGGCTGCAATGCAGATGGAGGCACTGCAATACCTGAGGATGATGGAAGAGCAGGCTGATCATGACCACGAAGCAATACAGAATCTGCATGACTTGCTTACGGAGAGGGAGAAAGAATTACTTGACATGGATGCTGAACTTGAGAACTTCAGGAGGCTACTCCAGAATGAGCAATTCAATGGTGGGAAATTTGATGTCGCTGACATGACAAATGACACAAATGTGCCGTTTGAAGTCCTGAATGGTTTGGGATTCATGAGGAGCACTATGTCGGGTTTCGAAAACGAAATGGCGTATATATTGGAATCCATAAGCAGATTGGAGGATAAGCTCTGCATTTCCACAAACAGACTTGCTTCTGATAATGCCAAAATTAATCAAGAGGAATTGATAGGAGAACAATCAGGAGCTGATTGTGGGAGCTCGCCAACGCGCCGGGAACACCCAAGTGGTGAATCAACTTCTGATCAGCAAGATGGAAATAAATCTGTTCAGAACCACAAGGATAACTATTCTCGTTCTCCTTCAGAGACTGGAAAAATGAGTGATGTAACAAATCTTAAGGATGAAGTCTCACTATTGTATACAAGATTGAAGGCACTTGAAGCTGATCAGGAGTTTCTTAAGCATGTGTTAAGTACCCTAAAATGTAGCCCTGATGGACTGCAGTGTGTACAGGAGATAGCCAGCCATTTACTAGAGTTGAGAAGAATTGTGACTCATTGAAGAGAGCAGTTGTCCCCTGATTTCACACCTTTTGGTCATGAGGTAATCATTGTTCTAGCCACCGTTTCATAGCAGTTAGCTATTATTTTGAAGATCCCTGAACATGTTTTGAAAAAATTGAAGGATTTCATCATTTTATGAGGTAGCTGAGTTACGAAAAATATGTAGTAGTGTACAGCTTTCGGATGCAACAGAGCCCTAATACTCAGAAGATTCTAGAAATACATCATGGTAGAAACTACCAAGGAAATGCACATTGATAAGTGATGAAAAAGTAATACAAGTTTTTGCACAGACTATTTCCATACACTGATAAGTGGTAGTAATTATTCTGGCCCATCAGTGTGTCAAAAGATGGATCTGGATTAGGTACTTTGTACTCCATTAATCGCTGAATACCATCAGGTTTTAGCTATGTTTGCCTTATTCTGAGTATGCTATAGCAACACATTAACTCCTCCTGTCATTTCTTTGATCTCCAGTTCTTTTTTATGAATGAATTTTCGGTCATTCAGGAGGTACTGGAATGTATCGTATTTTTTATTGTAAATTTTGGTATCTGTATAACGAGGTACCAAAATTATAATAAAATGTTTGGCACCTCTCGGTACCTCTCAAGAACCATAAAATTTATTTTCTTATATATTTTTTAATACGATAGAACTGCAAATGTTATCTAGGCATGTTCTGCTTAATTCAGAAAGGAATAAGTCTACTTAACCCCCTAACCTATTTAGATTTGTCTACTTAACCCCCTCACCTATGAAGCCAGCCCAAACTATCAAAAACCATCTAAATAACCCCCTTGGCAGTTTTAAAGGTGGTTTTGCTTACTTGGCATCATACATGGACGATGAGGTGGCACTATATAATTCCCTCTCACTTTGTTTCTCTCTTCTCTCTCTGTTACACTTAGATTAACTAAGGCGTGATCTGCTCCTTTCGCCATTGTATAGATCTACTCCACTATGGAGTAAAAGAGCAATTTCTCTTATCGAATGGTGAATTTTAATCTTCTCAACAAAATCCCTAGTGTAAGAAGATATCTCTCTTTAAATGGTCAATGGGTATCGCTACCTGGTTTATTTTGAAAACCAGGTCGTTAGAGTGGAGTCAATGACATATGGATATGTTGAGTTATTTTTGAAATATCCTTGCCATGTCACCATCCATGTTCGTGCCATGTAGGCAAAACTACTTTTAATACCACCCCCAGGGGGTTATTTATATGATTTTTGATAGTTAGGGGGTAGAATATCTGGTTTAATAGGTGAGGGGATTAAGTAGACTTATTCCATTCAGAAATCATTGACAAACTTTGGTCTAACCTTTTCTTGCAGCTCTTCTCATGTAGTGCTACAAACCTTCATGCTGCTACTGTTTAGTGCGCATGGTGGCTTCAATGCTGCATTGTAGAGGCCTGAAGATCGATGTCGGTGAAAGATCATCTGAAATGAGGGAAAGGAGCACATTGACAAACGATCTTCAAGTTTTCATTGACCTGGCTGGCCCCCTGTTGCTGTTCTTCTGTCCAGTGCTTCAGCAGATTACTGAAACAGACAAAAACATCTCCACAATATCGATGTGATGGCTGTTGATGTTAGGAGCAAGTTTGTAACTGTAGATTTAACTAATGCTTGTGGTTCTTGCAAAGAGGAGTTAACTAGTAGAATATACCATGTTCATATCAAATTAATCAATGTGACCTTGCTTCAGAAATGCAAGGTTTTCTGCCTCATCCAATTAATTTTCTCCATACATTTTCAATTTTTTTTCAATCCTGCAGATTGTCTTGATGCCTGCTGAGTGAATTGCAACTGGGATTTTCTTGTGTTATTTTTCCCCACATGTATGAGTGGCCACTGGCCAGTTGCTTTCACATGAACACGTTGTCTGCCACTAGCAAGGCCTTTTCTTTAGCTACGTGCATCTTAATTATAAAGAGGTCGGGAGTGTTCTCACTACGATTGTATCAATAAAGCTTCCATTATCTTAATAAAAAAAGCAAGGTCATTTCTTGGACTATTCAAGTGGATGTTGGAACTATTTCGGATTCATAAACTAGTCCACTTGAGCTTTTATTCCCTTTTGTATTGTGGCTCAAAAGTCAAGATCCAAATCTGAATTTTACGGCATGAAGTCATTACGTCCTTATCTTGCAGACCATTAGTCCCAACACCCGAGCTTTGGACTGCATCTTTCATGGGAACTTCAACAACTACTCCCTACGTTTCCATTTACTTTTTTTTACTATAATCCGTTTCCATTTACTTAACACTATTGATCACTATTGTTACAACTTTGACCATTGATAAGTTTTGAATTATTATATTTTGTGGAAAGAAAATTGTATGGTTATGTTTAACATGCAACATGCTTTGATAATATGTTGTACTTTTAAATATCTACAAATCTGTCGCTGAAATAAGAATGATGAAAGTTTAAATACGGATAATGTCTGGTGATAATTATTTGGGAACGGAAGGAGTAGAAAAACTTCTACTAAATTGTGGAAAAAAATATCTCCAAATATTTTCTTTCCACCACCATAGCCATTCTCAATTTTATTATCTTCTCTTGTTTCAACGCTGTTTCTTTTTCTTTCTTATGTTTTATTTAATTGTTCCATAGAGTTGACTGAAATTGAATATTTGAAGTACAATTTGCATCATGTCTGATTTTCTGTTCTCTTCGTCATATCTAACTCTCTTGAAGAATTGAATTCAACTAATTTCACATTAAAATTGGTATCCACTACCCAATACTGTATTTCCAGGAAATAAACGCAAGCCAATAATTAGAATATTTTTTTCAATAATAATTATAATACTAGTCAAGCTGGTACTAAAATATGACCAACAACCTGTATTCCTGTACATGAGCTGACTTTCCATTCAAGCTAAAGCTGCAAGCTTGCCAATTTTGTGACCAAATGTTTCCCGGCCTTGAGTTTAAAGTAACCATCACAAAAATGCCACTTCGCATAGCAAATGGTTGATTTGGTTATCCACACTATTACTCTTAACCTCACATTTGCATGGGAATATAGTATTCTAGCTTTTACTTGTTTAGAAGTATATATTCCATTTCCAAAAACATGTGTTCTGGTCTTTCTGGTCAATATATTCAGGATGTGAGACGTGACATGAGCTAATCAGAGTATCTTCCTTCTTCGTCTGGTTCTCTGAATCTTTCAGTGAAAGCTGGTATAGATTTGACTAATTGACATGCATGATGTATACCAACTTTTCCTTTCCAAGGTTGCCATGAAAAATAGGTGCTAGTGAGCAGTAGCAGTATTACCGTTCTTCCGCATGTCGCCGGCGAGAGTTGGCGCACCGGAGGGCGGCGGAGCCGACGTCGAGAAGGCGGCAGCGGAGACAGCCCGCATGGAGCGAGGTAGAGGCACGTGGAGACACGCGGCGTTCCACGTGGCGACGACGATCGCCACGCCGGCGGCCTATGCTCCTCTCCCGTTTGCTCTTGCCTCCCTTGGCTGGCCTCTTGGTTAGTGCCAGTTATCATCCTTCCTATGGAGTGTATGATGAACTTCTGCTCTAGTGCCTTTAATGTCTGAAGAGAAGCTTCTCTGGTCATATGCTTGCATGATGTTTTCTTCTCTTTGACTGAGTAATTAACTAGCTGCTGTTTGAGGGCACAGGTGTTTGCAGCTTGGTCATAGGAACACTAGTTACATGGTGTTCTAGCCTGGTTGTTGCTTCACTGTGGCAGTGGAATGGAGACAAGCACACCAGCTACCGGCTTCTTGCAAAGAGCATCTTTGGTTTGTAGTCCCCAGCACCATTTTTTTTCCACATCAAAACTGTATTTTTGATCTTAAGAAGGTTTCTGAGTAGTAGAAAAGAGTTTCTAAAAGATGAATGGGATTACAGATTCTTCACCATAAATATTTACTTTGATGGTCTAGTTGTAATAGAAATACTTAGCAGTGCAGCAATTGTTGAAAAATTTACCTGAAGTGATGATACAAAGTCTGTTTTCTCCAAAGGTCCCTGGGGTTACTGGTATGTGTCGTTCTTCCAGCAAGTGGCATCAGTTGGAAACAACATTGCAATCCAGATTGCAGCTGGGAGCAGCCTCAAGGCAGTGTACAAGCACTACCACACTGCTGATGATGGCGCCATGACTCTGCAGCAGTTCATCATTCTCTTCGGTGCATTCGAGCTGTTACTCTCCCAGCTTCCTGATATCCACTCACTCCGGTGGGTCAATGCTGTCTGCACTGCTAGCACCATTGGATTTGCAGGGACAGCCATTGGTGTCACCATTTATGATGGTAATCTGGTTAGATCTTCACTTTTCAGAAGTACTGAATAACTGAAAATATGGAAGAATAACAGAAATTTCTACCCCACAGGGCATCGGATTGATCGAAAGGAAGTTGATCACAGTCTGCAAGGAAGCACTGCATCAAAGATCTTCAGAGCTTTCAATGCATTGGGCACAATAGCTTTCTCATTTGGGGATGCGATGCTGCCAGAAATTCAGGTGAATATCTGATACTAGGCTGAGATTCATTTTGACTGTATCCACTCATATTCTCAAAACTACACTGAAATTCAGAGCTCTGTGCGAGAACCGGTGAGGATGAACATGTACAAAGGCGTATCGACAGCGTACTCGATCATCGTCATGTCCTACTGGACCCTGGCATTCAGTGGCTACTGGGCATTTGGCTCTGAAGTCCAGCCCTACATCCTGTCCTCCCTGACTGTTCCAAGATGGACAATTGTGATGGCAAATCTGTTTGCAGTCATTCAGATCACTGGTTGCTATCAGGTAGCACATACTGCTTCCATCAGTAACTTTTTTTTTTCACATTTTTCACTCTGACCAAACATCCAGTAACTGTAAATCTTCACCAAGATATACTGCAGGCCGACATTTGCGCAATTTGAACAGCGAATTCAGGCGAAAGACACAGGGTACAAAGCAAGGTTGTGGAGGCTGATGTATACCTCTGCATACATGGTGGTGATCACCCTCATCTCTGCAGCAATGCCATTCTTTGGGGACTTTGTGTCAATCTGTGGAGCTGTTGGCTTCACCCCTCTGGACTTTGTGCTGCCTGCACTGGCATTTCTGAAGGCTGGGAAGTTACCTGAAAACCCAGGGTTGCGCAGTGCTGTGAAGGCGATCACCTCCGCTGTCGTCATCTTGTTCTCCATTGTTGGAGCTCTTGCATGCATCGGCGCTGTCAGAGCGATCGCACTTGACGTCAAAACCTACAAATTCTTCCATGACATGTGATTGTAGTTAGCTAATATCATGTTGATGATGAGATGGGTTTTCTACGTGCCAGTGGTTGATGCCTGGTGATTTGCAATGTGCTATACAGTATATGGTGGCAACACTTCAGGAAAAAAGAAAGAACTAAAACTTCTCAAATTTCAGTTTTAACACTGTAAGAGAAACATTTGGGGCAAAGCAAACAGAATGGATGTTGTGGACGGATTCCATCTTAAACAAGAGAATTTAAATATTCAGGACACATCAAATTCTCAAACCGATTCTCACAGTGACTTAGTATACTAGTGCTATCGAAGTTCATAATTTTACGATGAAGACAGAACGCAAGTACTGCCCATCATAAGAGTCAAAATTGGCCTATATAAACCATGACAGCTACATAAATTCCATATGGAGTTGCTGAACAAAGGAGGTTACAAGGGGTAAAAGAAATTTTAAAAGGCTAACTTATTTTTGAAGCAACATAACTAATCTCAACTAAAATCCTTCAGCCTTCTCTTCAACACATCCAATGACTTCTTTCGAGCACTTTGCACTGTACTTCGGCCTGAAAGGCTCCCAAACAAGCTTTCTGGAGCGTCTCTAAACTTGTCACAAATGATGGACACCTTCTTATGATCCAAGGATCCAAAATTCTTCTCCCTGATTACAGGGTTCATGAAGTTCTCTGGCTGGTTGCTGAGCAGAAGATTGGTGAGCTGCCTAATTTCGATCAGGCAATCTCTGAAACTCGTTTCCTTTCTCAGCTCTGACAACCCAGTGCTGTGGAACTTATCATCTGCAAATTCCTCCAACTTTTTAAGGTCAATGTCAATGCTTGCAACAGCATTAGCATTGAACCTTTTCACCCTGTCGCTAAGAAAAACAGTCATTATAGAGTCAGAGATGTGGCTGAATGCACCACAAACAACCTTGTACAGTGCCTCCCTTGGAAAAACATTCTGTGCAGTCGACACTAACGTGTGAAGATAGATGACAACCTCATTCATGTAGTCATTCACATGTTCTGGAGCTTCCTCTGGTGTCCAATTGATGCTAGTCAAAAGCAACATAAATTCGTCAATCTTGGAGTTGGCCAGGGCTATTAATCCATTGTATGCTGCATTTTGGGAGGCTTTGAGCACAGCTCTAGCAGTCAAACCAGAATGAGGCTTGTCAAGAAGACGCCTAGGAACACCACAAAGTTGGGCAGCATGACAGAGGAATGTGTCGCATGACTGCTCAAGAATGGCAATATTTCCTGCAATCTGCACCATTTGTGTAATCTCCAAACAACCACCATGTATCAAATTCAGAAGACCATCATTTAGCACCTCAATTAAGAGCTTGTCTAGGTATCTTTTCACCACATCATAGATGTCCATTATAGCATGATATGACAAGTAGTTCACAGAATCCTCAACAAAAGAGTGCACGATGCGGCAAGCATCTGGAACTGAAGAGGAAAATGGTGCGACATATGGAAAATCTGGAACTACATCAATGGGTTCAAGTTGAAATGCTGAAACATTCATGCGGTACTCATTTTCCTTCTTAATAACCATCTGCTCATATGAATCCTTGGGGAAGATGCCATCTATCTTTTTCCGGCAATCAGAAAGAAGAAGTTGATGGAATTTGTCCCTGTTCTTCTCAAGAATTTCAAGTAATGACGTGGTTTGGTATCCATACTTCTTCATGATTGCACCCAGAAGAGTGACATAGTCTTTTACAAGGAGGAGGTGGTTAGCAGCATCCATACGAGAGAACTGTTCATCCAAGATAGATGTGACCTTAGAAATAGCTGTCCCCCACATTGTCTCAACCTGACTCTCAGAAAGAAGCCCATCTGCAGTTCGAAGCACACGGTCCTCAACAATAAAAAACCCAGCTACCTGAGCAAGGAAATGCTGATGGGATTCCATGAAGGGTTGTGTCGTGGGAATTTGCATGTCCAAATTAAGTTGCATAAGCCTGTTATTGTAGTAATATTCTCGAAATTTTTCCCCAAGACCAAGGCATGTGTGAATGTAGTGTGCTCGGTATAGTGGTGAAAGATCAAATTCCAGTACTTCCTCCTCACCTATGAGCTCCACATCCAAGGCATAAGCATGCTCATCAAAGCCAATACGGCTGCAGTCTTCTGCTTCCCTCTGTTGGGAACGTATTCCCTCATTTTTCTGACGAGCCAAGGATGCCTGGCTTATCGAAATCTTCCCAATCTCCTTTGATGCCCTTCTGATATACACAAGCCACTCATTAAACTCATTACAAACTTTCTTCTCAATGTACAGCTTTATCATCGGTATTTGCTTCTGAACAACCTTTTTTAGAAGCTTTAGGGGAACATTTTGCAGGAAATCCTTCTCAATCAACTCCAAACTTTTCAAGGCAGCATGAAAGTTGGCTTCTGCAATGTCCTTGTTGCATATCTGGCACAGACTGGTGACTTGCACACAGATCTTCAACGTTGCCAGGGCTTTCCCGACATTCTTATTTACAGAATACAGCTCAAGGAGCTCATCAAGCTTCAACAGCAAGGAGCTAGCAACCTCTTGCAGCCGCAGGTTTTCGCCGGACAGCGTACCCTTAAGCTCGTCGGCGTCAACCAACACACCGCGCAATTCATCAACAGCAAGGATGAACTCCTCATAGTGTACCCTACAAAGCTCCTCAATCTCAACCTCCTTCATCTTCACGATGCCCCTGAGGCCTTGCAGAAGAGACTCAGGCTTCCCGGACTCAAACGCATGCCGAACAATAGGGCCCAAATCCTCGCCGTTGGCGATGAAGGCCGCAATGCCCAAACCGGTGCCGCCATTTCCGCTCTCCGTGCCACCCCTCTTCTTGGCCTGAGCAGTCATTGTTCAACTGCAAACACAAGGGATGAAATGGTGCACATAGTAAGACATGCAGCCACCTTGAGAAATTCTCGGGCGTTACAATGATTAGCATATGAACAACGCAGTAACTATTGAACATTAGCAAGCCAAGAAATTTAACACACGTGTTCAGTAAAAACCACCGTTTTTGTTAAAATAAATCAGGGGCCGACCTAACGTGGGGCATGAGGGTTCAGTCATTTTTTTTAAAAAAAAAAAAACAAACTGCTATTAGTAGTAGTGCACCACGCATCAAAGAAATTCGGAAGAAACTGGATGGGTTAATCAGAGGTAAAGAAATCGATCCAAATCGGGATGGATTTCCAATCCACGCCACGACGGCTCATGGAATGGTGCTGAGGAGGAGTGAGGGAGAGGGGGCTACGAGAGAACCATACCTTCGATAAGATTCGAACCGGGATGAAGGCCGGTGGAATGAGGCCGGGCCGCGTCGCCTTTCCAAACCTGCTCGCCGGCCGTGCGCGCGGGGGTAGCACCGGGGAGAAGGCTAGGGCGGGGTCGGGAAGGGGAGTAGGCCGTCCAGGCTGTGCCTCCGGGCCTTCTTGCCGGCCGCGCGCGGGGAGGAGGCGAGGCGGGGTTCGGCCGCGGGGGAGAATGCCGGCAGCGCCTCCGCCGGAGACAGAGAAGAGAGGGATGAATGAGAGTGGAGGCGAGTGAATGAATGAAGTGGGCATTTCTAAATTTGCCATTGATTTTTATATTTTACAACAATACTATTTAAATGATAGTTTTGGTGATATTTTTATATTTTTAGTGGTAGTTTTACATTGGTAATTGTCCCGTGAAGTTGAATGAGTGATGGGAGGAGAGAGAGTGAAGAGGGGGGCAGGGGAGTCATTTCTCCATTTTCTCTCAGTTTTTTTTTTGAAGCTAAAATTCCTAAAATTGAAATTTCTCCGAATCATCGGTATGCAAGTAAAAGAAGTCGTCTATTAATGCTATATCGATAGAAATTTCCAATGGTTTGGTTTTAGTGTTGTTTGTCAAAAATGGATAAAATTAGCTTAAGAAAAAGTATCACCACCAAGGCCTACTCTGGAGGAATTTACATTGGATTTCTACTCATTTCAAGAACACGCAATTCCTAGTTAACCGTACTGATAACTAGTCGTCGATCATGCATTACATGAACTATTACTATTGATAATATAATGTAAGATTTTTATGAGTAATACATACACTTACTAATAATTAATTAAAATACGACATGATAATATATTCTAAAGCTAAAAATAAAATGTACATGATATGATAAATACGATCTACCATCATGATGGTACAACTCATATAATCAATATTTTGAAAACCTTTTAAGAGTGCTCACTTTGGATATACTTACTCTATTATAAAATATAGCAACTTAATATTCAAAAAATTTATCGTAAAATATAGCAACTTGTCTACCACTCTTTTATCTTAATTAATCGCAAACATCTCATATTTAATTTTGTCATCTATTTTTTCGTCTCAACCAATCATAACTATCTTTATTTAACTTTATCAATTTTATTAATACACGTGTAAAACTTCAAAAATACTTATATTTTAGATCGAAACCAGTAGATAGATAGATAATTCTTCCCCAACGATCCATTGACTGTACAGCTGTGCTCGGAGCTCCACCGTACTCGCTTTCGTAGAGATGACATAACAGTCCATTTTGTAAGGTAGAAATCTCAGTAGAATCAGTTTGATAATGGCAGCCCGGCAGGCACCGAAAACGATTGCCTAGCTCGTTATGACCTAGGTAGGTCTTGACACTTGATATGTTGTCACCACATGTTTGAAGCCCGGAATGAGACGGAAACACCGAAGAAGGGTGCAGGTGACGCTTCCGTCCAAACACGCAGTAGGTACTCCAGGTTTCTGCCCATTGGAATAATCGAACAGCGAGGTGTCGTGTCCATGGTACCGTTTCGTAGGCTTTCAGCTAGCCACAGGCTTGATGACACTTCCGACCTCAACTTTTACTATTGCTGCGGTAGAAAATGCTGCAGCACCACACGAAAATGAGAAAGAAAAAAAGGTTAATATGCACTTAGCCCATGATAATAAGGTCAGGTAATCACAGAGAAATATCAATGCACTAATTAGGATGCGTTCGGAACGGAGAAACAGGTTGGTGATATGTAAAACAAGCTAAACTATTAGCACATGATTAATTAAATAATAATTATTTTAAACTTAAAAATAAGATTAATATAATTTTTTAAAAAAATTTAAACTTAAAAATTAGATTAAAATGTACCGTTTAGTAGCTCGAAAAACGTGAGTAAGCAGCTCAGCCTATCCCCTAATGAAGGGCAGGCAGCATTCAGAAGTGTTTCTACGTCTGACTTGTAAGCCACACGTAAAATAAAAAAACATCATTAACGTATGATTTATTAAGTATTAAAAACTTTAAAAATAGATCTATATAATTTTTTAAAGTAATTTTATATATATAATTTTTATAAAAAAAAATATGTTTAGCGGTTTAAAAAACGCATCAACGGACGAACAAACAGCAGCCATCAGCTGTTCCGAAGGCTACCTAAGGACATTTACAGTGGGCCTTACATGGTGTGTGGCCTCGAGATGTCAAGTCGGAGATTCTCGTCCAGCTCGGCGTGAGTCACGCCCCGGCCGGTGGGGCCGTTCGACCTTGACGAGGTCACGGGTGCCATCGAGGACACGCGACGCAGGCCAAGCTCGAGGTACCGTGTTGGGAAGTTCGTGACCCCGTCCCTTCGTGCCCTCGCTCTCGCGCTCGCTTCGATCCGTCGTCGTGTCGCTAGATCCACCGGTGAGCTTGAGCTCGATCCACCACCGAGGCCGCTCCATCCGCCGGCGAGCTCGCTCGATTCCCTGCCGAGGCCTCGAACCGCCGCTGAGGGAGCTCAATCCGCCGCGAGCGAGCTCGATCCTCCGACGATATCGGACGGGGACGAGAGGGTCCTGCGGCAGTAAGGACGGGAAAGGAGTGGGCGGGAGAGAGAACGGTAGCTGGCGGCGGCTAGTTGTGTTGGACGATGAAGAGTCTCGTGGCGTGGCGCGCGACGAAAAACGATAGAGAAGAGGAACGGAGGAAGAAGAAATGTTTAGCCAAGATGGTTGATAGGTGGGCCATGGACTAATTTGTAATATTTTTTTATGGGGCTTTACCGTAAATTTTGTAGTATGGAAAAAAAAAATATGGGCCGAGAATTAAAAATGTAAGGGCTGATATATAAAATTTAAATAAGGCCGAGGCTATTCTAACAGAACCATTGGTCCGGTTTTAATAACTATGTGAAACCATTTTAAACTATATGTACTGAATAAAATAGTGGTTTCGTCTACTTCTCGCTTACTCTTCGGAGTGGCATATACCTTTTAATCACCTTAATCGATACCTTTAGAGCAAGATCAATAATATAGCTAGTAGCCAACCATAATAATCTTTTATGTCATTTTATAGTCAATATTAAAGCTAGCTAGTACAAGTAGTTGTCTATTGTGTTAATTGCATGTCAGCACTCAAACAACTAATTTTGCATGTTCACAGTAAAACGTAGAATCTAAAGTAAAGTCTATTTCTATGGCCATTTATGTGGTGGCATAAATGTGAGTAGCACATGGAGAAAAGAGAGGAGAAAAGCACCGGCGCTATATTTGTCACCCGTTTTTCACTCTCTTCAATTCTCTCCCCTCCATTTAGAAATAGTATGATATAGCATTTTTTAGAGCCTACTAAATTAGATTATTGTACCTGCTCTTAGCCAGCTTTTGCTGACCAGAATCAGCCCAACTTCAACCTGCACTCGGCAATAAACTACTCCAACGATCCAACGTGGAATGCAAGCTATTGCATCCAGGAGATCATACAGCAGTAAAGTAGCATCAAAAGCAGGAACCAAAAGCTCAGTATGTAGGACCACGAACGAATAAGTTCAAACTTGCAACCACAATTTACATTCAGAGTGGCACTTATATATATATACACTTCCGCATATCTGGAACTGGAAGCAAAATAGATGGATGCTAGATCCACGGATCCGCATACTCAAGAAATTTGTTATTTTAGTCCAAAGTTTTTATGTACTATTATCAATCAACATCTGCAGCCTTTATTTCAGTAACAGGTTAGGCAAAAAAAAAACACTGGCGCTAGCTTCTATAGTAAACTTATAAACCGTGCAATACATGAGATAGTTGGCCATTTGCTATAACACATCTCCGTTCTTCACTGGCTGCAATCGTGGGTTGGATTTCTTCGATGCTTCTTGAAATACGGTTATCTGTCTGTTGTTTCCATGGTTAGATATCGATTGGTCAGACTGCAACACAAACTAAATCAGAGTTAGATAGCTCATGGCAATAGAACTTAAACTACATTCTCAGATAATTCTGGTGGAAATTTAGAAAGATTTTTTTAACGATCCTTTGTGATGTTTCAGAAGGTGATGATTGTGGACCACAAACACCTCAAAATAAAATCGCAAATATCAAAAGATATGTCTGGACAATTTTGCCATTTATCTCCAGGATGTATAATCTAATTCATGACTTATTTAGGTGCTCATACAATGACCAAAGGAAAAAAAAAATCTATAGTTGCACAACTGTCAAAGATGTTAATGAAGCAGATGGTGTAATAAACAGAAAATTTTCTTCGTCAATTCAACCTTTGTTTCACAATATTTATCATCCAAATTTCAAAGAGAGAAATTCCGAACTTCAAATGATTACCTCATTTATGCAAAACAGGTGTATCTACTTCTTACTTGTGGCCTCATCTTTCAGTTTTGCCTGAAGTTGAAAAGGCAAAAAATGAACATAATGAAACACATTTAATGAAACAGGCAGTTCCACAGATGAACCTGTACTATCAGCATTTCCCTACACTATTTATATCAATGAGCATATAATTGTTAATTGTGGGATCATCAGACCTCATCCGCAGCATCTCTCCGGACCCTCCTAGTTGGGCTTCTCATTGTGACAAGTTCTTCTGCAGTGGTTGGGTGGACACCTATGGTGGCATCAAAGTTTTGCTTCGTCAACCCAGCCTTTACAGCAATTGCAATACCCTGTCATAATAATGTACGCCCACAAATATGTTTAAGGAAATCATGAACTGGAAGATGACTAAATATTAAATATAAAGAACCCACAAACCTGAATAATCTCGGGTGCATCTTCACCACACATGTGCACTCCTAGAACTTTGTTAGTATTAGCACACACGATAACCTTCATGTATACACGATCAGGTAGACCAGAAAGAGTGGTCCTGAGAGGTCTGAAGTTTGATGTGTAGACATCAACATCTCCATACTTTTCAATCGCCTACAGAAGTGTATAGTTTACTTAAATTTCTCATGTGTTTTTGCAAGTTTATAAGTTTATCCCCGCAAAAAAAAAGTTTTTAAGTTTATAATACCTTCTCTTCAGTAAGTCCAACTTGTCCAATTGGAGGTTGGGAAAACACTGCAGATGGCACAGCACTGTAAAAATGCATATCAAAGAGATTAATACAACAGTTATGCCAAATTATAGTGTACAGAATTCTACTGTTGAGTTATAATGTTAAATGGAGAACTGACAAGAAGATTTCAGATTTGCTAGTCATTTTGAACTGTTAAGAAAGAAATGGGAGGAGAAAATGAATGTGTTTAAACTTAGGCACTAATGCCACAGAAGAGAATGAATGCATGGTGTGCACAAAACTGTTTACAAGGTGCACAATTTAGTATTTCTTGTTAATGCTCATCACGAGCATTCAGTTTTAAAACACAACTAAGGGAAATTGGAGCATCAAAGGTGCAAGGTTCAAGTTCAATGAAAATCTATATGGATCTTATATATATGTATACACACTAAAAAATTATATACATGCATACCTATAATCTGGTTTTGTAGGTTCATTGCCAAAAATAGTACTCGCTAATGCCCCACCTTCCATTAATGCAACTGGTGTCAGGTTCACCCTATTAGTAACATCGCCTACAGCCCATATAGAATCAACTGAGGTTCGAGAGAACTCATCAACCTAGAATAACAGATATAGACCAAGAATTTCAGATATCACTTAATGGTCATCTAACAGTTGAGAAAATGTTAAGACTAAGTATAATGTATAAAATCTATGTAGAATACACAGAACCTGGTTTCAATACACATACCACAATAGCACCATGCTTGTCCATTTTGACCCCAACCTCTTCCAGTCCCAACTTCTACAAATATATGGTTTATATCAAGATGTGTGCATCCAGAAAATGAATGTATGCCCCAACAGAAACTTGGTTAAGAGAAGTGGAAATGACTGGCATAATATTAACCTTTGTATTTGGTTTTCGTCCTGTTGCAAACATTACATGCGAGAACCCATTTATGCTTCCTTTGTTTGTCATCAGAGTCAGCAAGCCATCGTCTGATTTAGTTACTGCTTGAGGAGTCTCTTCAGTATGAAATGTGATACCCCTCAAAGACATCTGATCTGCAACAAAATCCCTGACCTACAAATCCACAGGGAATGAGAAAATAACTCAAGGCATGACGCAATTCAGTTCAAAAACGAAATTATTTTTCTAGTGGATACTTGCTCACCTCCTCATCAAATCCTCTTAGCACTTTCTTCTGTCGGATAAAAACATGAACACCACTTTTTAAGCCATTGAAAATGCCAGCAAACTCCAAAGCAATATACCCTCCTCCTACTATCGCAATCTTCTCAGGTCTTGAAGGCAGGTCTAATGCTGCATCTGAATCAATGACATGCTCTATTCCTGGAATGTCTGGCATGGATGGCCGACCACCAACTGCTATGAGTATGTTCTTTGCAGTATAAAGCTTTCCATCGACACTCACAGTATGTGGATCAACAACCTGCATTCATTTTAACAGGTAGTATATCAACACTGCCATTACTGAATTGATCCTTTGAACAAAGTTGTATATGCAAACTTAACCCAATTTACAAATTTCTCCCAACCTTTCCACGACCTTCAATTATAGTGACCCCTGAATTCTTCAGCATGTTTGTCTGAACCCCCACCAAGCGCTGCAACTCTAAATTCTTGTTGGTAATCAGAGTGCTCCAGTCATGCTTTGGCTCAGTGCCATACCTCCACCCAAAGCCATGACTCTCTTCAAACTCATGAGAGTATTTGGATGCATATACCAGCAATTTCTTTGGGACACAGCCACGAAGCACACATCTGAAGTATGGAAAAAAATGATCATCTTACTTGCACATTTTTGCAATTGGATATGAAACAGAAGATAGATTCTATCAGAAAATTATAGATATTAAATATTCACTCTAAAGATTGTGTAAGAAAAATATAGATATAGCAAGAAGCTGGAAACACGTTAGGCTAACTGGTTGATAACAACCAGTCATCACGAAAGAGCTCTCTAACTTTTTGTTACTTGTGTATATGGAGAGCCTTTCATGTAAGTATGTAACCCTAATAGTAATCTCATATCGTCTCAACACATATATTGAACCACATTATTGTGAATTGGTGATAAAAGCCTCTGAAAGCATGAGCTCCAGGAATGGGCAGTAAGAAATTGTTCTTATAGACAGTACCAGTGGTCGTTGATCAGGATGAACAGAGCACCGAATCGTGCTTGAAATTGTTCAATGCTCTCCTCGCTACTAAATCCTAATCCTAAACTAACAATCAGAAGCAAACCATACACACCATCGGAATTCCAAACAAACATTACCACTCAGCAGTGGGTGCAACTTGAATTACGAAGAAGGGTGGGGGCGTTCACTTACGTGCCGCCGACGCCGCCGAGGCTGTCGGACGCGACGGTGGAGAAGGGCATCTCGCAGACGGCGGCGCGGGCGCCGTAGAGGGAGGCTGCGACGCGCGAGGCCCGCATCCCTCCGCTCCCCGCGCCGATGGTGAAGAGGTCGTAGTCGTACCCACCCCTTTCGCCGCCCGCAGCGGCGGCCCCGTTATCCTCGATGGCGGAGACGGAAAGCGGGCGGCGCAGGCCGAGGCGGAGGAGCGGGCCCCGGGTGGCAGCCGCGAGGTGGTGGCGTCGGAGGTGGAGGAGGCCCCCGCCGCGGCGCAAGGAGAGGGCGCGGGCTATGGTTTGGACCGCGGCGGCGGACGAGGAGGAGCAGAAGGGGAGAGTCGCCATCGTCATCGCCATGGCTGCTCCTCCGCGGCGGCGCGCCGGCGTGTGACGAAGCGGAAATCAAATGCGTTGCTTCGAGGCGGGGCGGTGTGGGTCTAGGAGAAAAAAGTCGAGAGGCTTGTTGCTTCGGTGAGGAATGACGTGGCATTCGGTAGGTAGGTCATAGGTGTGGCATAGCCACCTGAGGTGCCATGAGAATGCGCTTTCTTTAGTTGAAAGGCGCATTCTTTAGTTTGAAAAGCGCGTGCCAGACTGCCAGGTGTATAGCCTAGAACAGCCCAGGTTCCTAATGGACGTGGACAGATGTATCATCATTTGGTGGCCCAAATCAATATATTGGGCGAATTTTTACTGTTACTAATTTATTTTTTTTTTAATTTATAAAACTAATTTTCGATTTGGGTCATTTGCAGATCTACCCTCTTGCCGCCGTGGGCCACGGCGGTATTTAAAAACCGCCGTGGCCCACGGCGGTGAATGGCATCCCCGTAAGACGCGGCTAACGGCGCCGGCCGCCGTTAGCCCGAGGAGGCCACATGGATTCGCCGCCCTGGGGGACGGCGGCGAATGCCTCCAGGGGGCCGAATGCAAAAATGCATTCGCCGTCGTCCCCCACGGCGGTTTTTAGCATAGTGAACGGACGGTCCGCACAAGGATCGGATCGTCCGAATCCAGGAGGCCGCCTGCAAAAATTTTTTTTTCTTTTTTTTGATATTTTTTTCTCAACAAGCAACTCGAGAATAGCAAAATCTCGTAAAGGTGCAGCTCAAACCGATGTAAGATGTGGCCTGTAGAAAATTGTGAGTATGCTTTAAAAACCGTGCTGAAACTTTGGACCTCAAAAACTCAATCTTCCCGGCCGAATTTCGCAAAAATTTTTTAGACAAACCCAACAAAGTAGGGGGAAAACGGATGTAAAATTTTCTGTAGATGTCCGTAGAGTACTTATTTGCCTGATTCCGAGACCGTATGCGAAAGTTATGACTGTTTTAAGGTAGGTAGCGCGCGTTACAATAATTTGCCGTGGATTCGGACCGTCCGATCGCTGTGCAGACGGTCCTAGGAACGGCGGCGAATGCCCCCAGGGGGCCGAATGCAAAATTGCATTCGGCCCCCTGGGGGCATTCGCCGCCGTCCCCTAGGGCGGTGAATCCACGTGGCCTCCCCGGGCTAACGGCGGCCGGCGCCATTAGCTGCGCCTGACGGGGATGCCATTCGCCGCCCTGGGCCACGGCGGTTTTTAAATACCGCCGTGGCCCACGGCGGCAAGAGGGTAGATCTGCAAATGACCCAAATCGAAAATTAGTTTTATAAATTAAAAAATAAATAAATTAGTAACAGTAAAAATTCTATATTGGGCTCTGTTGCTACTTTGCTACTGACGTGTGCAGCCAACGTGTAGTTTATTCTTCCCTTTTCTACCGAGTTTCACTGTTAGTGCCGCTGAGGACACCAATGTTTTTCCGATTATATGAAAGATGTAAACATGCATATACCATTATAACGTTACGTACCTTGTGTATATACATGTGAGTATTTGATCGTGTATCTAGTTATATAGAGATTGAAAATATTCTCGGTGTAATTATATCACCTTAGTATAATTGATTGAGTTCGATAAAATACTTTCTTTATTAAAAAGTTATATATACCATCGTATATTTTTTTATAACACACATGCAACACGTAAATACGCTCCTTTTAACACCTTCCCACGTACTAAAGAGACGAAGGTCAATGGTTAATCCATAAACCTTACTAAATTTTTACTAAACAGTGATTCACGCTCGTGAATATTAGGGTTTAAATCATAGTCGATGGACTTATCCTCCATAGACTTTACCACTATTCTCTTAAAAAACAATTTTTACCTATAAAAGAGGGAGTATACTTCTAGTACTTCTCCAGCTAAGGACATCATGTGATGGAGCAACCATACTAAACTCACCGTGACAAGGCACCAGTCAAAAAGGTATCGTGCAAAGCAACAGAGACATCTGCAGGTGAAACGGCACAAAAGAAACCCGTAGGAGTCCACAGTCTGTCGGGTGTCAGTTCAAGGTTACAAAACTCCAGTGCCGTCTTTTTTTGCAGGTGGCGGAGCAAGTGAATCAGATCTTAGAGCAATGCAGGTAACAGTATGGACCATTCACCATTGTACTGAAAGAAGCAGAATGGGATAAAGGCAGGAGGCTGAGATTGATGAGATCCATGGCAAAGAAAGAAACCCACCGGTGGTAACAAATATCTATTGGTTCAGATTCTCAATGTGAGGTAATACTTTTCTTAGTTTAACAGATCAAAATCTATCGGATTGTATTGGCTTGTATATAGGGTATCGCTTGTAGCGTATTGGTTGTTCTGGTTGTGGATGTGTTGCCTCAGGGGGCTCTCTACCCCTCCTTACATATGCGGAGGGACGAGGATTATATGATAGGAAACCCAGTTAAATACGACCCATAGTTCTCTTATCTATACATAGAGTATCCAGCTAGAATTATATCCATTTTTTTATCATGCAAGGTAACATAAAACCGAGTCCTACTCTGTCTTTGATTGTATGGGCCAGCCCACCCTCTGTCCGAGTGGTCGTATTTGCCTTTTTTGAGATACCCGGAGCCCATAGACTCTACAGTAGCCCCCAAGACCTTCATAGTCAAGTCACAACTTGCCACCGAGTACTCTTCCTCTACGGTAAAGAAATTCCCAAGTGCTATCTTCCCGAGTACTCGTTGTTCGAGTGTTTTTCCTCTCGAGTCCTGCTTCTTATCAGCTGACAACGAGACTATAAAGAGCTTCATGAAAATAAATAAATAGTACGCACTGAATAGACGCATCTATTAGGTGTAGCTCCTTGGCTTTGCGCTTAGTTGTAAAGTAACTAAACATAAAGTTAGAAATCTTTAATTTTTAAGTCGTAACTAAGCACAAAGTCAGAAATCTTTAATTTTTAAATCTTTCCCGAGTGATATGTTTCTCAGAAATTTGACTCTTCAGTCAATTATAACTGAAAATTTGCTCATGGCAATTTTAGGCCGAATATATAAGCATTTTTCAGTATGAACTCAGGTCTAATACGTGATAAGGTGTACTTGAGAGATACCTACATTTCTAATTTTAATAGAACTTAGCTCCCGATTCTTATAAGGACATACCATCAATACCTTAAAATAATCAAGATGCCTAAATGTAATACACCCGGCAGTTGGCTTAACATGAAGCATATTTGATTATTTAATCGGTTCTTGTAAAATAACACCTGCATCGTAATTTTAACGCAACCAATAGGCGACCCAATACGGTATGTTATTTAAGAACTCATATTTTCGGCCCACTACCGAATAGGCTGGGCCATACCGACCTACCTAGCGCAGTCCTTATTTTGGCAAAATAACCCCACATTAGCATAGGATTCGGCTGGCGACCCTTATGGGGTGTACCCTACCCAGCAGAGTTGTACCCGAGCCCCAACTAATGTTGAAAGTCGGCTATCGGCCTGCATGGGGCGTACCAAGGTAAAGCTGACATCCAAATCCTGACTGGCGTGAGTACTCGGCTAGTGGCCCTCATAGAGCATTCCGAGTAATTCTTGAAATGTTGTACTCCAAGTGTATGTTGGGAGACTGACCTAGTCCTCGAGAGTAGGAGATAGGCTCATAGCCATGAGTTCCTGTCACGCGTATTCGGATCTACGCCATGCATTATAAACATATCAGATGAGTAGCATCTGATGTAGAGAACAATCACCCGAGAAAAATCTAAGTATTTTATAATATATGTAAATATGCGTTCCTCCTCTTATTGATTTTAATTTTCTCGAGTATTTAACTTTTTACGCTCTGCCTAACTAGTCATAGTCCCCGAGTGCCGGGAGTTGGCTCATGGCTCTTTCCCAGATAAGTGTTTTGGGTGACTTGAGTTTGTCTTTCATGGAGCAAAGCTTCATGAATCGGAATTATGCTACTCGAGTACTTTTGCAACCATTAAGAGCAAAAACAGAAAGTGCAGCATGTGCACCTATTAGGTGTAAGCGGCTGTGGCTTTGGCGAGGCCGAGTGAGGAATTGATGATCTCATCTCCCCTAGATCCTATTCCGACTAGCGCTAAGTCGTATTCGAGTCAAACCATAGGGAAGTGAATTGCCTCTAGCCCCGTTTGGATGAAAACATTAGATAAAGGAGAAAATATTTATTAAAAAGTAACTTAATTGTTCGGTATTCCACGAGTTGGGAATGGAGAGTGTCATCCTCATGTTTGACCTTTTGAGCCCCTGAGCATGTCACTTGTTGTTCTGATAAGCTTCGATTCTACGAAGTCGGGGATGACTGCGCTCAACTGCAGCAATGAGGTCTTTAGACTTCCGCTTCTGGTCCAATGTTTTTGAAGGTCCAACATCGTCCGACTCGCATCAGTCTCTCTGTCGGAGCTTGTCCTCTTGCAATTCGGCCACTGCTTCAGCCAAGGAGGTATACTTTTTGGCCATTTTGAAGAGAGTTTTGACTGTAGTCGGCATCTTCTGTCACGTCCCAAACTGACCTTCTGTGAAGGACGAGTTCGGTCCGTACAATTAACATGCAAACCTGTACTAGTCCCAGGATTGTAGTGCTGTCACAATAGGCGATAGAACCATCATGGTACAATTTGTCTTTATTAATAGACATAGTCTTATATCCAAGTTAGAACTGCGGACATACCCCGAGTTCACAATGATACATTAGCAAAAGAGCGGAAACTAGCCCAAAGCCACAAGCGCGACTCGGGAACTAAGCCGAAATCCTAAAACTCCTCGAAGCCAGGCTGCTCCTGGAAGAACTCCTCGTCAGTTGGATCCAGCTCATCTTCTAGCACTGGGAGGGAAATAGATACATATATATATATAGAGAGAGCAAGGGTGAGTACTAGCATACTCAACAAGTTATGGGAATTTAGGTGGTTAATGCAAGCTTCAAAGGATGGCTGGTTCTTTTATAATTCTTTCCATTTAAATTCCTTTTAAAATGGTCTAAGTGTGTGCTTCTCAACAATCGAGGTAAGGTGCAGTCTCGCCCGAATCGAAGTGATTTGTATCAATTTTTGATTCGGCGCAACTCGCAAGAGTTGGCCTTTGGGATCCAGCTCCACCAGCTGATCCAACATCATCATCGGGCCCACGGCCATAGCCTAGCGTATGCGATTTGTCAAATAAAATACTTAGTTCCGTAATTATGGGCTCGAGATGATCAAATGTGACTTGCCTTACTCAAGACCTGCAGCTTCGTCTTCGAAATCCGCGTCTTGAGGCTCCTCGGGTTCCCAAACTACACGCGTTACAAAACAAAACAATAAAAAGACTAGTATAATAGTCCTATTATAGATTTCTAAGGGTGCCATCGTAAAGATCGCATTTTTAGAAAATTTCTGGAACTGGAACAGAGTCAATCGGACGATCGGATGAAAAGATATTTATTTTTGAAGATTTATGCATTTTCTGGATATTGGAAAAGAAATAGAATTGATTTTCTCTATTCATTTTTCCTCCTGGGCCACTGATCCCCAGGGCCCAGCGGTCAGCCAGCGAGCGCAGGGGAGAGGCACGCACAGTGGGCCGAGCCCATTATTGTGGCGATGGGTGAGAGGGATGAGCGGGCCGAGCGACTTCCGGCCTGGCTAGGTTTGGAGAGAAACGCGTCCTGACAGGTGGGTCCGTCTAAGGAGTGGGGCCCGAGCCAGCCACGCGGTCCACCGGTGTGGCTCCCGAGACGAGACTAACCGGCGGGCCCGGTCAAATGGATGGGGCCTGGCTGTTGGTAGCAGGCCTACGAGGACCGTGTTCATAGGGAGATGGGACAAGGGGAGGTGGTGGGTTATGTGCATCGGCGGACCACAGTGCACCTGGATACGGTGGGCCCACAAACAGCCTCACGGCTCCTCGCGGTCCATGGGCGCACGCGGCAACGCGGACGTGGTGCACGCGCGACGGCTAGGGGGAGTGCGCGAGGAGGAAGAAGAACAGTGGCGGATCGGACGGCTAACGTCAGAGAAGCTCATAGAAGCGAATCCCCAGGCGATTCGCGACAAAAGAGGACACCGGCGGGGAGGGGAGAGCACAAGGATTTGATCTAACGGATCAGATCCGTCAGAAACTGGCCATAGACAGGGTATTGCGGTGGAGCACGACGGCGGCGGCGATTTGGGCGTTTTCCCTATGGGCTCCCGTAGGTCGATTCGGCGCTGTCGGGGGCTCCAGATTGGCGTCCGGAGACGAAACCCAAGTGGAGGTCAACGATGACGGCGGTTGCTTGGCGGGCGGCGACGAACAGGACAAGCGGCGGTACGGTGGTCGCGGCACAAGGATAGATGACGGCGGTGTCCTAGTGGTTAACGACCGAGCGGAAGATTAGGGCATCTGAGGCGTGGCGCGACAGTTCGAATCGAGGCGGCGAGGGCGTTTCAGCCGAGCGAGAAAGAAAGGGAATGAAACCCGCGATGAGGATGAACAAGGGCGCTCTCCGTTTTTCGCTGGACGCCAATGCGGGGAGGGGGGGAGAAAGCGACACGTGCTGGCTCCAGGGAATCCAGCGGTCGGGAAAGAACTCAGCACAGGAACGGGCCGGGGAGACAGGCCCAGGGGAAGAGGAGGTTCACCATTTTCCAGGATTAAGGAGATAAATTTTCTTTGGATTATTTGAAGGACTAAATTAGGAATTTGATTTTGTATTTTTGTGAATTTATTGGAAGAAAGGGAGAATAATTTCTCAATGGCTGATTGGGGATTTTTCAAGGACGCCGATGTATTTTCTCAGAATCGATTCCCAGGAGAAAAAGAGTTGATCGCTGGTTGCGGATTTGATCTAGCGAGGGAAAAAGATGACATCTCAACACATGGCACAACAGCAATTAAATTTGATTTTCGTAGGTACGAACTTTTATTAAATTAGGTTTACGCCTATCGCTAGGGCGTTACAAACCAACCCTCCTAACAAGAATCTCAACCCTGAGATTCCGAACTTAAGGGAGCAGCCCCGGAAACTCCGCATGGAGATGATCTTCGCGTTCCCAGGTTGCTTCGTCTTCTAAGTGGTTGCTCCACTGAACCTTGTAGAACTTGATTGTCTTCCTACGGGTCTGTCGTTTGGCTTCTTCGAGGATCTGACCGGATGTTCCTTGTAGTTAGGTTTTTGCAGATCCACGGTTTCAAGGGGCACTTGTTCTTCTGGCACGCGGAGACATTGCTTCAACTGCGACACATGGAACACGTTGTGTACATTGACCAATCCTTCCGGCAGTTCTAGTTGGTAGGCCACTTCGCCACATCTGGTGGTGATCTGATATGGTCCGATATAACGGGGTGCCAACTTGCCTGACATCCCGAATCTCTTTAAACCACGGAGAGGAGATACCCGTAGGTATACATAGTCGCCTTTCTCGAACTCGAGATCTCTCCTACGGTTGTCGGTGTAGCTCTTTTGTCGGGTCTGCATGATATTCAATCGTTCTAGGATGATCTTAACTTGTTCTTCGGTGGTTTTAAGTACCTCCGGACCAAACAATTGTTTCTCTCCCACATCGGTCCAACAGAGAGGGGTACGGCACTTGCGTCCAAACAGTGCTCTCGGATTACGCTCGTCCTGTTTGACTTGTCGGCGTCTGTCTTCCTCCTCCTTTTGTTCATGTAGTCGACGAGCCTCCTCCTCTCGCTGATCGCATAGCCGATGAGCATCTTGACTCGGGGTTTGATTTCCTTTTGACGGCATGAAGACCTCGTAGGGAGATCAGAAGCTCCTGGTACTATTGTCCGATTGGGAATCGGAGTCAAAATATTGAAGCGGGGCAATGATGACCCCAACCTCCCTAGATCCGAACTCAATTGGCTCTAGGCCATATCCGAGTCGAAGTCCAGGGGATATGGGGTGCCGCATGATGATGGAGTGGAAGACGACTGCGACATTGGCGAGTCCGATTGAGGGATTGACAATCTCGTCTCCCCCAAATCCGATCTTGACCGGCACAGGGCCGTCCCTGAGTCGAACACTAGGAAAGAGAGTTGTCTCCGGGCTCGCAGGCCTTGGTTGTCACCGAAGCAGATTGTTGTAGATTGCCGCAGCATTGCCGAGGCCAACTGGCCTGTGGTTAGCTATATCTTCCTCTGATCGGGTTGAATTTGATTCGGAAAGAGTGAGATGACTGAAGGCGTCGGCGAAGAAGTCGAGGCTCTCGAAACGAAAGACTTGCCCGAGAGGGAAGGTGATGCCAGCGACTTCGGTGATTGGATCCATCAAGCTTGTTGACAATGATCTTGACACTTCCTATACCTAGCCTGCCAACTGTCGATGTTTTATATAGGCAATAATTATATGAGGCTATGCGTCGGACCTAAACTTGATAGTGACACAAGACAAGAAGAATTATACTGATTTAGGCTCTCAATGTGAGGTAATACCCTACTCCAATTTGATAGATCAGAATCTGCCGGATTGTATTAACTTGTATCCATGGTATCGCTTTTAGTGTATTGGTTGTTCTGGTTGTGGATGTGTTGCCCCTGGGGGCTTCTACCCCTCCTTACATATGCGGAGGGATAAGAATTATACGGTAGAAAACCCAGTTAAATACGACCAATGGCTCTTTTATATGTACATAGAGTATCCAACTAGGATTTTATCTCTTTCCTTATCATGCAAGATAGTCCTATTCCATCTCTGATTATATAGACCAGCTCACTCTCAGTGGTTGTATTTGCCTTAAGGTACTAGGGGCCTAGCCTCCACAGTGATACTTCGACTTTGTTTGAAACAAATTATTTAGCAGATTATTGATATGGATTATCTAGTTAATTATAGGAATAAATTAAATATTTTAAGAAATAAACTTAACAAATAGTTTAAAACAAGTGATTTAAACAATATAGTAGAAAAAAGTTTTTTGAGAAAAATATTTTTAAAGGGCAGAGCAAATAATCTGTTTTAATAATCGAATGAATAATATGAAAAGAAAAGGGCCTTAGCCTGTAAGACTATAACTACTCCATGGGACTAGCTGTAACTACTACATATCTCCATGGGGCAACCAGTCAAAAATTATATGTGCTGTAAAATATAGACAAAAATAAAGGCCTGGAATAGATGGAACACAATGGTGCCAAATGATGTTAGGAAAGGAATGAATAATAGGGTCACTTTATCCCGCATTTCCAGTTTATAAATTATAATCAGCGTTATGGCCACCGTAAGAAGCTAGTGGCCCATCTTAAGGGCAATATCAAAAATTGGCAGGCACGAGGGGTCACATGCGGGATCAGATCAGCAATATCGAGTACAGTTCATTCAGCAAAGCTACCTTGCAATCACAATGCAATGCACCCTCCTAAACAAAAGCACAGCAAAATCAAGCCGGTTAAAGGAGGCGAAAATAGGATGGTCTTATGAGGTGAGAAACTATATGCCAAATATATTGTTAGGTATCATCAGTGCTATCCCATGAAGGAAAAGCGCCGATGAGTTCAACCGCGTTTGGCAGGACAACGGTTTGCAGGAGTGGTCGATGGGCACGTGCAGAACAAGGACCCCCCTCTTATGAGGGGTTGCTGAGCTGGAGGGAGGACATGGATGGGCACTTCATGGTGGTGAGGCCTGGGAAGCACGCAGTGTAGACAAGGATCCACATCTTTGCAACAAGACAGCCTCTAGTTTGCCTCTCACAACAATAGCGAACCTTGGTTCCACCCACCAATGGCAACGCATTGCCCTGCAATAACAGAAAGCGACAATGTGAAATCTTGGCAGAGAGATTGCAAGAAATTCCAGTACCAAAGTAATACTCCCTCAGTCCTAAAATGTAGCTATTTCTGGGTTGTTTTGAAGAGATTAATGAATAGGAGTGAAAAGACCGCATTGCCCTTTATTAATGTAGGAACGACTTAAGGAGAATAGGGTAGTTGGTAGAGATATAATAGGCACAATAGCATGAAAAGAGCTAGACATAGCTACATTTTAGAACAAAGTTGTAGTACTACAAATAGCTATATTTTGAGATGGAGGGAGTAAACATTTATTCATGATAAACATGCATAATAATGTTGAGTGTGCTGAACGCACACAAAAAAAAAGAAAGTAGCATCTCTTGAAGAAAAAAACTAGTGATATGGTGTCATCATCTCCTGTAGGCAGTAACTTCAGGATTATAATAGCATATCCAAGATCAATTTGGATAAACATGTAGGGACTAGTAGAGACCATTCGTTGGCATCAAAGATAAACAAACTACGATCCCTATGACACAGATCTGGACGTCTTCTGCTGGCAGAAAGGAGGAAACAGTCAAAAAAGGTTCCGTATTAGGTTGGACTGCAGGACAACCTATAAGGAAAATGTGTATCCAATGCAAATAACCAAAGGCACTAAAACAACTAAGAACATGTGCAAGTGCCAGCCAGTTTGACGGTACAGAGATTTCCTGGCTACTGTTGCAATGCTCTACAATGTCTATATATATGATGGCATCAACATCAGCCCTAGTAAAGGGAAGAAAGCTATAGCCATGCTCCTCTTTACCTTCACCTCAACAAGCTCATCGCATGTTATCAAAATGTTGATCCATGTACTGATCTAAGGTTGTACAATAGAAGACCAGCACGTTGTCAATCAGGTCAGTGCATCAAATGCAATTGCATTTTGTTGCTCACATTGCAATAGGATTACTTGCTTAGATCAATACATATTATCTGCTATTTTTAGTTGTTTCTGTGATATCAAAAATTGCAAAATGAAAGTGGAAATACAATGCAAGAAAGATCACCCCAGGCACCTCGGTAATAACTGGTTAAGAGCATATAAAAATGGGATAAGACAATGCATCTACTACACTAATATAACCACAATACTTGCATGAAACAATCATAAAACAAAATCATGAGCAGTCATTGCATCCTTTTTTGTTGTGATAGTGACATGGCTCTAGTGGGAAGATTTAAGGGTAATGTAAGATCTACACAACACATGCCAACCTATATCAGTTTTAGTTGTTTGCATTTTTAACAGATATTGGAGCTTGGAGCTGGAGGTCAAAACCAGGTGAAAAACAAGGGGGAAACTAATGGAGGCATGTAGATTACTTATGATTTGAGCAAATAATCAGAATATCATATGATTCAAATTCCAAATTATTTATTACTTGGATCCTTTATGCTTCTCAATGTACAATAACAAACCCTCCAATTACACAGGATGCACACAATGAATAAAAATTCCCAGATAACCTGCACACTAAAATTAGAGTAAAGCAAATTGGTATATTGATTAGTTCTATCTTTTATGTTAGTGGGTTTAGAAAACATATGAAAAAATAAATCTAGGCCCCATTTGGTAGAGCTCCAGCTCTCAGATCCTGGTTCAGTGGAGCTGGAGCTCTACCAAACAGTCTAGCTTCACTAAAAAATAAAGTGGAGTAGGCTGGAGCTGCTCTGAAAAATTGAACTGCGAGGTGGAGCGGCCTTCGGGTAGCTCCACAACTCCAGCTCTAGCTCTAAGAGTTGAGCTCTACCAAACGGAGCCTTAAACAATATATGTTGTGACAGTACAAATCTCAAAATGTTGACTATCATGAGTATGCTTGATTATATTGTTAGGTCTTACCACTGCAGAATAAATGTCTTGGCATTTGATAATCTAAGAACATTGACCTACTGGGTAGTGTTCTTTTTAGATGATTGGCAGATAAAAGCTGATGGATGGTCGATCTACTTGATTATAGTGATAAATTAAATATTAAATATTATAAACCAAACAAATAGCTTAAAACAAGTGGTGCAAGCAATGCAGTAGAAGGTTTTTTTTTCAGAAAACGTATTTTTAGGAGTGGTGGATCCGCAGCAATAATCCGGTGGATAATCTGAAAAGAACAGGGCCTAAGTTTATCGCGTCTAGCATGAAATAACTTTCGATATTAGCTGGAAATAAGCACACTATTGTTTGTAGTTGATAAAGAAGAAGTCATAAACTTGTGCCTAGGCCAATGCCATCTATTAATTTCCAAAGAAACCACACAGTTGCTTGTGGTAAAACTTACAGGTCCTGGAAAGATGCTTGAATGTATCTAGACAGATTATCATACCAAGCTTTGGGAAAAGTTTAGACTTATGATTAAAGATTTTGTAAACAGATAGAGCTAAGATGGTGTGGAATCTTCTTTCAGGAAATTGGTCAAAACATGAGCATATGATCAGTACATGAGAGAAGCAAAGTGCACTAATTTTGATCTGACATATTAACTTTCAAAAGCATATTGATTTGCAGAATGCCTAAACTCATATCAGAATTCAGAATACACATGAAAGTATGCCCAGTAACATTTGAGAGGCAAAAATCATGAAATTAATGCCAACTGACCAAGCAAGTCCCAGCATTGAAATAAAAGCTTATCTGACCATCAAGATGAACATAAGAAACATAAGGCAATTACTTCATGATGTCCTCCAAACAAGGCACGGGCCAGCATTCCTCAACAATTTATGCATTGAAATATTATTCTTTAGCTGCTAAAATTAAAAACTAACAGCTATGTCATGCAATCATGGTTGCTAAATACTGCTAACAGGAAAATCATCCAAATGTCAAGGGCAACTAGCTCACTGCTAGACATAAACTCGAAGCAGCTTTCATCCAGTGAATTGCCTTTTCACCAAGAAGAAAGAAGAAATTTGTTTCTGTTATCCAGATATATACTCGAAATATCCTAATTCCTAAATTTACCTGAAGTATCAGTGAGCTCTGTCCAATGGCAAGGACACTGAAACTCAAAGGCAGCTACCCTTTTTAGCACATGTTCTGCCATTTTTCATTCTTATGATCAAGATTATTGAATTAAAATCAGAGCTCTGGAATGTATTTTGTAGCTTTAGTGCTTTTTGAAACTTACTGAGTTGTCAGAATACAAAAAGATAACACTATAAGCTGGAACAACCAAAGAAAAGGCACATGTGCACTAAAACACCATGAAACACCTCTACCCGACTCCAATGTGAAGTGTGAGAATGCTACTATATGCCTGTATCCTAACAATTCACAGGTACCACTTGCTAAAACATATTTTCCAGAGGTGGTATGTTATGAATACCTTTGCTGGTCCAAGAGTAGTAATGAATTCCTCCCATGATGCTATATTCGGTATACATGTAGCAACCATAGTTAGAAGCTGCAAAAGTGAATGAAAAACTCTATAAGTTATGATAAGATGTAGAGAACTGAACTCAGAATAAACAAACTATTCAGAATTTTAAATCTCCTAGTTTCAGAGGAAAAGAATATGTTCAGAGATTTTATCTGAAAGTGAGGATAGAAACATGAACTCACTAACAAAGATACTATGGACAAAGGTGGCCAGGATAGCTAAATGCAAGCAATCATGCTGAGTTAATAATAGGAATCTGAAATCAAACCAATAACTGATGCAAGAAACGCTACATAAGGTTACTATAGAGCACTGCCACTATAAGCATAACATGCAAGACCTCGCAGAGGCCAAGTCTCCGAACTCCCAAGGATCTGAACACAATCTTTATATAGGAAAACAACCAGGCTTCATGATCTACTAGTAGCTTGTACAGCCCCACCATTATGAAACAATGACGCAACCGATCTTATTAGTGGAGTTGGTTGTCGTGTGCATTTAATGTGGGCCTATACAATGAAATGGATGTTGCATTGCTTAACAATTAAACACCCTATTTTAAGTAAAAATTACAACCAAATGGAGTCAGAGGAACTTGTTAGTCATGAAGACTTGCAAGATTATGATGATGAAGAACTCCGATGAGAACACATGCAAGTCAATACAAAGCAGGTGAAAGTTGTTGAGGTGGCAGGTGGTTGATTAAATCATATGGTAATTGAAACCAACATGATTTGCAATTTGGAGTATGTTTTCAATTGTTAGCATATAGGAGTACAACAACTCAAAGCGAAGAAACTAGAATGAGTAAAAAGAGATTAAAGATTCGATGCCATGACATACGCTGCAACAAGCATAGCTGTCTAGCACACAATCTCTGCAAAATATACTAAATGACAACTATTCGTGAAAGTGAAATTTGTGTTCTGAACATCTGTATAGTATTGTGAGATTCAAGACATGTTACATATATTAATTTTTTTACATGATAGAGATGGCATAAAGAATCCCTTTTGTGCATTTGAAATTTGAACACAGATCAAAGCAACAATCCAAAATGAGTGCACATAAGCATATGTGGTCTAGAGAAATTAGTTACAAGTGCAATTTGCAAACAAAACTTAATGCCCATTGATATTTCTATGTATGACATGAAAGTGTGATTCAACTAAAGTTCTCTTGATTTATGCTAGATGGATGCCGCAATGTGTACACCATCTACATTTGGAATTCAGTGAACAGGGAATAATGGCTGAAAAGAAAAACATGGCATAATAAATGTAGTGTAATTAGCAAAAGATTAGGATGAATTGAAACCATGACATTACGATACAGCATAACCAGTCAATCCATGTGTTTCACAAATCCAAGTAACATAACTAAGACTACCACAGTCCACGGGAGAATCAGAACCTTACTCAGCAAAGGTCCAGTATATTTAATTTTGGCCAATCTTTCATGGACCCCAACATCACAACTAAAGCTGATTCATTTACCTAATCCCCAAAGCTGGGTGACAAATGAAAATCAGTGTTGATGTGCTTTTGAATAAAGCAATAATAACATATTTCAGGATCATTGCAAAATGCAGGCATTTGGTAGCCATATTTTCGATGTTAGGATTTTAGAGAATAAACATATTCAAGAATGCATTCATATTTTAGAGACACGATCTTTAGAAAGTACACGTATGTTGGTCATTTCAAGATAACAAGGCCCCTTGCAAACTAAGGATCCTGAGAAATGTCATACAGTGGTTGTTTCATAGGCGATGGACTTGTATTCCAAACAGGGCAACAATACAGGGAATACACCCATACATTACACTTCAATAGGCATATGTACCATTTATCTGGCTATCCTAAACTAGTTTTGATATTACATATGAAAGGTGTAAGACATTTTTTCCCAATTTGTCATCCCAACCAAGCACAAATCCTGAACATGGACACATTTTGCCCTGCAATATGGTCCTAAAGCGAAATCTCATTGATAATGCCAACCCCACATGACACAAGTCCTTAGCACTTGCAGCCCCTGGGGCTGCTTAATCCATATTGATCCATGGGCCATTGCTAAAGAACATCGATTGCTAACCAAAAAATATCAAAAGCATCAATGAAGAACAGACGCCATCAACCCATTTGTTATGACTTATGAGAGCAATCACGGCCCAGCCTGAGTTATCAGCTACACCACAACAACGTGATGCCATACGGCCTTCCACTTCCGTTTAGATGCCAGCAAAGAGCGTGCCCCGCGCACGATAACGCTCGATTTCCCAGAAGCTACGCTCAGCTCAAGACAGAGACACCCACTATGCTGCATACTAGTACATCAAAACTCCCAAAATCCATCTGGCCAAGCTTTGCCACGCGAGACGCTGCCTGCCTCTGCAACGGCGCCACCCCTCAAATGGCAAACAACAGCACGAACAGCCTAAGGCAGGAGCCAGACCACCGCGCCGTGCTGTCCCTGGTAGGTAGAGACAGAAAGCGAGCGGTTCCGAGCAGAAGGGGCAGCCCAGCGCAGCCCCCACTCCCGGCGGCACGCGACCAGAGCGTAGCTCGGTGGGATCCTCGAATCACGCACGGCGAGGCCACACGCACGACGCCACGGGAGGAGGATGGAAGCGGAACCCTAGCCCTCGCCGCCGGAGAAGCGCAGAGAGAGAGAGTGAGAGAGGCGGAGGAAGGGGAAGAACCTCCTCCCCTCTCTGCTGTTCCGGGTTTCCCGCGCGAACGCGGTGGTGCGAATTTACCCTTTTGCCCCTCGTACAGTTCAACCCCCAACGCGACAAAGCAAACACACTGTTCCGCACTGTACTGCGCGGAACACAGCGAGAGACAAACACGCCTCCTCACCTCGTTGCCAGCGCAAGCGGCGCGGGCGGGGAAGAGAGAGAGGATCCCGGCGCAGTGCGCCCCAACCCCTCGGCGGAGCGCGGCGCCTCCTCCTCCTCCTCCGTCGCCGGCAGCAGCGGCGGCGAAATGGGAGGCGGAGGCAGTGGCCGGTGGGGGTGGGGGTGGGAGTGATTTGACGGAGAGATTTGTGGGGGAAGCCGGAACGGAAGAAGCGGGTGGCGATCGAGCAGCAGAGCAGGCGAGGTGACCGTGGCGTGAGGCGCTTTTGATGGCGGGGGCCAGGGGCCAGTGGGAAGGGGAGGAGCAGCTTGACGTGGCTGGGGTCTATTCGCTACGGTGACAGACACGCTACCAATGTGCCAATGTCCAACGCAAATGCGTCGACACGGCCAGTATACTACACGGCTACTCTGCACTCTGCAGCGCACGGTCGAGCCTGCTCCGGTTTTTGTTAGCTTCATTAGAAAAGGAACAAGAACAACTTTTATTTAAAATCAGATTAGTTTACATTTTGAAAGAAAAAACGAGGTTAATTGGTGCCATGTTTAATGGAGCCGACCAAAATAGGTTTTCGTTTGCGAACTAAGCAAGCTCAAATGATTAGAACATTACTAGCTTAGACATAACCGTAACTATATGATATACAAAATTAAACCAAAGGTAAAAACAATTCTATATTAGCTAGGATTACTTTCTATATATTCAAACAAATGATGTTACATAGGGATGGACCTAGGCTCTACACAACATAGGCCATGGCCCAGGGATTAGGACAGAAGGCCCATTATATGTTGAGCTGATTTTGCAATAAGGCGGCTAGGCCTTGGCCTATTTCTATGTCCGTCCTTAATGCTACACTATAAGTTTTATGTGTTTCTAATTTCAAATTTGCTTGGATGGGTTAAAGGAAAAGAAGGACGAGCATGGTATCCATGGAGGACCAAGTCTGAACTTTTACAAGTCTTTCTCAATGCCACCACATCATCCATGAGCTACAAAAAAGATAGAGTTCAAGTGTTACATGATCGGTAATCCAATTCGGCCTCCTAAGAAAGTGTTGAATTCAAATGGCCGCCACTTTTGCATTCGAGCTTCATTTTGAGCCTATAAGTACATGATGCAATGCTCTCCAAGTCCTCTTTTCAAGGAATCTAGAATTAACTCTGAATTCCATATAAGTGGACGGCAATTGCAAAAACAAGGTGATGCATCACCTATAATATATCTTTAGGCTTGTAACTTTGTTTGGGACCCTACCCTATGTAGGGCTCAAGTTGTGTGTTAATATAGTAAACATGGGATACCCCCCATAGACAGATACTTACCTTGCTGGGAATACCACGTATCTAATTACATAAGGAAAGATGTCTCAAAATACTTAGACATTCGAGCAGATAAGAAACCTGGTGCGTATTAGAAAAGGACTATTATGTCTGACTCGGTGATGACTAGGACTACTCGGTTGTATCCTGATACAACTTTTGAGTTCTACTTAAACAAGAGGGCACCCAGGGGTATAAATGAAAGGCTTCCTAGGAGGAGAGAGATCGAATACTAACTCAATTTACAAGCCAAACAACAACCACGTCGAGCCAACATCCAGAGGAGCCCCATAATCCTCCGCCAACCACATCACCAAGATCACACCTCATCGACTTAGTCAAGTAGTGTAGATTAGGGTTTCCATCTACGATGTGACTGTTTGATGAATTTTTGTACAAAAAAATCATTTAAATCACCCGGCATCATTTTTTGCACAAATAATGTTTTACCATATTGCAATGCATGGCTCTATGACATGTGGGCCCAAAATTATCAAATAATAAATAGTGTCTGAATGGATTCAATATTAGACTCGTTTGCTGTGTATTTCAAATGAAAAATACTGGTTCAAATGGATTTTGAATCTGATGCATAATTTAAAAGATTTAAGCTACTAGAGAAAAAGAAATGAACTAGTACTAGTACAACTAGTTTGGTTTGTTGCGGTGATTTACGTAGTCACAGGTGGTTGTTATCTGTAACATGGCCGCGTGCTCGGGCAAATGCATATGACGTGTAGGGCCCTCGTCATTAGCAATATTAATCCTGTGATTATCTTCAGCACATGCACTCGGTTCCTATGTTTTATCTACAGCAGGCGTGCGTGCATTATCTCCAGGGACAGATATAACACATACACGCCGTCGCCGCCAGGCGCTGCGCAAGACGCGGGCCTGCGCGGCGATGAGCAATCAAACATGCACGCCGCCACCGCCCGGCTATGGAAGGCGCACCCCCATATTTGCAGAGATCGAAAGAAGATGAGCACGCGCAGAAGCACAGCATGGTGTATGATCTAGGCATGATCGGCGATCCAGTACCTGCAGCCGTCGGCGCTGATGGTGTCTCCGCCGGCCGGTCATCCCAACAAGTTGATAGCTGTTCTTCGTCAAGCTGCTGATATGTGCCACAAATAAATATAAGGCGAGTCTGACTCTTCTTTACGTCGGATCGTTTAAGCTACCAAATATATCGGCTAGGGATATTTTTGTGTATAACTTGCGAGGAGTCTGAGCCTGGGCATCGGGCCAACCATAATTTATGCATATTTCTGTTCTTGCCGATCTGGGAAGGATATAAATTTGCCTCGTACTTGTCATGTACGGGAGCAATATCTCTCATTAGATTGTACCACATATGTCCAGCCCTCGTTAGCGATCAGATTGTCTATATATCTATGATAAAGGCTAGGTATGTCTGATCTCATGGCTAATCATACTATTTTATCTTTCTCTTAATCTAAGGTAAAAATTAGATGTGTCTGATTTCGTAGCGACCGGACTATCTATTCCGCCTCCTCGATCTATGCTTAAAATTGAGTATGTCTTGTTCTGCCTCCTGATCAAACTATCTCCTCTTTCTCCATCAATAGATTGGATACATCTTGCCGCCCTTACGGCTTAGACGCACGGAAGAGATTCTTGAAATTCATGAAGACAAGCTCAGACTACGGCTCACACGCATGGGAGAGATTCTTGAAATTCACGAAGACAAGCTTAGACGTACGGGAGAGATTCTTGAAATTCATGAAGACAAGCATCATTCACTAAATAAAAAGCACGCTAGCCACAATATTGAGGCGTGCAGATTGACAATACATTTGACATCTTGGCTAGGTGTCGATTTTATCAAATGGCCTAAATCACTATCATCGCTACATCCGCGACCGACGAGGTCGGACCATACCTTGGCTAAAAGCTGATCGACGAGGCTACAACCACCCACATATGTCTAGGCACCGATGAGGCTAGACAAAACTATGGCCGAGCGCCAACGAGGCTAGGACGCTATATTATCGACACGTCCAAAACGGACAGGAACAAATCTACCGTTGCTAGGCACTGAAGAGGCGAAGACAACCACAAAATTCATGTCCAATGAAGGCCGGCGTATATGACTAGACACCGATGAGGCGAAAGTCATCCCCTTCATTGTGACACCCGTTCCACATATCGACATAGTGGTAGTGTACCGTGACCGGGTTTCGGTGAAGCAAAGCCACTCCCATCACATCCACTATATTCAAAGTTAAATCTGCATCAACCTCAACCTTCAGCGAGCAAATATTTCGAAGATGATAACCTAAAAGCGCAACTTAATTGAAGGTTTTCTATAGGCTATGTCCTACGGATGTAATTAACTGTCCGTCTCATCGCCAGGCACTAAGAATCAGTGGTCTGCACACGTTTTGCCTATGGAGCTTGTGTATAATACCGTTGAGAATGAATATATAAATGATAGTAAGTGGATTTACTACAACATCGCTGGCACTAGAGCTTGTGTTGTCATCTTTGTTATTGTGCCATGGGAATGTAGGGAGTGAGCTAGGCTAAATGGCATGAGAATGCGTATTACAAGTACAACGATGTGAGTATATAGTTGAATTTTTTTTTAGATAACTAGTTAGGTGCCCGTGTGTTGTAACATAAATATAAATTTTACTTTTAAGCATCATCTAGCTCAGACTTTATACATACATGGCTATGCCACATGTCATTGGCCAAAACCCTTTCACACCACATCAAACTAAATCTAAAATACGTGAGTAACATGTTGTCGCCTAAAAATATATTATAGTAGTTAGCAAAATACAAAATTTATGTCAATACCATTTATATGGCACGTTTCATTTTCAATAATTCAAATAGATGACAAAAGTTTATTTTCCACCAAATTATTTTTTTCCTCGAGAACATAGTAGAACTACATTTCATTTCATTAAGACAAGAGCAAAAATATGTACAAGAAAAAGTAAAAAAAAACAACCCTCCTTCTCACAAAGAGAAAAAGCTCGTAACGTTAGGCCTACTTAACCCTCCTTCTCAAAGTCAAATGATAAACGCAATCTAAAAAACACAATGATAAACATGAAGGAGCATTTGTGAAGATAAAATTGATACTTGGACCTGGTATTAATTCCAGCGGATTAGAGCAAGAAAATACAGCAAAGTCATTTTTAGAACCAATATCGTGCCACCTAATGGGTTCATCTCGTTAAATTGCTGGGTTTCAATATGAAATATATCAGTCAGTTGAGCCATATGTTACCACGGCCTTATTTTCTCTATTTATATCAACTACTTTTTACCAAAAATTTATATCCACTCCACTCTTCGATATTTGCACCGATTTTTCATGCAAAAGAAAATAGGGTTAGGCACCTTTTGCAACATTTATCATTCTTACCTTGATTTATTCATTCAAACATCTAACACAAGGATTTAATTATTTTCACAGAAAATAGTAACCCCCGAACACCTAAATAGCAAGTCGTGCTCCCAATACTAAGCTTCAACCCGGACTACGAAAAAATTGTATGTATTTTCTTTCCTCAGCACAGTCCCAAAAATCTGGCTGCTGGTCATTGCTCAACTCATTCATATGCTTCATTTGAAAATGGTCGACATTGTATTTACTTGTTAGCACAGTTGTGATAAGATCCTGAATCATGTGAGAGTCGAACATTTGATCCTTCTTCTGCCATGAATTGCATGTGCAGCTAAGTGCAAGAATTTCCAATCTGTAGTTTTGTTTCTGTAAAGAGTTGAGCTTCACATGGGATGGGATTGTTGGTGGAGATGCAATTTTCATCTCACCAGCTACAGAGCTGTATGTACTTTCCATCTTGAAATGTAAGCAGGCTATATCAATCAATAATTTTTTCGCCGGTTGAGAATAGGTTCCAGACCAAAGTTCCAACCAGATAAAGCACAACGGATAATTTGAACATATCATCCCAAGAACCTGCATTTATTAAAGGGAGCAACATAAATCATGTAGTAAAAGGTTGCAAAATATGAAAAGATACATCTCAGTACTGTTGAGATTTCACAAAACAAATAATATGTCGTAATAACGCCCAGATTGGTGTAAATCAGCTATTTGGTTGGCAAATTGGTGTAAATCCAAATTGTTGCCACTGTTTTGCCATAAACAATCCAAAGCACTTGCCAAATCTGTTGCCTAACAATTATCAACAAGAGACATGGGACTCACTTGGCATGGAGAAAAAAAGGAAGAATCGACCAACTGTTGACAACTAGAAACAAAGGCCAACGGTTTGAAAACAATATGGTGCAAAATTTGCTAAAATGATGATAGCAAAGAAATACTAAATTTTGTTGGTTGTGACCAAGACTGGCATGGACTTCGTTGGATGTTGACCTCTATTAAATTCAAGACATTCACCATTTAGAAAATGTGGCTATATTATCACATCTCAGTTAGTTTTAATATACCCTGCAGGTTGAGAACATGCTCTTGCTGTACCTTACACTTTATCCACATCGCATAGCTAGAACTTCCTAGCCTATTGAAATGGAAACTGTTGATTTTTCAAGAATTTGGATTTGGAACAGTACATATCTATGCACACACCAAGTGCCACAAAAATGTATCATTTGCGCTGGAGTCAATTGTCCAACCTGAATGGTCAAGCTACAAGTTTGACATATGGGAATCGTATATCCATACACGCGACCATCCCAATTAAACCGATCATCACGCACAGTTCAAACCGGTGAGCAGAGAATTTGAGGAATCCAGACCTACCTGGTGGTTGCCGCACTGCTCACAGGTGGCGCAGGGAATGTAGGTGACAGTGCTCCTGGAGTCCATGGTCAGCGTGAACTCGTGCAAAGGCGTCCCGATGTACAGCCTCATCGTGTAATACCTAACCAACACGATAACACGCGACGACCTCCAGCCTCAGATCCAACAGAGCATTGAAATTGCTACTAAACTGATTATGACCGTAATCAAGTCAGTGGGCAAAGTACTAAAGTCTGACAAATTATTCTTAAAAATCAAAATTTAAAATTCAAAACTATCTTCAGCTTTTAAGCCAAAGCAGGCTTTGATGAAGTAGAATTATACTTCTGCATCTACCCTATAGTCCTGAACACAAAAGGTACCTCATGAAGAATAATTGTATGCTGCAAAAAAAAAAAGGTTTTCAAGGTGCAATTCCAACCCCCAATCGCAGGTTCTGTAACATGGATAAATCATAGCAGAATTCCTAATGATAAGTATAAGGTCACATGCATCTATATTATATTTAGATTTGACCATTTATGACACTACTTTTAAGCTCAATAGCCACTTTGGTACTAAGCTAATATCCATAAACCATGCATATGCATATATGGAAACATCTAGTTAAGTGCATATGTTAAGTTCAGTTAAGTGTGTGTGCAATCAGTCCTTTGTAAATCCTAATGCTAGTTTCTATTTGATTCATGCAGTATTAAACCATTAGCAAAGTTTCTTTCCTGACTGCTCCCATTCCCAGTGTCTTACTACTACAGATAGCCAATGTTTCCAACTTTGACTCTGCCAGGTTGCAGTCTAATCTCTCTCAGAAAAGTAAGTATCCATTCAAGTATTTATAATATAGCTTAATGAAACAGCACAACTGTGTTCCTAGAATTTGCTTCAAAACATAAGTGCTACTGGAAAATAGGCCAACTTGTAAATCCTGCAAGTCGTTAACACTGCACTGGCTAGAGTTGTGATTTAGTTTTTCATCTGTTTTGGCACAATAAATCAAGAGCCATTAGCTCCTTGCGGCACAAACCCAATGGCTAGTGCCATGATACATTCCAGTCTCACTGCATGCAACTGCTGTAATATAACACTTGCCATCCATAATAACAACTGAAAGTTGATTCTCTCTAAAAGACTTGTAGTTCAACTCTATTACTCTGATATGCAGTATCATTATAGCAGGCAGCAGAAATCATCTTGGACTATTACTTCAAACAAATTTAAGAGCATGATACTATACCTGAAACAGCTCTAGCTTTCCTCTTCAAATCCAAATCCCACTTCACTATCTAGAGGAGAGGGAAGACAGAAACTTACGAGCAAAAAAGTGGAGGGGAGAGCGCTCCGTTGCCGTCGCCACCGCAGCATCGTCCTCTCTTGTGCCGTGCTATGAGAAGATGTGCTGAATCTACTGCATATATGCACTCAACAGCGTAAATCTAAAAGAACATATATTAGGGAATGCAAATTAAAGCAAGTTAGATAGCTAGCTAGATTGATTGAAATACATAGAATATATCCTGAGAAAACCAGTGAACTTCGCAAAAAATATTGGTATACTGCCTATTGCTTTTGTAGGCAGAATTAGAACATATCCTAAATTCTATATCTGAATTTTGCAATGTATGCGGTGCTTTTTTTAATTATTTCCATATCTTGAGAAGTTTTCCCTCAAGTTATATTTAGCCCAAGGAACATGCAAATCACTGCATTCGTACTGCCGACTGCTTAAGAGACCTAATTGAGACAATTTTAAGCTTAAGAGACCTAATCTAGAAGAGAAGCCAGAAAGGCAAGGAGGGACGACGGCGTGGGGAGGGAGAGAGGGAGGGAAAAGGAAGAGGAATTGCATACTGGTGCTCACCGGGGCGAGGATGCCGGCGGAAGCAGCGGCAGGACGAACGCTGGCACAGCTGCTCGCGGGGCGGAGGAGAGATCGGTGCAGGCGGCAGACGAACTCGCGAGGGTGAAGGGAGATGGATGCCGACGCCGACGGAGACGTGGGAGAGTTGCGGCGGCGGCGGCGAGGACGAAGCGGCGATGCGACGGCGGTGCGCTAGGGTTTTTGGTGGGGCGGCGCGCTAGGGTGAGGAGGATTTGGTGGCCAGCGGCGCCTGGGACGGCAGATGGCGGGGTGCGGCCGTGGCTAGGACTGGAGAGATCGGCGGGCAGCGGCTGGGACGGGAGAGGACGGCGGGCGGCGGCGGCTGAGGGGAAGGAGCGGGGGAGAGGGGCGATGCGGGAGGCGCGATGAGGAATCGGGAGAGGGCGATGCGCAGGCCGTTGGATCTGAGGATTTAATGGATAGGATTGAGCGTGTATGTTAACATAGGATTAATCGTTACCACTATATTCTTTTTAAATAGTAAAAATACATAGTTTGAAATAAAATACAAGTATTCTATACATACCCATGGTTTTCTAAGCCATTTTTGCCTTAAAAACATGTGGTGCTTACTCGAAACAAATTTCCAAGCCTGTGATATGTTGTGTCTCAAATTTGAGGTCGTCAAGAATCTATTATAATACTCCCTTCTATAGGAAACATGTTTTAGACATCGATACAATATTTTAAAAAAGTGTAACTACTAATTTTTGTTATAATACATATATAAGCCCAATAAATTTATCACATCATGAAAGTATCTGAAGAAAATCTACATATATTTTTTGATTCATATATTACAATCTAAATATTTAAATTAAAAAAAAAACTTCTTGTTCAAAATTTTGAAAGTTCAATACATGCAAAAAAAAATTTTCATACTAGAAGTTAGGAGGAATATGTGATTTTCAAATAATTCTAGGTGTGAAAAGGGTAAGAATGTGCACAATAAAGTAGAGGCCCGCAAAGCCCAAAACCCGAAGGAATCCATCCAAACCGATGGTGGTTGTAGCCACGGCTCTCACTCTCACCTGCCCGCGATTCCACTCCCACTCCTCCTTCGCCGCCGCGAGTTTGTTCCTCTCGGCGGCGGCCTCGTCGTCCTCGCGCCCTCGTGCTGCTCCGGCCAGTGGATACTCCCTGTGGCGGCGCAGGTAAGCGCTCTTGAAGTTCAGGAGCTGTCCTTTTTGGGGGATTTCTTCTCCAGGAGTAGTAGAGGTCAGGTGTGTTCTTGGATCGCTCTATCTGTTCAAGAAATTCTTTGGTCCGGTAGTGATTTGAGTGTGAATCTTGGATATTTGCGCTCTGTTTCTGTCTCTTCCTTTAATGCGGATGGTTTCCAAGATTAGAGGAGCGGCGGTCTGAGATTGCTCCGGATTCTGTATGTGTTTGATTTCCCGTGATGGGAGAAATTAGAAACTGATTATCCCATATGAATCACTAGCTAGATGGGGATGTAATTTACATACATGTAATTGGGAATTTTTGTTATTTTTTAAACCTTTTTATTTTTAAAAATAAACCGTCTTAAAACTTATGTTCAAATATAAACTTTTGGCCACGCCATCCTGCCCGAGACAATTGGCGTGCTAGTGTTATATTTGGCCATGCTAGCTAGGCTGGCGTTACAAAACCTTGGCCAAAAGGTTTAGATTTGAAAATAAGTTTTCTAATGGTTTATTTTTAAAAATAAAAACCAAAAAGATTGAAAAAATAAAAAAATCCTGTAATTGGCGATTGCTGTAGATAATCGGTTCGGTCCACTTCGGCGAGTTGAGAGTTCTTGGTTTGGTATATTCTATGTAATGTCAATTTTATTCAGTCCTCTTCTAGCCTCAGTTCTGTGTTATTTACTTTATTAGGTTCCAAAAGAACTACTTTCATGATTAATTGATTGCAAGAGGCAGAAGTTTTGGTAGTGCTAAGACAATGACTCATATTCATAAAAAACAGTAGTGCTGACTGCTGCATGATGGGGACAGGGTGATGAAAAGAAATCAGTTGTAATGATGCACGATTGTTTTGTTCTTCGAATATGGATGGATTTTTTTATTTGTATATTAAGGACCTAGTAGCGAGTCCTGTACTCGAACTTCTTGGTTTGCCTCATGTAGTGATCACTTGATCCCTCTTTTCTGGCAATGCTGATTTAATCTCATTTGACTCCGTATGGCAGCATTAGTAGAATATCACTGCACCCAACAGCTATGGCTACTGCACAAGCCTCAGAAGCAGCCCCTAATAAAGAACTGCCTCTGGGGATGGATGCTGCCATGATGGATGAATATGCTTCCCAGTCCAAGTTGCTGCAGGAATTCGTTAAAATTCCCACTATTGGCAAGGCTTGGATATTCAATTCCAAGACTGGTATGTGCTGTTGTTGCTCTCTGGTTTTGATGAAGCTGAGGTTTCAGGTTTCTACTCTTCTTTTTGTGTTCTGCAGAAAACACCTCTAGGGCGATGTTTTCTGTCAGCCAATCAGATCTTTTGGCCAACAAAAGGAAGAACTTCCTTTTAAATTCCCACATCTCAAAGAATGCCTCAAATTCTGTGGAATTCCAGTGGTCTCCCTTCCCAATTGAAATGAGTGGAGTGTCAGCAGTAATTCCATCGCCATCTGGGAAAAAGCTTTTACTAGTACGGAATTCTGAGGATGATTCCCCTACAAAACTAGAAGTTTGGGGCCCCTGTCAGTTGGAGAATGAGTTCCACATTGCGCAATCTGTACATGGATCACTCTATGTTGATGAATGGTAAATTACCCCCCCTCTTTAGAACAAGTTTCTTAGTTTTTTGGGTGGGAGTGGTTTTATTTTTTTGGAAGAGAGGCGGAGGGAATTAGGGAATGAGAGACTGCTCATTGCTCCATTTACCACCATTTGTACTTCATGTTTATTTAATGCAGGTTTGAAGGGATATCATGGAATCAGGAAGAGACTTTAGTAGCTTATGTCGCTGAGGAGCCTCCTCTACCGAAGCCAGAGTTCAATGATTCAGGATACAAGAAGGCTGGTTCTTCTGAAAAAGACTGCAAGAGCTGGAAGGGAAAAGGGGATTGGGAAGAGACATGGGGAGAAACATATTCCAAGAAAAGGATACCTGCATTGTTCGTGGTCAATATTTCAAGGTGTGTTTCTGGTTGTTCTTAAGATTGAAACCAAAATAGCTTTCAAAGTACTGCGATTTTGTAAGGAACAATAAGTGTCATTGCAGTGGTGAAGTGCGAGCTGTGAAGGGCATACCGAGAACATTAAGTGCTGGCCAAGTGATTTGGGCTCCATCATCATCATTTAGCTTGGTTTTTGTGGCATGGTCATCTGATAATGGTTTCCAAAAGACACCAAGGAAACTTGGTATTAAATACTGCTATAACAGACCTTGTGCTCTGTATGCTGTTCCTGATCCTTTCATGGAAGAAGCTGATCAACCATCAATTAAGTGAGAACACCTGTCCTTGATGACACTATTTATTCAGTTCTATTTCGACTATGCACTGTAGCTTTGTAGGATGCCTGTTCTTACATATTAAGGTTTTAAATATCGCATTTTAATGATTTATCTAGTGATTGTTTGATACTGTAAATTCTTGTCTCAGAATAATTGTAGCAGCATATTTTTTTAATATCCAGGAACAAATCTGCTATATATATTTTCACTCTTTTTCCTCATTAATGCTAGTCCTGAGAAGATAAATGCTAAGTAGTTTATATACATCATGTCTCAAAAAGCATAGATAGTTTATTTCTGATGTTGCTTCTCTATATTTGTACAGTGTCAGTAAGGGTGAAACTGCACCTACAATCAAGTTAACATCAGACTTGAGCAGTGCATTTTTCCCACGATTCAGGTAGGACAACGTTCAGTTTTGTTTGCTCAGTACTGTTATTCAGTTTAGGTCTCAACTATTATATTGGAAGAAATACAAGCTGCACATTCTATCCATAGTTTTTTTAATTATGCATCTTTATTTACATTATAATTGTTAGGCCATTTTTTCTGCCATGGTTTAAAATGATAAACCAAATTCGCTCCTTAAGCATCGCAATTGATTGCTCATGCATGTTGTCAAGTGTATTCTAATCTACATTTATTTGAACAATCATAATTCAAGTGGAGTGAATTTGGAAAGTGGAGCATTTTGGGCTGATGAGTAGGTTTCTTCATTATTTCTTTCTTGTTTCTGTGGACTATGGACTCAGTGGATATGAATCTTACTGCACCACTAATACATTTTTTATTGCACATCTATGTTTGAAGTTTTTATATCTAGAGTATTAGTATGGGTCAGGGATGCATGTAGATGAATGTTAACGATACGCTGTATTGCAAAAATAATATGGGGTCTTTATTGTACAGTCCAGATGGAAAGTATCTTGTGTTTATCTCAGCAAAGAGTGCTGTAGATAGTGGAGCACACAACGCGACAAATTCGATGCATAAGATTGACTGGCCTGCAACTGAGAAACTGGAGGGCCTCAGTGTTTCTGATGTGGTACGACAATGCCTTTCCTTTCCTTACTATTTTTAATCAATTATTTTGTTTTGATGGCTTCCTTTTATATATAGCTTCAATGTCATGGCTTGGAACAGTCCATAAATCTACCCACAGTGTTTATTCGAGCACAACGCTTGCCACTTGGCAATACTTGGTTAAAGATTTGGATTTTTTTTTATTTGTTGAAGTGGAACTTCATTTTTTTAATTATTGAAGTATCTAAATTCAATTTCAGTTAAAAGAACGAAGTTCAGAGGGTAAATCTTATAATGGTGTGTTTCTTCTTATAGGTGCTTCTTTTGGAAGCAGTGCTGCATATCCAATATCAAATAACTTAATGTCTTAGCTGTTATGTAGGTACCTATTGTGATGTGCCCTCAGGATGGTTGTTTTCCTGGTCTGTACTGCTCTGGCATACTTAGGAATCCATGGCTTCCCGATGGACAAACTATGATCTTATCTTCTGTTTGGGGAAGTAAGGAAGTAATACTTTCTGTAAATGTTGTGAGGTAATTACAAGCATTTGATCCACCAGGTAGACTGACATGACTATAAAGTTTATTTATTTATGAAATTACTTATTTTTCTCCACAGCCTTGAAGTTTCAAGAGTTAGTCCTCAGGATTCAGATTATTCATGGAATGTTCTTGCACTAGACAAGGATAATATTCTTGCAGGTAATTCCATATTTCTACAGAAGTTACAGTTGTCTTCCGTAGTTCCTTTGGATAAGATTTCATATTCATGTGCATTCCCCACTTTTTTCCAGTTTCAAGCAGCCTTATTACAGTCCCTCAAATATACTATGGATCTGAGGTTTCTCAGACTGGAAAATCAAGCCAATGGGAGTGGCAGGAAATTTCAACTCCTTTTCCGAATCCTTCTGATAAGGTATAACTGAAAAAGTGCATTGCTTGTCCAACTTTTCCCCAAAAATTCTGACAAAAAATTGGCAGTGTAAAGTAATAGTTTATGTGATGTATGTTTGGCAGATCAGCGCAATATTAGCAAACCATAAGTTCAGTATACTCAAAATTCCGATTAGCAACACTTCTGACAAACTCACTGATGGTATGTGCACAACTCAAAGGTCCTTCCTGTTCTTTTTGTTGATTACTCTGTGTAATTTAACTGTCTTTGACTTCTTTTTTTTCTGAAATTGGTACTCTTTGGTGTCTTGTCTTTTGACTATTGCATTCTTCCCTTGGTGCTATATATTTCTCGAGATCAGCAATACTATCTTGTAGGCTGGTATATTGTGAGCCATGACTCAATCTAGCCATGTTGCATTTACTCAAGGGAACACTAAAATGCATTTTGTAAGAGTTCCCAAGCTCATGGTTGTCTGCATCATTAAGGATGCATCTTAAACTTCAGTTGCTTTTTTTTTGGAAATATACTGTATTAGAAATAGTCACATTCTCTACCCCTCGTAACAATTTTTATATTTTATAAAATCGATTCAGGTGCTAAGCTGCCTTTTGAAGCTATTTTCGTGTCCTGGAAGGATTCTGCAACAAGACCAACAATTGTTGTTCTTCATGGTGGACCACACTCTGTTTACCCATCAAGCTATTCAAAATCTTTAGCATTTCTTTATTTACAGGGATATAACCTTCTTGTTGTGAACTATAGGTGCTTGAATTTTATTCTTGCAGTAGTTTTTTTTGTTGAACTAGATTAACTTACCCCTGTCCTTTCTGATATCTGCTTTGGAAATTCTGTTTTCCAGAGGTTCACTAGGCTTTGGTGAAGAAGCACTACAGTCTCTTCCTGGCAATATTGGTTCTCAGGTGCACTGCTATTGATTTATTTCCACGTTTTAAGATTATTTTCTTAAGGTGTCAGAAATTTTATATGAAATGTGTCACTATGTGCAATTGTTTAATACTCATGAACAGGATGTGAGTGATGTATTGACGGCTTTGGACTTTGTTATGAAGAAAGGATCAATAGATGCATCTAGAGTAGCCGTAGTTGGAGGTTCACACGGTGGTTTCCTGACAACTCATTTGATTGGCCAGGTTCTTAGCATGCCTTTGTTCTTCTGTATTTTTTGTCTATGCAATAATTCATCATATTCACAGTCCATATTTTCATTAGGGATTCAAATTATTTTTGCCTAATCATTTGCACAAATAATCTTGCACTATTCTTATTGTAAATTGTATGTACTCCTTTGCACATAATTGCAAACAATATCTTTTGAAGATGTGTATTGTTCTATATGAAACTCTTGTATTTGAGAAATGTGCTGTAAGCTTATAATTTTGGGAGGTAGATTGTAATCTGTAAAAGAGAGCAGCAAGTTTAATATAAGTATCCAAGCAGGATGTACTAAATTGTGTCCAGTAAACTTAAATTGCCTCAATTTTCAGGCTCAAAGATATCACTTGTATATTTCAGTAGCACTGTAGCAACACAGAGCTAAAAATTCTTTAAAATGATGATGTCAGTTCATATTAGCTATTAAATCACACATTGCATTGCAACGCTTAAGTCCAGACCAATATCCTAGAGAAATATTCATACAAGAGTTAGGATCAGCATGTGCTTTCTTTGAAGTTAAACTGAATTGCAGCGTTGCACCAAGCCAAGCTGTTTTTTCCTTTTCATAATTAAGAAGTTCACATGTGATATTCTCAAGTGATATTCCCTGATTTTAGAATATAATTATTTTCTTGACAAAAACAGTGAGAAATTAGCGTTGCATGTGGGAACTAGGTCTATACATTTTCTTCAATAACATTCAGATTACAGGACTTAAAGAGGCTTGATGTACAGACTTATATAGCACATGGATTCTTCTATTTATCTGTTTTTCTTTGGCTTCTGTTGACCTTTGTATGTTTCATGGACTGCAGGCTCCAGGCACTTTTGTTGCAGCTGCTGCTCGAAACCCATTATGTAATTTGTCATTGATGGTCGGAACAACTGACATACCTGATTGGTGCTTTGTGGAGATTTATGGGAAAGAAGGGAAAAACTACTTCTCAGAGTCTGCTTCAGTTGATGATCTTTGTCAATTTCACCAGAAATCACCAATATCACATATATCAAAGGTACATATATTCTGCATACTAGAACTGTTTACAAAACATATGCTTGAGGAGAAAAATGTAGTTCGCACAGGCAAAGATTCTCCATGAGGACTTTACGAGTAATGTTTGCTTGACAGTTTTAGCAAATCTGCAGGTGAGCACGCCAACACTCTTCCTCCTCGGAGCACAAGATCTTAGAGTTCCTGTTTCTAATGGCCTACAGGTAATTCCTTATGCAATTTTGTTCCTCCCTAGTGGCTAATGGGTATTTCATGTTTTTTCATGGGTGAAAGCTTGTAACTGTTTGTGTAGACAAGTTCAGATAAAATTTCCTGAAAGCAATTAGTGAAAGCGCATGGTTCATATTGTTCAACTATATATATTCTACTTTTATTTAATTATTTTTGTTTTAACATACGTTAGCCTAACCGTAATTGCAACATGTTCAGTATGCAAGGGCCTTGAAGGAAAGGGGAGTTGAAACCAAAATTATTGTATTTCCAGAAGATATCCATGGCCTTGACAAGTTGGTTACTTTTACTTTTAATCTTTTTACTCGTGTGATCACCAACTGTGTGTTGCATCATTTCACTAGATCAACCTTCCCTCCCTCTGTGCAGGCCGCAGTCTGATTTTGAAAGCTTCCTCAACATAGGTGTTTGGTTCAAGAAGCACACGAGCAAATAAACAATATGCCTTTGTTACCACACTTATCTTGCTACTAAATGCTTGTAATTTGGGTCAAAGCAGCCCAAGGAAACGTGGTTTTATTGGCATTCTAATAAATTATATCTGTTGTAAAATTTCTGTACTGGGATAATTCTTGAAAAATGTAAATGCATTTGGTTATAAAATTTTACCCCCTAGTGGTATGGATTACAAATATGTGATGGTAAATTATGCTTTACTTTGAAGTACTCCTAATTCACATTTCGATGTTAGAGGTGCTGTCCTGTAGCCTGTTGGGCTTGGACATTCCTTTTGTTTTAATTTTTTCGAATTTTAGTGAGAAAAAAAATCATGAAAGTTAAGTTCAATTTAAGCACATGGAAATGCTGAGACCACTGTAACTTCTGCTTCTATGCATCAAGATCCCTTGAAGTTGCCTTCTTGATAATCTCATCCTCAATACATCGTGCAAAGTGCTTTGCTGTTTAAAACGGTTTTACTCATTTAAATATATGGAGAATAATATAAAGTATTGCAAAGGCATCTTGTACTGTTTGATGATTTCTTCATGGATCCAGATCTGACGCAGCCTTTTGTCCTTATTGCTGGGTTCCTTTTGTCTTATTGTCTCTGGTGGTATGTACGATCATCAGGAACTTTTTAAGATTCCTTTTGTTATTTTGGGCTCATTCCTTAAGACCTCATCCCTAAGCTGACACAAAAAGAAAACTTACTTTGTTGCCATCTCACCCTCACCAATCGTTTGTTGTTTGGTTGTTTCTTAGAGTCTATAACATGAGAGGGATCTTTGCTAAGGTACTGATGATGTTTTAAATCTCAATTGCAGTCTTGGATCAACCACTCTACCACTGGATTCCATTTGCACTTCACTGCAAAAGCAGAAAATATATGTAAGTGTTCTCCTTTCCTTTATCTCCTGAAAGGATATCTGATTTTAGTGTTTCGAGACTATGAACCTGCTGAATTCTGTTGCTCCTGAGTTGTTTCCTCCTGCACTCAGTCTGGCCCTCTTGTTTATTGCTATAGTTCTTGTAGTACGTGAGAATCAGAGTTTGGTGCCGAAGTTCTCAAAAAAGAAAAAAAAGAGTTTGGTGGAAAGGCAGATACTTTGTTATATTAGTCTGAGGTAGGAATTAAAAAAGTTTCCATGATTTATTTGTCTAAACGATTCAATTTTTTTTTCTTGAATTGGCGCATTGACAATGCCAATTTTCCAATGGATTGCAAGAAAAACAATAGAGACTGTTGTTCTTGAGTCGTTAATGGAATTTATGAAGTATAAGATAAATAAATAGTTTGTGTCTGAAACAACATTAAACTGTATGAAATCCGAGTCTTAGTGCCTCAAAGTTTTCATGGGCAACTGTAATTGGAATTATGAAAGAGTTAATATATTGATTGAGTGGTGTGCCTCTAGGCTGTTTTGGCATCAAAACGTATACCATACATCATGGAGTTGAAGTCAGAACTCTCAATTTTCATCTTGTTAGTGGAATTGACAACAAAACATACTTGAGCTTGCTTGCTGCTTGCTTAACATATTATATTTTTGAGAAAAATTTCGATTTAGCTTAGCCCTTCCTACAGACCTTACAAGTGAGTTGAGTCCTCTTTGAAGAAACACAATCCAGTGGGAATGGATGCAATGGCACCTGAAGAATATGCTTCACAGTCGAAATTACTGCAAGAGTTCACCAATTTTCCCAGCATTGACGGTGCTTGGGTTTTGAAGACCAACAATGGTAGGCAAATTTTCGTTTATACCTCATTCACAATCATCCATTAGTATTTTCTGAAAGCTATATCAAAGTGGAATAAAGCCACCCTGTGTCATGATTGCAGAAAACAGATCCACAGCAATGTATTCCATTAGCCAAACGAACCTACTGGCAAACATCAAGAGAAAATATGTTCTGTTTTCTCGTATTATGAGAAATAATACTTACCCTCTGGACTTTCAATGGTCTCCTTTCCCTATTCAAATGGATGGAGTGTCCGTTATCGTACCATCCCCATTGGGATCTAAGCTTCTTGTGGTGCGGAATGGAGAGAAAGGTTCCCCTACAAAGCTTGAAATTGTTGATCAATCACATGTGGAGAAAGAGATACATGTAGCTCAGTCTGTTCACGGTCCACTTTATACTGATGAGTGGTAAAATTACAGCATAATACCTGCATTTTTCAGTCCATTCACCCCAATCTGTACAATATGGCTTCTGCATCATGATGTTACTTTTGTTGGCACAGGTTTCATGGAATCTCCTGGAACCAAGAAGAGACCTTCATAGCATATATTGCTGAAGAGTCACCGGCACCAAAACCTGCTTTCGATGATACTGGATATAAGAAAGAAGGTTCTTCTGAGAAAGACTGTAATAACTGGAAAGGACAAGGGGATTGGGAAGAGGACTGGGGTGAAACTTACTCCAAAAAAGGGAGACCTTCATTGTTTGTCCTTGACATTGCTAGGTCTCTCAGTACCTCCTCATGAATACGTATATTAGATCCTATATCCAACAGTATAACTTACTAAACCTTGAACTGTTGTATTTGGTTTATTCAGTGGAGAAGTACGAGCTGCTAAAGGCATTTCAAGATCATTGAGTGTTGGTCAAGTTGTGTGGGCTCCACCATCTTCGTGTGGAAGGCAGAAGTACCTGATTTTCGTTGAATGGTTAGAGCACAGTGGGTTTCAGAATACTCCAAGAAAACTAGGCATCAAATATTGTTCTAATAGGCCATGTTCTCTATATGCAATTCTTTGCCCTTTTGAAGAATCAGATGTCCAGAATGCACCAATTGGGTGAGTACCTGAGCATCCATCTTTCAGATCACGCTATAACTCTGTAAAGTTTATAAATTTACTTTATCACTACTTTGTTGAAATAAGGAAAGAAAAAGCTCTGAATAACTATGCTTATTGGACAGTTGTAAGTTGATATTTCGATGCTTTTTTTTTTCCAGTGATGCTAAATCAGAGTCTCCTTCTGTAGCAATCAACTTAACTCCAAGCATAAGCAGTGCTTTCTTTCCGCGGTTCAGGTATGCCCGTATTAGCATTTTGGGTGTTTTCTTGAAGGACCTTAAACCATGCTAGAAAAATGCTTCACTGAAAAGCTCTAATTATTTTGAGCAGTAAAGATGGAAGACTTCTGGTGTTTCTATCTGCAAATCATGCTGTAAATAGCGGAGCACATAATGCAACAGATTCACTGCACAAGATCAACTGGCCTTCTGATTGGAAAATGGATCAACACCTCGAAGTCACTGATGTAGTATGTCCTAAGATCTATCTTGACTAGTACTTATCTGTTATCTGAAGTTAATTTATTTAACTTCTGAATTGTGCCAGGTACCTATTGTAATGTGTCCTCAAGATGGCTGTTTTCCTGGTTTGTATTGTTCTTCTATGCTATCGGATCCTTGGCTTTCTAATCAATGTACAGTGATATTGGCATCTGCTTGGAGAAGCGCTGAAGTGATATTATCCATCGATGTTTTAAGGTAAACAGAAGGTTGCTCACATATGCCTTTCTAGTGCCTCAAAAATCATTTCAGTATCCGATGCTATTTCCTTATGCAGTGGGAAAGTAACAAGAATAAGTCCAGAAAATTCAGAGTACTCATGGAGTGCTCTTGCAGTAGATGGCCACAATATTCTTGCTGGTAATTCTAGGTGCAAATAAGTAGTAGACTTATGCATCAATCTTTCTTGTTTTGAGTATAACTATTTAATTTTCTTTTTGTATGTTTTCTAGTGTCAAGTAGTCCCATTGACCCACCTCAAATTAAGTATGGCCGTCAAGTGCCATCGAAGGATCAGACATGTACATGGGTCTGGGATGAAGTTAATAATCCGTTGATGACAGCCAACAATAAGGTTAGCTGGTGTACAATTTGAAGTGACTTATGTTCTTTGATGCTTTGAACAATGTAATTTACTAAATCAGGCGTTTTTTCCATTCTCACATTACCATCTGCTGCAGGTAAAGGCTTTGCTATCACATCACAAATTTAGCATACTAAAAATTCCAGTCATTAACCCCTCTAATGACCTTTCTGATGGTATAGTCATGGACACAAGTATTCTTGGCTATTGTATGTGGCTTATCATTATTTCTCCGTGTAATGTTTTTCGTATCCTGCAGGTGGTAGGCTTCCATTTGAGGCTATCTTTGTGTCTTGCAAGGACAGTTCGCACAAACCAACTATTCTAGTCCTTCATGGTGGCCCACACTGTGTATCTGTATCAAGCTATTCAAAAACATCGGCATTTCTCGCATCACTTGGATTTAACCTGCTTATTGTAAATTATCGGTAAGTTTGCTGAAACTTCTTCTACAATTCTGATCAGTGCCGCATATGGCATCATCTCACTATCCTCTGAAAAAAGAGGGACACTGGGTTTTGGAGAGGAGGCTTTGCAGTCACTTCCTGGAAAAGTTGGATCTCAGGTATGTAATTTAGCTAAACTCTATAGCTTTGTTACTCATAAACCAACCTAATTTCTGATGTTTGTCAAACAGGATGTCCAAGACTGCCTTACAGCTCTAGATTATGTCATCAAGGAAGGACTAATAGATGCATCTAAAGTAGCTGTTGTTGGAATTTCGCATGGTGGATTCCTGACAACTCATTTGATTGGTCAGGTTAGCATCCTAACAGATTTCATCCTCTCAAAGAACAAAACAAAATCCTAACAAAAACCATGTTCAGCTTGTAACTTGTTATTTTGTTGCAGGCTCCAGACAGATTTATGGTGGCAGCTGCTCGTAATCCTGTCTGTAACCTATCACTGATGATTTGCACCACTGACATTCCAGATTGGTGTTACGCAGTGGCCTGTGGGACTGAAGGGAGGCAATATGCTTCTGAATCTCCTTCACTTGACCATCTTCTCCTCTTCTATGAGAAATCACCAATAGCCCATATTTCGAAGGTGCATTTTTGTTATCGCTGATCAGGTCATTGTTCTAAAAAGTTGACTACTCATAAAAGGATCTTAGAATGGCATTATACAGCATATCAATCAGCATAGTATTACTAGATGGCTCACTGAATTTCGCTGGTTTCAACAGGTGAAAGCACCCCTGCTTATGCTTCTTGGAGGAGCAGATCTTCGAGTCCCCATTTCTAATGGCCTACAGGTACATCAATAGCTGTTGAAATTTGCCTCAGCTGTTACAACTTTTAATTCGTTGCAGAAATAGTTCATAACAAAAAGCCTAGATCCTAGAACAAGCCAATCACGCGACAAAAAAACAGTCAAAGGGTATCAAACAGACTTTGCGATTGCTTAGATTCATCACCCTCGATTGACCCAGCAAGTATCAATCTGTCCCTGCATTTGCTTCCCTCATTTGTCGGATTTGCTTGCACTCCTTCCTACTCTGATGATTTCAGTACGCAAGAGCTCTCAGAGAAAGAGGCGGCGAGATCAGGATCATGATGTTCCCAGAGGACATACATGAAATCAACATGTAAGCAAATAACTGAACCGAATTTCAGCTCATCTGCCTGCCATTGTAGTACCATGTGTCTAATTTTGTTTCTCATCTTGGAATCCGTTGTTTCGTATTGCTGCCATGTTCAGACCGCAATCGGATTTCGAGAGCTTCCTCAACATTGGGGTCTGGTTCAAGAAGCATCTGAGCAGATCAACATCAGATGCAGCAGCATGAAGGCACTTGAAGAAGAAGCTAGTGCCTTGGTTTCGTCTGGTCCAACACGTAGAATGGTCTGTCAAATGCCAGTCCAGGCGTTTGTCCATGGACATGGAGATCGTCAATTCAAAGCGTCCGTAGCCCTAGAATAATGGACCTTGATGTGAAGTGATGTGAAGAGCTAAGCGTTCTTATCCTCCACGTGCTTGAGTGTTTGACTGCATGCAAGATTCACTTATGGAGATGCTAATTACCACTCGCTGTGATCACGACCAGTCGAACAATAATATTTGCACAGTGGTGAAGGAAAACAAAATAAATAGAGGGGTGGTTGTTCTTTTTCTATTCAAACAGAAGTACATCATGCTAGGCCTGTTCTTTTCATAGCTCATGGACGATAGGATGAAACCGAGTTTACAATTATTCGTAGGCATAAATGAAGTAAATACTAGAAAGTTAAATAGTTGATTTTAAAAAAATTCCTAAGAAATGGCAATGAAACAAGTTTTTACAAAAATTATACTGCCCGTAAGTCCAAAAGAACGGTACCTTAAACATGGTTTGGATGATCCACATCTTTGTGTCATGCGCTGATGACGAGCACCCGGACAGGCACCAGATGAAGTGTGATTTTGTGAGATTTACTCTATACTACCTTCGTCCCAAAATATAATAACTTTTGACTATGTATCTAGACATACCTTGAGTTCATATACATAGTCAAAAAGTTGTTATATTTTGGGATAGAGTATTTTTTTTCTTTTTAAGTACTTGGCACAAGCCAACAGTCAACATGCCAAACTGAATGTAAGCAATTAGATTGGCGAAATTAAACACGCATCAGAATTACATATCATTAGAAGCTGCTACGTTAACACTACATTGCTGGAAAGCACAAGGGGGTAGCGAGCTATAACAATTTTACAAGAAGCGACTATATCAAATGACAACAGGCCAAGTCAGTTCTTCGTTGAGGCTTGCGCAAGCTGAGATGCTACCTTGTTTGAGAAGAAGCTCTCGAGTCTGCACAAAGAGAAGGAACAAAACCAATCATTTGGTTAGACAACCAGGTGAATGGGTTTCAAACACAGATGGTAAACAATTAATGCCAGATTTTCCAGTCCTAGTTGGTATAAGCTACCGGCCAGATTAAAGTGAATCTTCTTAGTTGGTATAAGTAAGCTACCGGCAAGATTTAAGGTGAATCTTGTGGTATTTATGATAGAAGGGCATTACTGAATGCACTAGGTACATAAATGCAAGATGAGATGCAACCACCTGGTTATTTATATTAATGGCCATGGCAAATATTTTCAAAGCAAAATTAACAGATCCCTGACTTGCAGATCAATGAATATGCAAACACAAGGTTAAAGTTCATTGCTCACCGTGAGGCACATTTGTAATAGATTGTATCGGGAGAATTGTAGGTTTTAGCATTGCTGAACATTCTCTTCATGTCAGCTACAAACATCTCTAGGGTCACATAATACTGCTCGGACTCAACTCTTTTTGACATTGTCTTCAAATCTGCAGACAAGCTTAGCATTTAGAAACTGAATAGCTTAGATAGCATGCAACATTGCTTTGCCAACGTAGGAAAGGAAAGGAAAGTAGAGCCCCTAAATCATTTCAGCTCACCAATAGGGTCTTTGATAATGTCGTAATAGTCAGGAACATCACGTGAATCCACTGGCTCTTTGAATGGCCAAGCATCAGGATGCTCATTCATATTCTACAACACAAGTTGTTATCAGAATAGATAAAATATTCGACATATCTTTCATAAGATAACAGTAGATCCAACACATATCAGTATCAGGTTGTGCAGATCTACCACATCTTTGGTATATAATTCTTTGAAAAAATTCGCTATAGAGCACTGTACTTGGTTGGTCATATCACTGCCAAATCACAAAACAAATCAATTATATCTGCTGGCAGACGCTTTTTGCTGCCGATACACACTAAAAGATTAGGTCTGTTTGCCAGTAGATGTTTTGTTTGCTGGTCCATTGTAATCCATTAGCATATGCAAGGTGTGTTTTGAGCAATGACATGGTTCTTTAGTGTTACTTCTGTGGTGAATACCAACTAACAATGCCATGTAGCCAATTTTGCCTAATTTCTAAACCAGACTGGACTAATGGTTGAGAATCTTGTGGCTTGCCTAACGACTAATCATCTAAACCTTTCAAAGGGTAAATATGACTAATGTCTGACTATATGAAGTAGAGTTCGCAGTGAAGTATACCAGAAATATTTGAATAGTAGAACTTATAAAAAGCGGTCATTTCAATCAATGAACCGTTGAACAGACCATCCAGCTGGTCTGATTTTAAAGATTATGCTTGAAACAGAAAGGGTGCATAAAGTTCAATAGGGAGCAAGCAAAGTACAGGTTTATCCAATGCAGTGAAGTACCAAATGGCTGCATGTCATATAAAAAGATTTGTGAAGATAAAAGACTTGCCTTCAACAACAGGCGCATTAGACTAGTAAGTTGCTGCCTGTAAGTATTGTAATCAGGAGAAAAGGCTGATCGTGATTTGGAATGCCCCCACTGATCTGGTGTCCACCCAGCTTCCCCTGCATCACATTGATTGTTCTGATCAGACGAATCATAGCTAAACCAGTAAACCTAACAAAAAAGCAAAACAAATATGGCCAAATAAGACAAAGATGGATGAACATCTTATTTTAGAATTCCGTTCTGTATGTTTGACAATCTCCAGTGGCCATAAGATCATTGCTACACTTGGTTCTAAAGGAAAACATCCTGGGGAGAGGGTGAGAATGTGGTGGAAGCAACCATCATCGATATCAGAGGCAGCAAGCCAGTGGGACAGCAGTGCAGTGAACTCATGAATGTCAGCATGCATGGTATTGCACTCTGGACAACTCCTTGCATCCTGATTCCTGCAGCTCACGATGAGGTTCGATAGAGCTGACCGAATGGGGGAGGATGACAAATTTGTACTATTTGGATGGCACCCATGGCCCTACGTGTCATGCATCTGTCCATGTCCATAAAAAACGTTCGGTGTAACCAATCGCCTACTAGCACATTGGGTTGTTATCTGTCTGTGTCCAATGCAAGTACTAATGCAATTGAAACACCTTTTGATGAGATCAGCTGTAACAGATGGTTTAAGAAGAATTTAGAAAGAGAGAACTGAGCGAACAACAAAGAAGATAACCAAATTTATTTGAACCAGACACATATGTTAATACAGAAGGGTTTACTTACTTAAACCTTGGATATCTTCTGGTTTCATTGTTCTTCTTGGAATACCGGCCTCTTTCTACAAAAAAAGAAAAGAAACGAGCCTGTTAAATGTCATGTTTTGATCAATAAGGCTAATCAAGATTGTGTACAACGGGGTAAGAAACAACAATGACAAGTACTACCTCCGTCACAAAATGTAGTTATTTCTAGCTACGAATCTGGACAAGCACTTGTCCAGATTCGTAGCCAGAAATAGCTACATTTTGGGATGGAGCTAGTACATTATATATGACTTTAGTCCATTTGTTTTTTTATCTTATCTAGTACAAACCCAAAATGAACAAAATAAAATGTGACAGAGTACTGGCTGTCAGTAAATTAAAATAAAATCCATATTTCCCTAGATGATGCCTAACAAGATGTACACTGGATGGATTCCTCATTAATCGTAACAAGGTATGTCTCAAATTTTACTCACCTCATAACTAGTTATTCCATTTTTGAGAAATAAAATGTGCAAGTGACACACCAAACTATTTTTTTAATGCATTCACTGGCACAAGACTGAATGATAAATGTCTATAACATGTAATAGACATAAGGCATGTTTTACTAGGATATCAACTAAAACAGTCTTTTGTACCTAAGACAATAGTAGCAGTTTTTTCCCCACCAGCACATTCATCTATTGCACATATCGAAATATTATTTAACAGAAATAGATTCCAAAATGATAAGGGAAAACTAACCTTTTGAAAGTCGATTCCAGAATAAACAATATGGCAGTTAGAAAGCTCTCTGATCTTCTCGTCAATTGCCTGTTCAGTCAAAATACAGTCAATTGCCAAAACAAACAGAATTTCAATGGCTTATAATGATACGAATATCCCATGGTCAACTAATGATTTGCACAGAAAATCGTGAAGCACTCAGGACAGCTGAAAAAAGGCGTAATATTGCTTCCAGTTTATGTTTAAGCAGCTATTAGCCTTTTACATCACCTGTCTTTGACGGCGAATCATCGTTGCCAGATCAACATATGGCAACTTTTGATCAATTTTGCACTCCATCAATATTCCTCCATCATAGTCTTTAATGTACCTAGAGTCAGCAACTATTGAGTTCAATGGCAAGATAAAACCCTGCTGTAGACTAATACAGTAATACTCAAACAGCAAGTAGTGTTATCATTGTTACATTGTTAGTTTCTGACATTTTTTTCAGGTGTTACTGACTTGCTTTACACTTCCAAGGAAATGATAAATAACATAATTGACGATAAAATGCTTACCCTTGCCATCTTTCTTTGTCCAATGTGATCTCCTTAGTGAAACCCTACAAAATCGCCAGCAGCAAAGGACAATAAAACAAACCAAATTATTATTTGCAAGATTACACTCATGACATAAACTAATTGATCTCTTCTGTTTAAAATCTCAACAGTTCTATAGCTGAAACAAAACTGTTAGGACTTAGGAGGTAAGTTAAATTATTAAAGTTGTTACCTGATACAATCATATTAATCATACTAAGATTGCCAGACAATGTTGGACACAAAATGCTTACAAATAACTTTATAAACCATTCATCGAAACTTTCTTTTTGTCGCTAATTCTATGAAATCACTATTTCGTGAGGTTCAAGTGTACTTTATAGGTGCCACTTGAGAACAATCACAAAACAATGGAGTATTAAGAAAGAAAGCATATAAAAGAGCAAAGTCAAATAGTCAAACCTGCTTTACAAAATAGCCAACGGCATTGTTATCTGCATACGTTAAGAAATGAGTGAGCCCATCAGCATCTCGAGCATGTTGCTTCAGGTGATTCATTAACCGTGTCCCATAGCCTTTAACTTGCTCATCAGCTGTAATTGCACCAAATGCTATCTCTCCAAACTTCTGGCTACAATTTCAAAACCTGAATTAGGAGAGAAGCTTATGCAGCAGAAAGGAACATCTCTGGCACAGTGCACGGCATGGGATAATAGAAATAATCAATTGCCAGACAAACAGAAGTATACAGTCTCTGTCCTACTACATAACCTTTTACTGCTTTGAGATCACTGAACAAGAAATTCACGAATAAGTAGAATCCTATAACACAATCTCACTATCACAAGTCAACATTAACTAACATAAACTAAACAAAAATGGCTCATAGCTTCCATTTGCTTTCATCTATCAATTACTATCAGATCTTTAAACAAAACAAGTATCACAACTTGATCATGCAAGTGCAAATACAAATAACAGATGTCAGTATCATCATCACAAATTCTAGCACCAAAGGGGAAATATTACCTTGTATAAGGCCGGTATGTAATGCCTCCTACAACAATATTATTCCTGATAACCATCATTGACTTGTGAGTTCTGCAAAACAAATCACAAATCATTCCCTTTAATAAGCACTACCGAACAGATCTATTCTTGTCCTCTGCTTCGCAAAAATCATCCACATTGCTATATCTGAGTTCTAAGTGTAGGCACAGTTTATTCAGAATTACCTATCCATAACAAGACGGACAATGTACTCTTTGGGCATGTTAGGAAGCTGCCGAGCAAAGATATTCTTCAAGCCTACCAACCTGGGGAAAAAACCATCAGTCAGTAACAACTCCGAGGCTGTTTGCAAAATAAATTAGCATACACACCAAATCATATGTTCATCAACTCCATCATTAGAATAGCATAGAAATTTCAGCCTCCCTGCTTCTTCCTGCAAAACAAATACACCAATTTTAGCAGAAGTAAACAGTCAGAAATGTTACTCCCATTTGATTGCTCTGAAGTCTTAACCCCTACAAACGAAAAAATCGATCGAACAGTGCAAAGCAATAGTTCACCTCACGCTTGAGGCCCTCCTCCCGCGCGCTGTACGCGCCGCTGGTCTGGATGTTGTCAGTGAACAGCCCCTTGGGGTCCTCCTTCCCATCGCCAGCAGCCGCGGAGGAGGCATCGGGCTTGGGAGCGGACGCTGCCGCCGCCGCAGCAGCGGCAGCAGACACGGTCGACGACTCGGGCTTCGGCGGCCGGCCGGAGGAGGACGGCGGCGCGCCGTCGAGGCGGGCGGCGGTGAAGGTGTGGAGGGAGTCGTCGTCGTCGTCGTCGGAGTGGGAGGAGGACGGCGAGGACGGACGGGAGGGGGAGGACGGGGTGGTGGACGGCGAGGACGGCGCGGTGGTGTCGTCGTCCTCGTCGGCGGTGGCGTCGGAGAGGGACGACGGCGGGAGCTTCCGCTTGCGGTGGGTGGCGCCGCCGCCGGACGTCGCCCCGGAGTGCGAGGGCGAGGGTGCCGCGAGCCCGTCCATGCCGGGGGTGTGCGTGATTCTAGAAGCTTCGAGGGGGTTAGGGTTTTTGCGGAGATCTGGGACCCCGAAGCTTCCGACGCGGCACGGGGTTCGAACCACAGGGACGAGGAAGAAGATGCGAGGCCGAGTCTGCGAGTGGAGTCGTGTCTCACTGGCTGTGGGACCCCATCGCACGTGTCCCCACCTGTCAGTGTTACCTCCTCCTGCTACAGGGAACACGGGTGCGCGCGATGAAGTCATTCCAGCTTGGCTATGGGCTGAAATCGGCTCGAATACGGTCGCATCACAGTATTTTTTATCCTAACCTAGTTCACATTCAAATCCAAATACGGATTGTGCCCAATAATATATCACTTATCACATATTCTATCTCATATTTTTTATCAGAATTGGATTCGAGAACAGATATCTATTTGTATCTTTAATTTATAGATATTAAATAGTAGGAGGCAATTAGATGGTGTTCTTTTGAGCTTTTGGCTTTTAGCTTTCTCCTCGATTTTCATTAACACGCTTCCCGAAATACAAAACGGTATGTTTTTTAAAAACTTTCTATATAAAAGTATCTCTAAAAAATTAAATAGATCTATTTTTTAAGTTTTTAATAGTTAATACTTAATTAATTATACGCTAATGATATTTCTCGTTTTACGTGTGGCTTATAAGCCAACGGTGAAAGTCGAATCAAACACCCCATTAGAGAGTTAAAAAGGATACATAAAAAAATTATGCAATACTACTTATAAGCTCGTAAAATAGTGATTAACTAATTTTTTATCATGTTTATAAGTGGATTTATAATAGATTTTTGTATATGTTTGATAATACAGGACATACGGGCAAATACAACTCCTCTTGTATCCTAACTCATATTTTTTTGGCAGATTTAGATTCGAACTTAGATAGTATCGGATATGTAATTTTCTCTCCCGTATCCTTCCTGTGAGCCTTAGATTGGGTAGGCAGGCAAAAAATACTTGTCCTCTAACATAATGGCTATTTGGCTCTCCAAGTTAAAATATAATCACCACAGACAAAAAATGAGTTCTAACAGACTCTCTATTCGGCTGGGCAAGCCATCTAGCTGGCCAAACTCCACTCCACACTAGTTAAACTTGGCTAGACAACTCTAGCTTGTCAAATGGTGGAGCCACCCATGTCTCTCCTCCCATCCCTCTTTCTCCTATCGGTCCCTCTCTCTCCCGTCAGCCTCGCCTCACTTGCCGCCCCGCCTACGCCTGCCTCCATTGCCGCCGCCGCCTCCCCCGCCACCACCTGCCCCACCGCCTGCCCGTCCCACCGCCGCCTGCCTCCCCTTCTGTGGTAGAGGAAGAGAAGGAAAGGGCAGAGGAAAGAATGCCATGTGGGATCCAGGGAATTTAGAGAGTGGGAGATAAAGAGACTGTTAGAGCATAAAAAAATATGGAGAGGAATCTTTCTTTTTAGCTGGCTAAATGAACAAATAGAGAGTGAGATTTGACCATGCTGTTGGAGTTGCTCTTACATGACCAACTGTGCTACTTGCTTGTTTGTTTACAACATTACATACATCAATCTACCACCTAACAGGTGGACCAAGAGGGCGAGCGATTCAAGTATCAATCTGACTTTTTTTTACCATCCTGCAGGGAGACTATTAAAGTGGACACCACCATTTGCTCATCCACCTTTTGTGTCACAAGGGCATAGGCTCAGGGCCTGTTCAATTCAGCTTGTTGGGCTGGCTTTTAAGCCGCACGTAAAACGAGAAATATTATTAGCATGTGATTAATTAAGTATTAACTACTAAAAACTTGAAAAATAGATCTATTTGGTTTTTTAAGATACTTTTATATAGAAAATTTTTGCAAAAAAATACATAGCTTTACATTTTGGGAAGCATGCTAACGGAAAACGGGCGAAAGCTACCAACCACAAGCAGAAGCGAACACCATGTTAGCATTTTTCTATTATTGGTCATTTACAAGATCATCAACCAGATTTGCCCTGCCTCTGTGCATATCGGTGCCAGTATGAATCTCAAGGCAACACAGTACTTTCTTCATCTCAAATATTAGCTATCTATAAGTGTTTTGGAAATTAAAAATTATGGTAAAAGGTCTAAAATACTCTTATTAATAGATGGCATGGTGATAGGAGTTAATAATAGTATGGGTGAGTTGCAGGTCTCGAGGGTTGGTGAGATGATGGAGCACACTAGATATAGTATTGGAAGTAATAAGGTAAAAGTCACTTTTTACATATTCTACGTAGTTATATTTAAAATAAAATTTAAATATAAAAATAACTATATTTTAGAATGGAATACCTTTGCAATTCAGGCCCTTCTTTACATCATTTGTACATTGCAATTTAGGCCCACTGGACCGCCCACCTGTCAGTGTTACGCGAATGAATTCAGTCCGTAAATGAAATTGGCGCACCTCATTGAGTGATCGAATACAGCCCATAAACGAAATCGGCCACCTATTTTCCGTCAGTGAATTCAGGCCTATAAATCAATTTGGCCCACCTATTTTTTCAAAGAATTCGGCCTATTAACGAAATTGGCCTACCCGCCATATTTTCAGGTGGGAATTCGGCCATTAATGAAATTGCCCCACCTTTTTTCCGTGGATAATTTAGGCCCATTATTGAAGTTTGCCTTGGGCTTATGCTTCGATGGGCTGCAGGCTGGCCATTGTGGTCAAAATTCACAGAAATATACTCTTCTCACTCTCTGGCATGGCAATTTTTAAAAATTATCCTCCCAAAACGTGATTTTTTTTAACATAACAGCCCTACGTTCCTTTAGTATAGAAAAATTTATATTTAGACCCTTTTTATATTTTTATAATTTATAAACAGGCTATACGAAATCCGATGAAGTCAAACTTTATATTAAAATGATAGAGATCGACGAGATTTACAACTTTATAGTTGACAATATTTTCATTTACAATCGTTTAGAGCTCCAAATATTTTTACAAAATATTATATCTATGTTTTAAACGACCTCTGATGAAGACAAACTTTATATAAAAAATATAGCTCTCGATGAGATTTACAATTTTGTAGTTGATTAATTTTTTATTTAAAATCATTTATAGTGTCAAATAAGCAATACTTTTTTTTTAGATTTTGTAACGAATATTTGGAGCTCTAAATGATTGCAAATGAAAAAGTTATCAACTACAAAATTATAGATCTCGTCGAGCTCTACGATTTTGATATAAAGTTTGACTTCATCGAACTTCGTATGACTTATTTATAAATTATAAAAATACGAGAATGATCTAAATATAAATTTTAATATATCCGAGGAACATAGGGCTGCCTCGTCAAAAAAAATTGTGCTCTGCCTCCGACGAGAGGAGTATATTCTTGTCAATTTAAAAAAAAAATAATTTTGTAAATTTAAAAAATTAAATACATAAATAAAAAATTCTCGCTTTCGGTGGCCCTTTTTCCTGAAAGTTTCACTGGCTGTGGGACCGTATCGCATGTGTCCCCACCTGTCAGTGGGAGTTCCTCCCGGTTCGACTGGTGACAGGTTCGGCTTAAGTGGGCCCTTTTGTCAGTGGGTGTTCTCATCGAGATAAAGACGAAATCCTTCTTTCGCCTACTGAGAAAAGAAAGCGGGAAGCAGAGCGCGTTTATGCCCTTGCGGTTGAGTACGCCGCTAGGAGGGCGGCGGCGGCGGCCGGAGGAGGAGGAGAAATTTGGTAACGATTTCTTCACTCTAATCCGTTCGGGTCAAATTACTCCCCGCCAATGCAGCTGTTCTTGTCCAGATGTGCAAATATTAGGAGGAAAAATCCATCTCTCCTTCCTCTACTTCAAATTTGTTACCGTGCATGATATTCGATAAGTTCTTTTTTGGGGAAAAGGGGAGGGTTTGTGGGGGATTCTTTGAGTATTTGTCGCCAAAACATATGCCCTTTTGGGGCACAATTCAGACGGTCATCTGTTTCATAGATGATATCTCTATGGATTTTTGATGGGCTGCAACAACAGAAATGCAGAAGGCATATAGCAACTTGGAGTTGCAGTCTGTGTTTTTTTTTTTTTCTTTTATCTCTTAGATCGATTGAGCAGTTTCACTCGGCATGCTTGCTGACTTGACGCATAAGAAACATCTCAATTTTGTGCTCTAGTGAGGAATTTTATTTAGTTTGAACGATAGGTCCATAGCGCTGTTGTTATGCATTGTCTCCATGTGTATTAGTTTTGTTTTCGGGTATGCTTGTGGACAAGAGCTCAATTGGTAGGCGATGTCTGCATGAATAAGTCCGCAAACAAAGACAAGAACGAATTCACAAATAAAAACATGTGCTCAGGGGAAAGTAAGCGCCATGTGAGCTGTTAACAGTGGAACGTTCACCAAACTCGAGATGCCTGATCAAATATTTCACCAGTGGTTACTCCCTGATATAATTGAGGTTCCAATGCAGTGAGATATTTTGTCTTCTAGTTTGTCGCCTTTGCTGATAAACTTCTCGTTTGGTCTGTGGGAGCTTAATTATTTTAAATTGGTTAATCATTGTTGTAGAAACAATTTAAATGGACTAACCAGTATGATTATGTTGTATGATGGCTGATTTAATTGCCATCCGAAAGACCATGTATGTAGAAAATATTGATGTCAAATTGAAGTGATTTCAAAAGTTTGTCAAAATGACCAGTTTATATACGAATATAAAAACCGAACTCCATGCGTACCGCAACATATTTAGCAATTTGAATTAATTGTTACAAGATGGTAATGTAAACACCAAAAAAAAATCATTGGTTACAGACGAGGGAGTTGTTAAGTCCTGATATCGCGTTGTCCAGTGTCAGCCATATCTGATCTTTGCATGTAATAGGTCAATGCAAATGTGCATAATATCTCCCTTATAGAGTCATTGTCTTAATATCAGCAGATGCTATATTCATCCTTTATTAATTATTGAGATGATATTTTCTACAAACAGTACAATGATCTGACACTGACTTGTTCGTCCAGCATGTGCAGATGTATGGAAGAATGATGAGAGAACTGCTATTTTGTTATTCAGTCTCAGTAACTTGCCACACACAGCGATAATGGCCTCATGGGCCTTAATCCCCCAAAAGAGCTGTGCTAGTGGAAGGGTTGGTGGAAGTATCATTGGCTTATGATGACAACTAGGATAATACAAATCGATTTTCACAATGAATCTGCTCTTGATTTAGTGAGAGCAACCATGACGACAATCCTTCACAGGCAAGTGCTATTGCCACTTTCAATTTCTAGCTGCTACACCCAATTCCATTTCTATTATTTTTATGGAAACGGTCTCGGTACGGTCGGGGATTTTCCATATTTATGACTTTAACTATTTAGTGGCAACTTCAACACGACACTGACAGAAATTAGAAAAATTAAATTTCTAGAAACGGAAACAATATCATTTTTACGGAAACGGTATCGGTACAGTCGGGAATTTCCGCACCGTTTCACCCCTATTTCAAAACTTAATAGAACATGCATTATTTATCTAAATATTGTCCGCATATCCTTTTCTACATATAAGTATCTTTTTGGTCAAAGTTGTTAGTGTCAACAGAATATCTAACCGATAGCATGCCTAACTTTCGGACCTACTCTTTTATCTTAGTTCAGGGGTTGTTCACAGAAGAAACAGCCCAATTTAGCAGCTGTTGTTTCCTTTTCTCCTGTCACTGTAACAAGAGAAAAGGAAAGCGAAGGATTAGCCCCACTACTCACAAACTACTTAACTAGATCCAAGAAGAATAATGCTTCAAGAAAAGGTCTGAAAAAGAATAATATTTTTCCTGACAGTTATGCCAAAATCTAAATAAGACAGTGGTGTAGTTGACCTCTGCAGTCAACCAGTTTGACCTCTTACTAGTCCTGCTTTCGATCTTCTGGAAGTTTCCCCTGTAAGGTTTACTTCATTTTGTCAATTTCAAAAGTTGAACTTCGCTTTGATGGCTAATTGGAAGAGTAAGGCAGAAGCGTACCTAATAATCAGAATATTATGATTTATGAATTTTTTAGTCGCATATTCTTTGCAAATCTTTAAGATTATGCTCCATTCCCACTGACTGCATGGCAAATCAAATAAGAGCCAACCATTGAGGAACCCTTCCCAACTTCATCCAATCAAATCAGTCGATAATTTTGACCTTATCTGCTACATTCAGACCAGTTGGAATTGTCAAGTTCTGATATCGCGCTGTCCAGTGTCGGCCATATCTGATCTTTGCATGTAATAGGTCAATGCAAACGTGCATAATATCTGCCGTCTTAATACTAGTGGATGTTATATTTGTCCTTCATTGCTTATTGAGATGCCATTTTCTACAAACAGTACAATGATCTGACACCGACTTTTTCTTCCAGCATCTGCAGATGTAGTGAAGAATGATGAGATAAGTGCTACTTTGTTATTCGGTCTCAGTAACTTGCCACATGCAGCGATCATAGGCCTTAATCCCCCCAAAAAATACGATGCTAGTGGACGGGTTGGTGGAAATATTATTTGGCTTATGATGACAGCTACGACAATACAAATCAATTTTCACAATGAATTGGCTCTTAATTTAGTGAGAGCAACCATGATGAGGGTCCTTCACAGGCAAATGCTACTGCTGCTTTCAATTAGTAGCTGCTACATCAAATTCCATTTATTGTGTAGCTTTTCAAACCTTTATAGAGCATGTATGATTTGTCAAAATAACGTCTTCATATCCTTTTCAACATATCAATATTTCATATTTTTAATCAAAGTTGTTAGTCTCAAAACAGAACATGTATCCAATAGCAGGCCTAACTTTCAGACCTACCCCTTTATCGAGTTCAGGGTTGTTAATAGAAGCAACAGTCCAAATTTAGTAGCTGTTCTCCTTTTCTCCTGTCACTGTAACCAACAGGACAAAAGACAACGGAGTATTTATTAGCACCACTACCGCACATTATGCAGCTAAACTGAAAAAGAATAGCGTTTTTGTTCTGATAGCTTTGCTAGATCCAAACTAAGTAGTGTATTGACCTCTGCTGCCAACTCAACCATAGTTTTGGGATGTGCACCAGCCCTGGTTGCCATTGGACCTTCTGGAAGTGCCGCAGCAAGGTTTACTTCAGTTTTTGGATGCCAATAGTTGGACTTTTCTTTGCCGGCTAACTGGAAGATAAAGACAGCAGTGTCCCTATGTAGAATATTATGCGTTTGTCATGTTTTTTCTTTGCCCATCTTTAGATTATCCTCTACAACCATTGACAATTGGTTGAGCAGCAAATCAAGAGTCAGCTATGGGGGTGGGCTTCAGCTTCCTCCAATCAAACAACCTGATATCTTTGACCTGATCTCCTATGTTCAGACCTGGCAGAATAAGTCCATTCAAATGCTTGTTCCTTTTAGCAGCTCTTATTTCCTGTTTGACAAAATCTCAATTTTTGGTTTGTGAGCCACAAAAAACAAGTTATAAATACTGATTTCTGCAGGCTGCAGCAGCACCCTCAACTAATCCATTGCAAACAATTTCTCCACAGAAGTCGCCAATGGGCTCCTCAAAGCTTATTGCTGTAGTCCTACTCCTTCCGGCCCTTCTGGCCTTCCAAGCTCCAATGGCCACTGCAGCAAACTCCAACCTTTTCCGGGACTACATTGGCGCCATCTTCAACGGCGTCAAGTTCACCGACGTGCCCATCAACCCGAAAGTTCGATTCCACTTCATCCTCGCCTTCATCATCGACTACACCACCGCGACGGATCCGCCAACCCCGACAAATGGCAAGTTCAACATCTTCTGGCAGAACAACGTGCTCACCCCATCGGCGGTCGCTTCCATCAAGCCGTCAGCATGGGCGGCGCCACAGTGAACGACCGCCCCGTCTTCTTCAACATCACCTCCGTCGACTCCTGGGTCAGCAACGCCATCGACTCCCTCACCACCATCATCCAGGACAACAACCTGGACGGCATCGACATCGACTACGAGCAGTTCCAGGTCGACCCGGCCACCTTCGCCGAGTGCATCGGCCGCCTCATAACGACGCTCAAGAGCAAGGGGGTGATCAAGTTCGCCTCCATCGCGCCGTTCGACAACGCCGACGTGCAGCGCCATTACCAGGCTCTGTGGGCGAAGTACGGGGCCGTGATCGACTACATCAACTTCCAGTTCTACGCCTACGGCGCGAGCACGACGGAGGCGCAGTATGTCAACTTCTTCAACCAGCAGCTCGTCAACTACCCGGGAGGGAACATCCTTGCCAGCTTCACGACGGCGGCGACCGCGACCTCGGTGCCGATCGAGACGGCGTTGAGTGCTTGCCGGACTCTGCAGAAGGAGGGCAAGCTCTATGGCATCTTCATCTGGGCTGCTGATCATTCCAGGAGCCAAGGATTCAAGTATGACACAGAAGCGCAAGCACTGCTGGCTAATGCCACCACCAGTTACTAGCTAGTTTCGTTGCTGTATTGTTTCACATTTTATACAATAATTACAAGAATTGCATAAAATAAGCGACTTAAATTTGAAATGCAAATTTGAATTAGCATCTAGCTGCACATCATTGCAGCTGGAGTGAAGAGTAAAACCTCAATAGTAATTCAGGCATGCCTAATGCTTGTTAGTGTTGTGTCTAGTGATCATCTTCTCTCTGTTAATTTTAATTACTGCCTGTTGGAGCATGCTGACCTTGATTAGTTTGGCTAGATAACTATCCTAGTATATATGTTTCTCCGAATGTGATATGTAGCTTCTTCTTCACACCATTGTTGATAGGCTGTTCTGTCCTTGTCAATTTGTTAGGTTGTCCATTCCCTGATGGTCAATGCAAGATGAACAATTCAGCACCTCTAATAATAGAAGTCTAAGCCAAAACCCATGTTGTATAACCTTTTTCCATGGCCTCATCATAGTACAATAGGATCAAATCAAATGTTCTTCCAGCTGTGATCTAAGGTGATCAAGCCTCCATCCAGCAACACCATGGAGAAGAGATCCACCAGAATTTCTTGCAAGTTCATAGAGATCTAATTACATGCCGAATTAATCAGGACACACACAAACACAATGATTGATCAATAGCCAAATAATTAAGCCCTAATAAGGCCTAGCATCATCATCATCATCATACTTAAGCCTAGAAATGGCAATGGCAATATTAATGGGTGACCATGATATCCATGCTTGAGATCGATAGAAGCTCACTACTACTAGATACTAGCTAGCTGCCTAGTTTGGGATCTGGTAGGAGCTCTCATCAATGGGCGCCACCTTGGGCACGTCGACGGGCAGCATGTCGACCTCCCTGACCCACGGGTTGTCGTCGACGGCGAGGCCACCGGCGTCGACGGTGCGCAGCGCCTTCCAGACGGCGCTGTTGCACTTGAAGCCGGAGCCGAAGGCGATCTGCCACACCCGGTCGCCGCGTTTGATCCTCCCTTTCGCCTCGCAGTAGGCGAGCTCGTACCACAGCGAGCTGCTCGACGTGTTGCCGAACCTGTAGAGCGTCATGCGCGAAGGCTCCATGTGCCAGGGGCTCAGCTTGAGGCTCTTCTCCAGCTCGTCGAGGACGCCGCGGCCGCCGGCGTGGATGCAGAAGTGGTCGAGGGCGAGCTTGAAGTCCGGCAGGTAGGCCTTGACGTCGGCGCGGAACACCTTCTTGAGGACGACGGTGGCGAGGAAGCGGAGCTGCTCGGACATGGGGAGGACGAGTGGGCCCAGGGTGGTGATGTTCGTCTTGAGCGCCTCGCCGGCGACCACCATGAGCTCCTTGGAGAGGGACACGCCCACCTCGCCGGCGTCGTCCTCCTCCTGCGTCACGCATGCGAAGCTCTGGTCGTGGGCGCCCCGGTGGGTGCGCACCGTGTGGATGAGCTGGTACTTGGCGCGGCGGCGGTCGGCGCGGCGGTTCGAGAGGAGGATCGCCGCGCCGCCGACGCGGAACAGGGTGTTGGTCACCAGCATCGGCCGGTTGTTTCCCATGTAGGCGTTGAGGGTGATGTTCTCCGTGCTCACCACCAGCGCGTACGTCTTCTCGTGCACCTGCATCGTATCATATCCATCCATGCATTAAAAAGACTTAACTAAACATATTAATAACTTTTCACCAGGTAATTACTAATAGCAATTAAGAGAATGTATACTACACACACACATATATATATATACCTTTTCACTAGTTATATAAGTAGAAGATGATCAGCAGCAGCTATATACTATATATGCTATCTCTCTATCTAATTAAGCTTAATTGATTAGCAACTCCATGATTTGTGAATTTAAGCTTCTTGATCTTCTTCTCTAGGACCACATGGTGAATGAGCTGGACCTCCATGAATATGCTCACTCATGGCGATAGACAAATTAAGGTTCAGGTACTCCTCATTTCTCTCGAATGTATTTTTTTTCTTTCTGAATTAGCATAGGCATACTGACACGCACAGTTGGCATGAACAGTGTAGTACTACAGAGAGCAGAACAAATGCTGAACTTTATTGCGTTTTCTTGTGCACTCCATGTGCCCATTCAGGTCCATAACCATATATTAAGTGTGTGTTCTTGCATATTGGTTAAATGCATATTGGGACATTGAACTTTCCTAGCTACCTGAATGTACCTCTGTATTATAGCTCCTAATCACAACAGAAAAAAAAACCTTTTTGTGTTTGCCAATCAGCAAGAATATAGTAGCTAGTACTATTGAATTGAAGATGCAGTTTTTGGTCACTAAATTTTCTTGTCAGATATATAGCAGAGCTATATATATACTCCATTTTGGACACTGCATTTAGTGAGAAAACTATACAGTTTGACACATTCTATGGTGGCAATTTTTACCTTGTATTAGATGCTAGTGGCAAAAGCAAGTACTGGCAAGTGTTGTAGTAGTATTGCGCTGTGCTTGCATTTGTGGAGTAGTTACTGCTGGCCCCTGCTACCAAAAATGCAGCTTGGAAGATGGGAGGTAAAATAACTACTCTACTGGTACTCCATATCTGAACCTCCACCCAACCACATTTACATCTCTGCTGGGTCAGAGCCGGAGTTCTTCACTGGTCAGGCAGGGGATGCAGATATGGAGTAGTAATATGTATCATGGGGCACTCATATATATCTAGTACTTATCATGATACTAAATCGATGAGTCCATGATAGGACACTGCATCTCTATATGCGATGCTTTGTCAGTGTCAAGGAGAAATTCATCTTTTTTTCCCTGCATTTGGTATCTTTCGAAGAAATGGTTGCAGAAACAATTAATTGAGTGACATCTTCATGATCGTTTTGATGATATATGCAAGAGAGATGAGTGCGTGTGCACTTAAGTTGCAAATTGACTTCCCTAAAGGTTTTGCAATGTCTGGTACTCTGATAGCTAGGGAGGCCTTCAAGCTTGACTGCTTGAGTTTGAGAAAAGTAAAACTTAAATCATTATTGTTTACTAGTCCTTGCAGAAGGCTAAGTCATATTGACAAGTTTGAAGTTCCTAACTAATCCTCATAATTTAGAACAACTTTTAGTTTAGTACTCCCTGAAAACCTAGACTACACAAAATGCAGTAAATATACACCTTATTTAGTTGCTTCTAAAAACAGAGGTATTCAATATGTTCATATCAAGTTTGTCTCAGATGGTCGGTTGTTCCAGCTTCCAACGATAAAAGGGTAATAGGGTCGTAACTCTCAAATTGTGACAGTGTGTCCAGATGCACAAACAAGTTCAGTATGACTTCAACAGGTAAAAGCATTAACAGAACATCATACTACTGCATCACAAGGAAGAAAAGAGATCACTAAGCTGTGTCTATCCTAGGAGTAAATTTTGCAACATGCATGACTGAGCATGTTATTTAAGACAGTCTGCTCCCTGCAGGCTGAAACACAGAGGTCCTACTCAATGCAGTTCTTGTCTGGAATCTCATGGTCAGATGGTCTTGGCATATTATGGAGTAGCATTCACTTGTCAGCTACAACAACAGTAATAAACTTGTCTACACAACTTTGCACACTTTATTCTCAGGAATAAATCTACTCCATAAGCTCATACAGTTTATTTGATAATTTTACCATTAATACATACACTTATGTATGCTTGCATATATCAAAATATATATTACCGTCAGACTTTTGTTGCAGTTTGTTCTTGTGACATGTATAACTTTGATCTTTCTGTACTACTACTGAAATGGCTTTTATAGTCAAAGTCTGGTTGTACTACTAAAAGATTGTCAAATAATTTACTCCTACATTTTTGTTAGGATGGAGAGACTGCTGATAAATAAAGCATGTTAGTTATGATTATATTGTCTTTTCATTAATCACTTTTAAGTAAATGTTTCTACAGGTCTTCTGGGGTCAGTCTCGCATGGCAAGATGCGCTCTCATTTACTCCATCCGTATCTGAAGGACGTCGTACGCCATTATTAACTGCCTCGGTTTTCGTGCATGCATGAGCCATGCATTAATGGTGGGTCTCAGTGGGCCGAGCAGTTTGCGTACCTGGAGGAGACGCTTGGCCAGGTCGATGGCGATGATGCCGGCGCTGCAGCCCATGCCGCTGAGGTTGTGGGAGACGACGTCGGGCCTCATCTTGTAGCGGTTGACGATGAGCGAGGTGAAGGACGGCGTCGGGCTGAGCAGGCTGGAGTTGAAGATGAGCACGCCGACGTCCGCCGCCGCCACGCCGGCCTTGCGGAGCACCTCGTCGACGACGCCGAAGATGACGGCGTGGGACTCCTCCCTCGCCGTGCGAAGGCACATGTCGACTGGGAGGCTGATCAGCGACGTCGGGAAGTGGGTCGCCTCGCCCAGCCCCGACCGCTCCAGCATCCGCTTCTGGAACGCCATGCTCTCGGAGCTGAAGCGGCCGCACCGGCCGAAGTGGACGATCGTCTTGGCGCGCGACGCCTCGTGCTCCGCCGGCGCCTTGTAGCCGGCGAGGTCGACGAGGTAGACGGGGCGCGGGCGCGACGCCGCGTACGTGTACGCCGCCAGCGCCGCGGCCCAGCACGCCACCGCCAGCGCCGGCGCGCTCACCTCCCCGGCCAGCTCCGCCCACAGCACGCGCACCCAGCTGCCGCCCGCCGCCGTCAGCGTCGACAGCCGCGGCGCCGCCACCACCAGCGCCGTCACCGCCACGATGTGCGGCAGGTGGCGCACCGCGCGGCGGAACAGCACCCCGGCGTGGTTCTTGGTCGCCAGCTTCACCGTCCTCACCAGCTCCCTGTCCATTATCACACACGACCTCAAACAAGTACACCTCTTCTCTTCTCTCCTCTCCCCCCTCTCTCTCTACTCTTCAATGGAGGCAAGGAGGAAGAAGAGGAGGAGGAAGGTATGGGAGAGTGAGCAATGGCGAGAGGCTGGATTTTATAGGGTTAGAGCGCCATGGGTGAGGGAGAGCGAGCTTAATGAGAAGCAGCTATCGACCAGCGAATGCATTAACTGCTGCTGTGTGGTGCAGCTGCATGTGTGCATGCATGTACCTCTAATAATGTGGCAGTGTATATATGTAAATACTCTCGAACACATGTGCTCTCTCCTTTTTAAAATACAAGACGCCTTTGTTTTCCAAAAAAATCAACATTTAAAAATTTTGATTAATAATTAACAAAAAATATGTATGTTTAGTGTTATACATATAATATCACTAAATTTTTTTAAAAATATTGTTTTGCTGAGAAATTAAGTACTATGCCCTTAATTAATATAGAGAAAAAACAAGAAAAATAGAGAAAACGAGAAGGAGGAGGAGAAAGTACTATTGGTAGATTGTTAAAACGAAGAAGTGGTATTAAAGAGGTTTAGAAAAACTCACTTAATAAACACTCTTTATTTTGTGGGACAAATTTTAAAACTAAAACAACAATCTTTTAGGGATTGAAAGAGTAATATATTATAAAAGAAACTAGCGATCAAAAAATTATAATCTTTAAGATCATATAGAACCCTAATACATCTTATATATTTAAACGGATGGAGTGTATATACTTTGTGGGTCTATACCACACATGTGAGTATACGTGTTACCACCGTATGTATACGTCGTATAGTATATGCGAGTAAATGTACGTAGGACAGCCTTCCTCAGTAGGTGGGCCGTGGCCGTGAGTTAATTCCATCGTGCAGTGAAAAAGTAGAGATTGGAATTTATTCTCGTGTCCTTTCTCGTGGTTTCAATGCAATTACACACTCACTAGCCACTTCCTTTTACGGGCTTTGGTGCGTTCTGCAGAGCCCCGGATCAAAAGCAGATTAATTTGCCCTAATTTTTTAGTATTTTGAGACGAACTGATGAACAGTTTTCCTTTTGTATATGAAGAGGGAGTTATAACGACTTTTTCATTTTGTTCACAATGCAGTATGGAGTAGTCAAATATAACTGCATGCATGGACCATGTTCAAGCAGACATATAAGGACATCTGCAGCAATTGTTGGAAGAAAGAAGAAATTAAAAAAAGACATTTTATCTAGACGTAGTACATGACAACGACCGTAGTACGCAAAACTGTACCATGGACGGGGTGTTTGCGCTGGGCTATTAATTCCTCGTTCACACGATTTCATAGAGATCTTAATTTCAATTTACTGTCTTTGGTGCTAACTCTTAATATCTAGTATTGCATATACCTCGAAAAAAAAAACACCACGTTTACTTTGGCAAGGTCTAAAACAACCGTTTTAATAGGAGAAACAAAGAAAGATATACACCATTAGATAATTGATGGTGGGTTTAGATTCTAACGGGGTATAGATTGATGGATATAGCTGTACAAAGTACAATTATATATTTGGATACACATGAGCTAAGAATTGTAGTATTATTATATCAATAGAAACATAAGCTAAAAGTTGTATATTAAATTTTATTCCGCTTCTAGATCATTCTCCCCACAACTTGCGTGTCAAAATCACTGTTTGTGGAGCTACTATAAGCTAATTAGCACTCAGTACTTTTTAAAGAACAGTAACCTCACTGTTTATGGAGCTACTATATTACTACGTCCCGTCCAAAAATATGAGAGATTTTGCGTGCGCGCGCATATACATATATATATATATATATATATATATATATAATCTTTTATATTTGGAACAGAGTCGTTTTTAAGGAAGAAACATGTATACATTTCAACTCATACTACTGCGCGCTGCCCCAAATCCCACTTTGATCAGATATCTGAAGCGAGACTACACATTCAGTTGGTTCAGAATAGTTAGATTCAGAAAATATCCAAGCTACATTAATTAACCCTAAAGTACATATGATATTTCTCTAACATATAAGATCACGCTGAGATACATAGAATCTCTATCTTTACCTATACAACTAAGTAGAGAGATCGATCGAGAGATTATTTGTACACAGTGGATATCGAAAGCACAATGCGTTCACATGGAGTAAGTACGCATGCACTTGCGTACTAACATATCGAAAGCCATTATTCAAAGAGTGAAGAGGGGCAGTCTGTCTTCTCCTCAGGCTGGTGTGTTCCGCTGTTTATGGAGTACAGTGGCACATGCATTGCTTGCCAGGCCTTCAATGTGCCTTGCAGACTTTGTAACTAACTGACCTAGCCTCTCTCTCTCTACACCTCTCTCTGGACTTCCTATCTCTGCATTTCTGTTAATGGCTGGGGATAATTAAATGAGATCATCTAATTTAGACAGGTCTTTCACTTTCAGGGTTTTCTTAGTTAGCTGGCTGAAGACTGAAGACTGAAGACTGACGCTCTGATTGAAGACTTGATCACCAGTTTGCTGCTCAGTTAAATGACCTAGCTAGCTAGTGATAAACTCAGCCCCTGTACCAACCAACCAACACAAGCATAACTATACATACCAAGTGCTAAACACATACTACAAACAAAAAGCTAAAACAAGATTAAAGAAAAACAGCCTTGCTACCAAAACAACCAGGAGAATACTCCCTCCGTCCTATAGTCACTTCTGAAGTTTTTCTCGAAGATTAATGAGATAGGTGATTGCCCTTTATTAATTATGAGAGAGGAGTGAGGGCGGTGGAGACGAGGAGTATTTTAGATATTGCATCGCTGCAATTACTTTTGGTACTCTAGAAACAACTATATTGTATGACAGGGGAGTAGGTTTTAACCTTTATGACAAACACTTTCAAGAAAAAGCTACAATACATCATGGTCACTAGATCCAATAAGTAAATATTAGTGAAAGATTCTCCCTAGATCTCAATAGTATTCTCTTTGTTCATAAATATCTAACGTTTAGGACAAATTTTGACCAAAATTTTGAAGTTTGACCATTCATAACTTTTCAAATGGTTAGCTTTAGAAAATGATACGCCTTCGAAACTACTATATATCATGATACCATAATTTATTAGATTTTAAAAAAAAATATAAATTGAGAAGTTCAAAGTTTTAAAAGTTTATCCGAATCTTTTCATAAAACGCCACATATTTATGACTGACAGAAGGGAGTACTTTATCCTTCGTACGGATGCTCATGTAAACTCTTATTTACAGGTAAGCTAGCATGCCCATGCATATATTTTGTATAGAGTCGTGTATACAGAAGGTTGCACATGGAATTGCTCTTCTCAGCACGCAGGGTGAGCAGCAACATATTCAAGTCTTCAACAACTGATCGAAAAAGTAGTGTACAGATCTGCTCCGAGAGGCCTGAACCAATCGCTGCTGCACGCGCTGTAGCAGGTGTGTGTGTCACTGCTCTGATCTGGCACAAGTTGACAAGGAGATGTAAATGGATGTCATCACCCAAAATCTCCATGCATGTATGGCCCCATATGTATGTACAGCGTACCTACGTGTGTATGATTTGTACCGGCCGCATTGAGATGAGCCCATGCGCATCATATGAATATGGTGGGTCGCGTGGAAACAAATTATAATAATGCATTATATACTTCCCATTGTCATAACATTACTGTAAAGTAGAGTGTGTTTGGTGGGATGGACGAGGATGCATACGAGATGTTGTCGTCAGGTTTTTGGTAGTGTTCAGTTCACGTACGACGATGAATGGGAGAAAGATTCTGAATGAGTGGATCCGGTAAAATTGGCCGGACGAGGACATCTACCTTTACTAAAATTTATCATTAATAACTAATTAGTGGTAATTATCATGATTTGTTGTTAATTAGTGATTACCATTTCAAGATTAGCGTTGATTAGAGATAGTATATTTTGTTGTCAATTAGTATTAACTGTGGTAGATTAGTGATAATTGACATATGTTTGTTATTAATTAATAATTTACTATTTTCATTACATTTAACTCATCCATCAACCAAACAAAAATTTGACTTATCGCGGATCATTTTATCTAACAAAATATGTATGGTCATATTCCATCTAATCTCGTCCTTAAAGCAAACACACTCTAATTTATCTCCTAAACTATAGAGAAGGATTCAAGGAAAAATTAACACCCATGGTTAGATATCTATACCTATGCTAATTGAGCACTCTAAGATAGCTCACACGTTAATTAGAAAGATCTGGCCGTTGATCGAGTAGATTGTATTTTCTTGACCGTACATCATATATCAAGAATTTGTTTTAAATAAAAAAAACGTTATCTACATTGTGGGCCACTCAGGACAGTGACCGGTCACGCTCCAAGATTCCAGGACTCAGATCGTGACGATGGTCATGCATAACAAACTCCTTCGTGTTCTCCCTACCTTTATCCCGGCGATTAAGTTGATGGGAATCGTTGGGGCATTTGGAACTTCACCAACGACGGCCAACGGGACGGCAGTACTCCATTAACAGGGAAGAGCCATCTCTGTTCTAGTTTGAGGCTATCAATTTTCAGTTTTCTCACGTGTTCTCACATAAAAATGTGGCAGATGGTTTTGATGCTTTCTGTTGTCAAATAGGATAGATGTTGTACTCCAACTCCGGTGCTATTTTTTTTTTTCTGAATCAAGAGTTTGTTTGAACTTTTTTTCCTAATTCTGTTATTTCTTTACATATTTCTCATCTCAACAAGATCCATTAGGACTGATCATTTGATCCTATAAAATTCCAGATGTTGATCCTTAAATCTATGAGTTCCCTCTAAAAGAAGGTCTTTCCATGGTGTTTGGTGGATGAACACCGAGAGCGGAGATCCGGACAGACCTCCTTTAAGATTCGGCGAGGGGTTATACTTCTTGAGTTTGTCTAGGAGGTGAAAAAGATTGACACAAGGAATTTAGACAGGTTCATGCCGCAGAAAGAGTAATATCCTGCTCTTGTGTGTGTTGTTCTTTGTCTTAGCTCAAGTGCTTCAAGTGTTCTCGAGTTGTCTCCCTTTTCTCATGGTCTTGGATCTACCCTTATATATGCTAGGTGGTACCACAGTGACCGGACTGAAAGGTGTGCTGCCAAGACTTACGCCATAAGCTACCCCTAGGATACAACTAGGTTACCAGATAGGCACGCCTTACTAGGCGTGATGCACAGTGCCAATTGTTATCCTCCAACGGGCCATATGCTCTTCCAATCTGGGCCCCCCGTGAAGCAGATCCTGTGTAACACCCTGGTTTCCGTGTAATCATTTACAAACTATTTTACTAAAAATCACAGTTTAAAATTTTGGTGGTATTAAGGATCTAGTGCCAAAAATCTCAATTCAATCAATTCTTGTAACCCTAAGATCTCGTTCCCCAAAAAGCTCTTCCCAATTAAACTCTCGGGATTTGAATTATGAGAAATTGTTGTCCTTCGAAATTCCATGTTCCCTCTCTATTCTCAAATGATCAAATTCATTTCTAGATCCAAACCCCATATCCGCTATATATCAATCTTAGTCAACACCCATCCCTTGAGTTATTAAAATGAGATCAATTCCCAAGTACTTCCAAGAGACTTCTCTGATCCTATCATCTTCTAAATCATTTTTGAACGCATTCGGGTTTCGTAAGCTTCGAACAAATGGTCGTGCCCAAATGTTTCCTTAGTGTACTTGGTATTAGTGTGAAATCGGAAAAATAGTTTTGGCTCGCAAATATTCCTTGGAACTTTCCTTTCCTTTTGCTATTCTATCGCCACTCTACTAGTTTATTCAAATATATCCATTATTCAAGCTTCTTTCCAAATACAGAAGTATAGCTCATATACCCCTCCCTTGGAGTTCCTAGAATCCTCGTGAATTCAAATATTATAAATCCCGGTAGCATATCTCTTCTAAATTCCACCATTCCTTGTCTACTTTTCTATTTTTCACACACAGTACCTCCAAATTTGTCCCTAAAGTATCTAAATTCTCTCATCAATTTATTCCTTGGAAATAACTATATAAATTCCTTTTCTTTATACCATCTTCTAAATCTATTCAAAATTCGAATCCTACCAAAAGAAAGTCATCTACATTTCCCATAATGACCTCTCTGTTGATCTCCTAGGATTTCTATAGATTCGAGTATCAAGTTTAAATCCATGCGTTTCCCCCTATCCTCCTTTGTTAACCTATCTACTATGCAAAGTTCATTCAAAAGTCCAATTATACATACATATCCAAAAATCCCCTTGACCTCTCTCTTTTGATAATTATTCAAATAATTCAAAATCATTCCAAAAATATCTAATCGCGGTAAATAAATTCTTCCCGGAGATTCCAAACAGATTGTCGTGCATCCAAATATCAAGCTCGGATTCAAAATGTCCAATTAAACAATCTTTTTGTTAGTACAAATAAATCTTAGAAAAATAATAAATGCTACTGTGCATATTGGGCCCTTTCTTCTTCTTGGGCCCCAGCCATCTCCTCCCTTCATTTCTCTTTTTCCCCTCACTCCCGCATTGGGCCAGCCCAGCATGCCACTCCTCCTTTCCCCCTCCCCAGCTGGTCTAGCACGCCATCCGGCCCAGCTCTCTCCTTCCCTTTCCTCCCTAGCAGGCCTCGGCCCAGTGGAGCTAGCCCAGCCAAGCTGGCCCATGCCCTGGCTGCACCAGCCCCCACAGCATGGACGCGAGGTGCTTGGGCAAATGCCCACAAGCCACCCCATGTTGCGCCGTGCCGCTAGCCCACCCATGCGCCCACTGTGCACCCCCAAGCTCGTCCGCGCGTCATGCTGCTCCGTGAGAAGCGGTGGACGAGCTTCTGACCCTCTACACTGCCATCCTGCCAACCATGTGGGCCCCACCGATGACATTCTTGCCCTCGCCATGCCCGTGAATATCGCTGCTCTGCCTTGACTCCCACGAGCAGCGTCGATGCCGTCCCACACCACCCGAACCTCCTCCGCGCGACACCTCGCCTCTGCCTCCCGGATCTTCTTCTGGCCACCCCCAAGGACCGGCGATCCCCTCGCCGTCACCGTGCACGGTCCAATGCACCTTCACTCTACACCGCGCGAGCTTGAGCTACGCCCACACCGAAAGCGGTGCGCTGCGTCCACCCTCGTGATGATCCCCCCATTCTCCCCTATTCATCCATGCCGCCTACCTTCCTCTCGAAGCAATCCAGCGAGCTTGTCCTCCTCTCACCTCGCCACGGCAATAAGGTCACCACACCTCCACCATCTCCCAACTTTCCGCATTCCCCTGCCTCGCCATCATCATCACGCCCCTACATCAATCTTCCCCGATCCGCCATCATCCACAAAAGCCAGGACTGCCGCCTCGGTCCCACCCTCATCGGCCGCCAGCTGTCCATCTTCTCTGCCACACTGCCCGCCAGCTAGCCAGCTGACCACCCAACCACCACCGCCGCTGCACCACCAGGACCATCCCCCTCGTCATGTCGCCCGCTCAAGCTCCACATTCGCATCGCTTCCCGTCCACTCATCTCCGCCACCGCCTCCTCCCAAATCCCCCTCGACCATCTGTCGAGTAGCTGGTGTATGCTGGGGTTAGCTTTCCTCGTCTCGCTACCGGCTGCCGCCTTTGTTCTCCCCTTCAGCTGCCACCGAAGAACACAATCCGAGCTGCCCTTTTTCCCGGTAGAGTGGAGGAGCAAAGTCCTCTCGACGAGGCTGTGTCCCACCGTCGTCGCTTAGCCTGGAGCTTCTTCAAGGCCACCGCCGTGCTCAGCCGTGTCGGCCCCGCTCAAGCATCGCAACCCCAGCCTCCTGCTCGCCGGTCGCCTCCGATTCCTGGAGGCCTCCTCCCTGCAGAGTTCCCACCGCCCTTGCCACTCCGGGATGCTGTTGGAGTTCAGCCGTCTCCTCCACCCCAAGCAAGCCGCCGCCGCGCTTTGCCGAGCCGGCCTCATGCGAGGACCACCCCTCGGTCTCCGGCCACACCCGCCTAGGGACCGCCACCGCCAAACTCCCTCTTCGTGTCGACCACCGCCGTTGAGCCCATTCGGCCGCCGCCGCTTGCTGTCGGTTGCCGAGCTAGGCTTGGACCTCCCGCAAAGAGCAATAGAGGAGGAGGATAGAGAAGACGAGAGGAATAGGAGAGGAAAGTGAGAGAAAGGAGAGGAGAAAAGAAAGAAAAGAAAAGAAGAAAAAAGAGAAAAAAAGAGAAAAAGAAGGTGGGACCCACCAGTGGGACCCACGTCAGCCCCACCACTTTGACCACCTCCCTTTGGCTCACAACATGTGGACCCCACCGTGCTTAAAATCTAATTAAACCCTTTATTTTTTAGTGTCATTGACATGCGTGTCCCATAGTTGATGGGTCGTCCGTGTCGGCCCATGGCCTTCTGGGCCTCAGAGATGAGGCCTCCAACATGGGCTGGCCCGCCCATGCCTTTTCCTGGCCTGTCACCCTTTGGGAAGATAGGCCTCCATTCCTCGGCCCATTGGCCATCCCTGAGCCCACTAGGCCATGCTCCTTGGTTCTTCCTCATGGACTTGGTCCACCATGAGCGTGTCACTGACAGAGGACCCCACATGTTAGCCCAAGAAAATATTCCTTTGGAATATTCTTTTCTAGAGGATTTAAATTGTTTCTATATTTCCAGAAATTCAATTAAACTTCAAAAATTCATATCTAGCAAACCGTAGCCCCGTTTGATCCGTTCAACTTCCATAAATTTTTTAAAATTGAGATCTATCCAGTGGTACTATTAGTTTATAATAGTTATTACTATATTTGTAGGTTTTTGGGCGATTTATCTTGTTGTATGCGTGGTTACCGTTTCGAAAAATCAATAGGCATGGATTTCTGGAAGATTTGAAGACCTAGAGCAACACAAGCCACTCTTCGATCATATTGCTCCTAGTTTATAAATTGTATTGATTGCAAAATTGCATGTTTAGTGTACACGTTTGTCGGAGGATGAAACCCCGACGGCGGGAAGTCGGGAGACCCCCCTTTGAGGTTCGGTCAGGGGAGTGGTTCTCAGGCGACTGCGACGTCCGGTGGAAGAAGGATGGTTCGATGGATGGATCGACACACAAGAAAGACAGGAGGAAGTAGACAGGTTCGGGCCGCTCGGAGGTGTAATACCCTACTCCTGTGTGTTTGGCTATGTGGAGATGAAATGGTATGCGGTTACAAGAGCAGCTCAGCCCGCGGCCGGAGCTGAGGAAGACGACAGTAGCCGAACTAGAGAGCGGGTGCTAGCCAAAGAGAGCGCGCTAGAGTGCGAGAGCTCCCGGTTCCGTCGGCGGTTGCTAATGCTGAAGCTTCCTTGTCCCTTCCTCGTCGGCTCGGATCCTCCTTTATAGAATCAGGGGAGTCCACAGTGCCGGGTACAAATGCTGAGAGAGAGAGCGAGCTTTTCTGGAGACTTCTCCTATTGTACACGTTTGCCTGCTATGCCCACGCCGGAGTTGGGGGAACGTCCAGTCGCTCACGCCTGCTTGCTGAGCCCACGCCGGGGTAGGTCTGTTGCAGGCGGCCAAGTCATCGAGTCGTGGGGATGTGACGGCGCACGCCGTCGCCGCCGAAGTCAAAAGCCTTTGAACGCCCACGGGGGGCCGTCGTGAGACGTCTACGCATGGCAGAGCTGGCGACAGGGGCGACGCGCCCCGTCGCCTCGTCATTAATGCGAGTGGTTGGCAGTTGGTGCGCTGAGTCAACCTCGGGCCCGGGGCAGAGTGCTCTTCGAGTCCTCCGCGCACGCAAGGCGCCGAGCTGGCGGAAGATGTGAGTCCCGAGCCCGGGGAGCGGTGCCCGGGACCGGGAACGTCCCTGTAAGGTGCCCCGGGGCCGCAACCCGGGGCTAGAGCTGGGGGCTCCCGGGACGGGGGCGAGACCCGGCGCTCGGGAACGTCCCGAGCGCCCCGAGGCCGAGCCTTTGAGCCCCGGGTCCGGGGACGAGATCCGGGGCCCGAGGACGGAGCTGCCCGGGACCGGGGACGAGACCCCTGCCTGGGGAGTCCAGGTGAAGTGTCCCGGGGTCCAGGACTGACGCCGAGGCCGAGCCCTGGAGTCCGGGAATGTCCTCGGGCCCCGAAGCCCGAGGTGGATGTGGGCACCGACGCGAGGTGTCTGGGGTCTTCGCTCCCGGGCCCGGACAGTGCCCGGGCCCCGGGTACTTGGCGGGGAACAGCCGTAGCCGGCCGTCACTTGGTGCAGATTGAGGGCCCGGAGGAGCTTACACGACCGAAGTCCCTCGCGTCCCCCGGGTAGGCGGGACCCCCTGTCCCATTTCGCCGACAACGTTAATTTTGATCTGCCTCGGTCTACGAGCGCTACCGACGGACCAACCTAGCTGTTGCATTACTTCCTGTAGGAAATTGTTAAATCTAACTCTTGTTGCTCCACCATAGTGGTACTGTGATATCTATACCCTCTGGGTATGGGTATCAAACAACAGCGTTGTAGGTTGATATGGAAAAATTGGGTTGTGAAGCATTTGCGAAAACCTGACTCGTGGAGTCGGTGGGTTTGAAAAGAGAAAGAAATTTGTGAAAGCTCGCGATGAAGAATCTCGCCTGTGTGGCTTGGTTTTGTATTCGCATGTAAAGACCGATTCCTTGGGGAATTACATCCGAGCATCTTACAGTACGGCCACACGGGTGTTGTGGGACACCCCTGGAAAAGTAATGAGTTAGTACATGATTGCCTTGTATGCCAATGGTTGTGGAATGCCGGGGATGTAGGAGACGAAGTTACAAATTACCACATTTTATAGACTGAATATTTGCCTCTATCGTGGCACATGGTACCAGATGAGTAGGTGTAGGAGACATAACTGGTGTTCCTGAGTAGATGAGGGCATTGTGTTGCCTGATGTGAGGTTCGTGGTTGCAGCCCAACCATGTGGCATGAGGTTTTCTTGGACTGGCTTAGGAAAGGCCTTGTCACGAACATCCAATACCGACCAGTATCGGAGTAAGCTTCGTGTCGTGTGGGTAAAGCATACATTTTCTGCAGAGTTTAGCTGAACTATTTGAACAGCTGTGCCCACGGTCAAGAGCGAATGTAAGGTGATTCCCTTAGCGTAGAATTGTTTGCCTGTGCTTTTTGAAAGTGATTTGTGGAATGGGAACCGTTACCAGAATCGGTCTACATGACTGATGGATGGCTTGAGCGGTTTGGAACGGGCTTGTGTGACCTGGGATGTTAAAACGGCATCATAGAGTAGGCTTCCGAGTGGAAGCAATGTGCAATAGGAAATGGACGGCTTGAGGAGCCAAGGTATAGGAAGTGATGAGCAGAACCATGTGAAGTGGAGATAACTGATAGAGATGTAGAGAAAGTGAGAATAAACTAGTAGAGGAAAAGAGAATAAAATGAATAAGACTAAAACTTGGCTTCTCCGCTCTAGTTGTTGCAAAGCAGCTCACGGACGGATCAAGATGAGAAGTCTCCTTCCAAAGGTTTTCAAAATAATCCACACTTAGAGTTTGGAAAATGTTTTTCAACAAATAAATTGCAGAATAGCCTTTGCCTCCCTTTGCAGCTTGCATTGTCACATTTCCATGGCTTGCGGAGTACAAAAGTACTCACCCACCCTATTGTTGTTGTTTTTGTCCCCCTCTGGGTAAAGGAAGAAGAAGACGCAGGTTGGAGTTTCGTCCCTAGATGCAAGCCGCTGCCTGTGGATTGGTGTTCTAGCTATGCTATGTCCCGTTGCTATTGTTTCTCTGATGAGGGTTGCAATTAAGGGATTACCCGAGGTTGCAATGTAAAGGTATAAATTTATTATTAGCATTACAATGATTCATCATGTTACCGGGGGTACCAACATCTGTATCCTGGAACTAGTACCGGCTTTGTGGTTCCGTAGGAAACGGTTCGCCGTTTTTCCTACGGCGCACCCTCCTTGGTGCTGTCCGTACGGCGGTGCGGGGTGGGGTGTGACATCCTGGGGGAGGGGGGCATGGGCGTCTGCCATGTGCCCCAGGCGCCTGCTACGTGCCCTAACCCACTCTCACGTGGGGGAGCTTTGATGGAGAAAACATTGGTCATCATTATCATTCCATGGCCCTGCTTGTCAACGTCTAGGCGGAGTAGGTAAAAAGTGGTGGGAGCAGGCAAGTTGTCCGAAGTCAAGCAACCCATCTAACAGCCCACGCTGCCTGATAACCTGCAAAGGACTTTGATTGACAGGTGTCAGGCAACATGGCATGACTTATCTACCACGCTGCACGCCCTGGCGGGTAGATATCGGTCACATCGCCCCTCCTTGGAATGGCGCATGAAGGAAAAGGCATGGTGGCAAGCCTCGCCTCGACACATTAAATGCACTAGTGGCCGTTCGGGCCCTGAGCACTTCCCTGTGGACCCGTGTGGGTCACGGGTTCTTAAGGGCGCCCTTCTTGGGACCGCTCATCCGGAGCGGATCTGGACAAGGCCTTGGCCGGTGCTAGGGAGCAGCCTACTCAGGGCCCCGAGCTCCTAGCCTTAAGTCCAGCTTCTTCCTGAACCCCGGGGGTGCACGACTCTCTCGATGGGTTTACACCAGCACACCCCCCACCCCACGAGCTTGGGGAACAGGCGGCGTGGTGCCCGGGTGGCCCGCGGGATGCCGAGCACCCTGCTTTGCCTATTCAATAACGTGAGCCCGACTTTGAGCTCCTACGCCACCTGCTTGGTCAGCATGCAGAAGTACTGTCACACCCTGAGTTTCCCCTTAAATATAGCCATACAAAATATACCTAAGAAAATATTCCAAGAAAAAAAATTAAATTGGCCAAATGAATTAACTAAATGTGAAAATGCAAAATAATAAATTATCATGGCTGGGAATATTTTTCTTATATTCCTCTTGCCAAAATACATTAACGGGATTTTTAGTGGAATTTTTAAAGCACTGGAAGTATTTTTAATAAATCAAAATGATTTATTAGAATTAAATTCCCTCTGAAAATCCTTTCCTTTTTCCTTTCTTTCTTTCTCTCTTTTTCCCATTTCTTCTCCTTCTCCTGGGCCGCGGCCTGCTCCTGTGCGGCCTGCTTGCACGGCCCACACGCCCACGCGTCCCTCACCCTCTCTCACCGCCAGCCAGGCCCCACCTGTCGGCCACTCTCCCCGCGCCGCTCCCTTCACCCCTCTCACTGATATGTGGGCCCGGGGCCCCACATGTCAGCTTCGTCCTCAACATCCGGCCAAATCTGCCGGAGGGGATCGAGCTGCCCCGCCTGTCAGATTCCGCCCGTTGTTGCTCCCCCGCGCCTCGGCCCTTGACTCAAATGCCACGGACCGAGTCCCCGTCCGTTTCCCCCCACCTTCTCCGCCCCTCTCGCCCACGACAACGGTTGAATCACGCCTACTAGCCGTTGTGGCTGGCGCCCTCAATCTCGTGAAATTGGGCCAACTTGGCCACGATCTCTTCAGCCTAAGTCCTTAAAAACCTTCGCTGTCCTCCCCTCTCTCTTTCCTCTCAGTTGCCCACACCTGCCGAGTACCCTAACCCCCTCCGTGCCAAGCTCCCGAACCGTCGCTGCGCACCGCCGACTCTAGTCGAACGTCGCAGTCGCTACAACCGTCGCCGACTACCATGATTGTGCTCGTTAGCTTCGCCGCGCCCCGCTGCGTCTTGTTCGGTAGTCGGCCGCCTCGGATTCCCGCCAGAACTCCATCCTCTCCATCATCCCCTTTCGGTAAGCCTCTCTGCCGGCAGTCAGCCGCGGATTTCCATCGACCTACTCGGTCTTTTTCCCTTCTAACACGTTCAACACCTTCGCCAGGTCCTCCCACACCTCGTTCGCGTCTCCGTCGTCGCTTTGAACCATCGGAACGCCATCCCACCAATCCTCTCTGCTCACCGCCGTTCGCCGCTCTCCGTCGATCGCCGCACCTCGGTGAGCACTCGGCCGCATTCCTTATCTCCTCTGCCGCTCGCCGCTACCCTCCGCTGCGCTGGATGGTCGCTGGTGGAAACCATTGGGCCACGTGTGTCATCGCTGTGCTGCGCGCGCCGGCTGGGCTTGTTCCCGACTAGGCCGGAGCCGTCCGATCTGCCTCGGCAGATCGGGGCTGTTCCCGCTCGCCCGTGCCGCTCCCGCGTGCGTGGACCGAGTCCACCGTGCACCGTCCTCTCGCGCCACTGACCCATGGGTCCCGCCTGTCGGCGCCGGTCCCCGTGGTCTACTGACGCATTAATTCGTTTAATTACGCAATAAATCGGTTAATAATTGATTTTGTATAGGAAATCACAGTGAAACTTCTAAAATCCACAACTAATTCATACGAACTCCGATTAAGTATATTCAAATTTCATTAAATCCAGAAAAATACCAAGAATTCATTAAAAAATTTTTTAGCTCATGTTGGGCTGCCCTCATGTACTGTTTTTAATTGTTTGTGCATTGTCTGTATTAGAATCCGACGCAATCGACCCTCCCGTGTACTACGAGGTCGTAGCCGAGTACGTCGAGCCGGAGCAAGGCAAGTCACACTGTAATCTTGATCATTTTGTACCTAATTTTTTCTAAAATGTTTTGTTTATTTAAATAAACATGCATGTTTTTATTATTTCATGTGGTTTGGATTATGACCGTTATACAGATAAGATTATGCCTTAGTTGTTGAGCGTTGTTCCTTGTCACCTGGGTAACAACATGATTAGAACATTATTCTTAGAATGCTTAGCCATGCTTAGAAACTATTAGTTTACCTGGGAATTAAATATTATCATTTACATTCATGGTTCGACTCTATGTCGGGAAATGTAACATTGGACATATTACTATTAAATTCCTAAAATTTGACCCAAATGGTGGGCTGTGCATGGTTTTGCTGGTCGTACCCATGGCAATTAAGGACCTGTTCGCGGGAACACCTTGGGCAATTACTCCACAAGCCAGCGTGGGCAATGGTTGGGCTTGTAGCGTCTCTTCTCCCTCCCCTAGGCACCGATGGTGAGGATGGGTGTGGTGGAGTTGGGTCGGCCCAGGGTAGGGTTGATCGGCTTCCGGATCCATTGTGGCGCAAGGGGGGTAGCCTGGCCGATGTGGGGTGTCCTGGCGGCAGGTGCAACCTCAGCGTGGTGTGGATGGTTTGGGAGAGGTTGCGTGAATGGTCCTGTGACAGCCTCTCGCGGGGTGTCGTGGTGACACGCCGGCACACGGGAACGTGTGTGGGGCTGTGTCTTGTGGGTATAGTTGTACATCTCTGATCAGAGTAAATCTATTCGAATAGCCGCGCTCGCGGATATGGGCGATTGGTCAAGACTCACCGTGATTAGTCTCACCCTTACTTAATTAACTTGACTTAATAGAACTGGTATAGTTCAAATGGTTGGTTGGGCCTGTTTAACATGGTGTAACGTTAATCAGTGGAGGATTAATATTGTTCAATTAATCAACCATTTTACTATTTGTGAACTACTACTGTTTGCAATTTGCTTTTACGCAAATAAACCCTGAGCCTACCTATGTCTCCCGTGCATTGTGCATATTTGTGGATGTGATTTGTTGAGTATTGTGGGTGGTACTCAGTTTTGCTCCTTTTCCCTCTTTCAGTGGTGGAGTACCTATCCAACAAGGATCGTCAAGAGGACTAGGCTGGATCCACCATCAAGATGCATGTGGAATGGAAGCCTTCGCTTGGCTAGTTGTATATAGACTTTATTTGTTTTTACCGCTGCATTATGTAAGATAAATTTTATTCTGTTTGTAAGACGCACTCTGTATGGCAACTTGGTATTGTGTACCCTGGCTTTTCTGGACAGGGATTTAATACACAGGAATGTTCAGAATTCGGGTTACGAATTTCTAAGCATTACAAGTTGGTATCAGAGCTGAACTTGACCGTAGGACCAGCCGAATGGAAACCTTAAGAGCCCTCTGAAATTCTCATTTGCATATGCTTCTTGCACTTGGAGTTATTTCGGGAAAAGTGGGAATTTGTTCTCAGATTGGGATAAAATCTTGACCTTTTATTTGACTGAAATTTTTGGAGTCAGGTCAAGTTTAAGGTGAAAATTTTATTCAAGGGTTATGGCATAGGTGTCCAAATTTTGGGAAAACATTGCTTAATCGGGGTGATGTATGATTTAAGGCATGCATAAAATATTTCTACTGGCTTTGCAATTACTATTTAAAATTTATTCGGTACTATTTGGTTCTGCTGTATTATTCCATCGGTCTCAAGTTTACATACAAAATTATTTCATACGTAAAATTGTTGTTTATTTCCAAATTATTTACTGTTCACTCTATTTGGATCTGAGCATACATTGATTCCCTCTCCTTGCCTTCTATAGATGGACAGTCTCCCCAACCAACGTGGTGCAGACATGGGTGGATTCGTTGAAGAGCTTCGCATGATGAGTTTCACTTTGGGGTATAGCCATGCCCTAGAGTACACTGCAGTGGAGCCTATGGAGGGTGAGCTCTCCCACCGTATTCGCTTGGAGCTGCCAGGCGAACTATACCTCCTACCAGCTATGGAGGTCGAGATCGGCGGGCGTACCTATGACCACGCCTGCCAGGAGGCAACGTTTTGTCTGATCGGAGAGCTACGCCGGAGACACCACTCTACCCTCGCACCACTGCCTACCGCTACCTCTCTAGCCGGGCCCACTACCAAGTCTACATCACCTTCCAGCCAGCTGACAACGAGAACGACACCACCATCGTCCACATGAGACAGACGATGTGGGCCGTGGACTACATGCACGCCAATTGGGTGTGTGCGGCCCAGGACCGGGAGGATGCCAACAGGATGACCATTATGGGTCTCCAGAACAAGATCGACCGCCTGAAGAAGGAGGTCACGAAGTTGAAGGGATAGCTGCCACCTGGTGGGGCTAGGATCCGTTTGACCCCGAGGAAGAGGACCCTTCCTCCGGTGCGCCTTCAGTTGGCCCCCAGGAACGGGCAACACGCAGCGCCAACTCCACTAGCACCAGCAGCGCCAGCTCCACCAGCACCGGCACCAACACTGATGGGCAGCATGATCAGCGCGTCATCGAGCGATGGCAGCTCTCAGGAAGGCACCAGCATCCATGGGGGCTTCACTTCCACCGATGATAGCAGCTCCCTCAGTGGATCTCGCACCCGCAGCGAGGCCAGTTCATCCGCTCACAGTAGTGAGGACTACGTGAGCGGATCCAGGAGCCGCACCGATGACGAGGTGGGTGATGAGCAGGAGCCGGAGTACAACTCGGACGACCGCAGGAGCCGCTCAGAGCACTAGGCGCGCTGTCCTTAGTTTTCATCGTTTTCCTTAGTTTGATTTCATGATTAGTTGTAATGTTAGGATGTTTGCTTGGGGTTAGTTGGTGGCATACCGTGCTCAGGGAACAAGTGACATGGTGCCTGGCTGCCCTGCGTCCGTGATGTGGGGAACCCTAGTTCCCATATCACCGACAATGGTACTTGCATTCACACAATCAATGCAGGTACGAACTTGCATGTTCTAATTGCAATTTTGATTGATATAATGAATTATGTTCCTGTTCTTTTGCCTATTGAATGAGTTGTCTTATCATAAGTTTTAGGTAGTCTGTGAGACTGAAGTGGGGAATTAGGGATTTCAAAGGTCAAGTGGAGAGTGGAAATAGGGTAGGTTGTGTATAACAAAATAGCCAAAGCTAAAAGCATTCCCTACCTTATATTATTATCTTACCAATAAACTAAGCCGCGGATCCAAACCCTCCTATAGATAGTGAGAAAAGTCACCGTAAAAAAGCATAGAACTACACATGAGAGTGAGTAAAAATTTGAACACTAATGTGTGAGTCCTACAATGCAATTATAAATACCATTCTATTGCAATTTAAAAAATGATATTATCATTTTATATAATCTTGCATACTATTGTCTAGTAATGCAATTTTAAGATTTACAATAATAATAAGTGATTTAGTATTTAATATTAGGTTTAATTAAATTTTTTGTTAATCATAGTACCATCCTTCTAAGAGATTTATGAAAATACTCACTACTGCAGAATAAGTTTTCCTATACATGTATAATGGGTTTTCACAGGTGGGTGGCCGGCCCGCCTGGGAGAAGGGGTATGTGAAAATACCCCTTTTCTCAGGCGGGCCTGCCACGGCCTGCAAAGATCGATTATTGCAGGTGGGTGGCTTAACAGACCCACCTACGATAATCGATGATCGCAAGCGATCTAATTAAGACGTCCGCCTGCGGTTTTAATTCAAAAAATAGAAAAAGAAATACTTTTTCTGTTTTGTTTTTTCATAAATAAATTAATTGATTATTTAAAATTGTCTCCAAATCAAATATTATGCATTCTCTAGTAATTGACACACCATATGTTGGACAGTAATTGACATGAATAATTAATAATTATTACACAGCATGTTTCGTAATATAATTATTCACAACAAATATGTCTATATAGTGAACGAATATTTGTTTCATACATTTGTAAGAAGCATATGTTTTTTTCCCACTCTCGAAGTTTTTTGTACTTGTCATCCCTCGCATATGCACTCTCAGGTTCGAAAAAAAGACCAAGTGTGTTACATATGTCGTGCTGGATGAAGTGGCACAGGTCGGCACAGATTTAGAAGTGTTGTCTTGTTCATCGTCTGAGCTGGCCCAGTTACTTGACATAACTGCAACAGGAATAAGATAATCAAGACGTTACAAATAGTAATACGTGCGTCCGTACTAACATATTTAATTAAGTATGTACGTACACTATCCACGTGTGATGTAAACCTGCCGTGGATCCTCATCATCTCATACACATAATATCCATAGAGAATAGTCCCTTTGGGTTGTTTGTAGCACTATGCAAGGAGTAGTAAGTTAAATATAAATAATCATTTTGAGACATAAAATATGTAGTTCGCGTCATTACCGACCACTTTGTCCTGATAAGTAATTTTTCCCTCTTCTTTTCTATTGCCCCTCCTTTTTTCATGTACCATCTGTGTGAGCTGTTCGGAAAATTATGTGGAAATGATATAAGAAAATAGTTGATGAAGGCAAGAGGTATATACAAGGACGATTTAAATTCCTTACAGGTTCAATAGAACGAGTAAATCCATATGATCATTCTCCGGATAATTGGCTGGTCATAGACAACCACTTGCATGTCCTTTGGGTATATGATGAATAAAATGTAGTGGTTGCTACAACCGAATAAAAACATGTTAATAGTTCTGAAAAGTTCTTACATAAGAAATTGCAAACTTATTTGAACTTGTACGGGGCCATTATGTATCTCTTATCTTGATAAGATAGCATGGCCGGTCCAATGCATGCCCCCACTTCACGACTCTTGTCGTCACAGAGTTTCTCGATGTATTTCTTCTTCTCTTCCGGTGACTTGTCCTTGAGCACCTTAGAATTGTCGCATATGTCGACGGTGTGTTGCATCTTTTAGATTCTGGTTGGGTCAAGTTAGCCAACCAGTTCCCTCATTTGGTCCGCATCGTGCAATTGTAACCTACACATGCATGACGGTTCAAAACATTAGGCACCATGTCGATTAAAGAGTGGTCGATTATGTATAGAAAGAAGAGTGGTAAATATATATACTTACAGGGCTCAGGTGCCGACAAGATTGACGTCCAATTTTTCTAGACGATACACGGCGTGCATGTCTCTGAAATCAATAAAGAATACGCCCCCATCTCCACCCATGAAAGCATCTTTTAGCAACTTGACACTTAACCAGCTTAGGCCTGCTTTACTAGCCTTCATGTACCACTTATGCCACCTGATTATCTGCCACAGCAAAGTCCTTAGGATGTGTGTTGGAACAAAAGGCTTGCCATTTATGAAATCCTTAGGGACGTCGTCAATAGCGTAGAACTCCAACTCCTCCTTGGTGCTTTGCACTGATTTCTGGCTTGTGTCTGGTGCTGTATTTTTCTTTAAGTCGCCTCTACCTCTGAAGGCGGTAAACAAAAACTTGTCCATGTCTTTTGATTTAGCCTTGTTATTGTATGTGGTTATCTTCTGTGGAACGGCCCGAGTTGGAGCGGACAGTAGAGTTAGAGATTTAGCTTGAGGTGGAGCGGACGGTGGAGATGGAGTGTAGGCTTGAGCTTCGATTTGCACCTCAGGGGCTGGTTGAGGTGATGGGGAAGGTGGATGTGGTGGGGAAGGTTGAGGTGGTGGGGAAGGCGGATGTGGTGGGGTTTTTGGTGCCTTGTTTTTGGGGGACTCCGGTTTTCCTGGTGACGAAGGACTTGGCCGGGATGTCGGCTCCGGTGCAACAGCTGTCTTCTTTGGAGCCGCAGTCTTCAATGCACTTGTGGGCGACTGTTGAATGAGCACGATATCTCTACGATGTCACAATATGAATTGATTGACTGCATCCCCTAGAAATTCGATTCCCTCTAGCGTTGAAATGTTTAGCTTGTACTGGTATCAGTCGGCATTGAGCCTTGACACTTGGACCCTCGCGTAGTCATCAGGTATATCCTAGCAATGAAACTTCCTGCCTGGTACCGCCATGCCACTAGCGACCTCCTTTGTCCGGCCTACCCTTCCAATCGACACATGTAACTTGCATGGCGTAGGACCCATTATGTCATCTACTGGGTATCAGGTTGCAAGCGATGATGCTACGCTAGGTTCCTGGTGCTGCGCAACATGTTGCAAATCTACTGGCAATTTTCCTTGGTTTTTATTTATCAAATGAAATAATTGCTCGGCCACTTCTTCCTTGATTTCTTGCCTCATGTTCTCCTTATACCTATCGCTTCTCTTGTAACTTCCTGCGTCATTTGGAAACCCTTCCTTCCAACTGAGCATGGAAGATACCCCTCTGACGCGGCCAGAATGCTCTGGGTTACCCAACGCAGCGCTAAGCTGATCTTTCTCCCTTCTGGGCACGGACTCCCCACTTTTTTTTGCTTCTCAGAGATTTTCTTCAAATTTTTTGCTACTTGTTCGACACTGGGTGTCAATGTTTTACACCGGCAATAAATATATAGGGCTACTCGCCGGACGGAAAATTGATGGATTGCAAAGGAACACGAAAGGTTTATACTGGTTCAGGCCCTTGAGATGAGGTAATACCCTATGTCTAGTTGTGGTGTATTTCATTTGAGGATGTATGATCGTGATATTGGTGATCTTCTGCCCTCAAGGGGCGCCCTGCCTCCCCTTATATACTGGCGGACAGGGTTACAAAGTAGGAGTTCCAGTCAGACTACGACCAAGGGATCTCCTTCTAGGAGTACAATGTGCCCGACTAGGACTATATTTTCCCTGTCGTATAAGGTTAAGTCTACCGAGTTCTATTGTATCCCTAATTACAAGGCTAGGCCCATCCTCTCTTCGAGTGGCCCATATGCTTGTCATGAGGTACCCGGGGCCCATGGCCTCCACAATAGCCCCCGAGACCTTCATACTTGAGTCACAGCTGGTGCCGAGTGCTCATCCTGCACGGTGAAGAATTTTCGAGTGCATTGCTCCCGAGTATTCTTTATCTGAGTGCTTCTTCTCCCGAGTCCTGCTTAATGTCAGCTGGCAACGAGGCTATGAAGGGCTTTATGTAGAAATATGAATAGTGTGCGCTGAATAGACGCACCTATTAGGTGTAGCCCCCGACTTTGTGCTTAATTGTGAAACAATTAAACATAAAGTCAAAGATCTTTAACCTTGTAGTCTTTCCCGAGTAGTGCACTACTGGTATATGAGACTCTTCAGCATCATGTCAGCTGGAATGATTTTTGCTCATGACAAATAATGGCTAAGCATGTAAGCCGAGTACCACATTATGGATTTAAACCCAATATGTGGTCAGGTGTACTTGAGATATACCCGTATCTCCAATTTTAATGGAGACCAGCTGTCGATCGTTATAAGGATATATCCTCAATACCTGGTAAATAATTCAGATACCCGAATGTATACACCCGGCTGTAGGCTTAGCATGAAGCATATCTGATTATTTAATCGGTTTCTATAAATAGCACCTGTACTGTGATTTTAACATAGTTAGCGGCGGCCCAATAGAGCGTGCTATCGAGAAACTCATATCTTTAGCCTATTACCGAATAAGCCGGCCTAAACCGACCTACCCAGCGCAGCCCTATAATGTCAGCATCCCTCGCATGTCAGGATGAGTACTTCGATATCAGTAACCGCAATCAGCCAGAGGAATCCTTGCCCGCAAGCCTTTCTGACTTATGTTCTGGATGCAGCATGGTTGCCACAGATGCCCGAGTGGGTATATCGCAGGATCTACTTGCCCTCCTCAGGTGTGACACAATGCATGAGAACTCCAGATGCGCTTTGACGATACTGGTCTTCTCTGACTTCGGTAAAGCCGAATAAGGTACCCGAACCTTGCATTAGCATAGGATTTAGCTGGCGACCCTCATGGGGCGTACCCAACCTGGTAAAATTGTAGCCGAATAAGGTACCCGAATCTCGTAGGATTCGGCTGGCGACCCTCATGGGGCATACCTCACCCAGCGGAGTGATATCCGAGCCCCGACTAGCGCCGGAGGTCGGTTGTTAGCCGAGAAAGATATTTGAATCTTGCATTAGTATAGGATTCGGCTGGCGACCCTCATGGGGCGTACCTCACCCAGCGGAGTGGTGCTCGAGCCCCGACTGGCGTCGGAGGTCGGTTATTAGCCCACATGGAGTGTAGCCAGGGAAGATGACGTCCCGACTGGCGCAAGTACTCGGTCGGTAGCCCGCATGGAGCATTCTGAGTGTATCTTGGCAGACTGGTCTAGCCCCCGAGCGTAGGAGATAGGCTCGTAGCCCTGAGTTCCTGTCACGCGTATCCAGAACTGGCCCTGCATTATAAACATATCGGATGAGTAGCATCTGACGATGAAAACAATCACCTGAATAAAATTTATGTATTTTGCAATATATGCAAATACGTGTTTTTTCTCTTATTGATATTAATTTCCCCGAGTAGTTGACCCCTTACGTTTAAACACTCTGCCCGACTAGTCATAGCCCCCTAGCGTCGGGAGTTGGCTCATGGCTCTTTCCCAGACACGCGTTTTGGGTGACTTAAGTTCATCTTTCATGGAGCAAAGTTTCACGGATCGGAATTTATGCTACTCGAGTACTTTTGCAATCATTAAGAGAAAAAACAGAAAAAAAGTGTGCAGCTTGTACACATATTAGGTGTAAGCGGTTGTGGCATTGGCGAGGCCGAGTGAAGAAATATTTATCAGAAAGCGACTTAGCTGTTCGGTATTTGGGAGTGGGGATGCCATCCTTGCATTTGAGCTTGTGAGCCCTCGAACATGTTATTTGTCATTCTGATAATCTCCAGTTGTTGAAAGTCGAAGACTGTTGTGACCGACTGCCACAATGAAGCTGTCCGACTTGCTTTTGCGGTTCCCAACCTTAATCGGGGCCGTATCATTGGTGTCCTTTCGCTCCTTCTGTCAGTGTGCTTTCTTGTCATCAAGGGCCTCAGCAACAGCGTCGGCCGAGTTGACGTACTTGTTTGCCATGTCGAATAGAGTCTTGACAGAGTTGGGAGGCTTCCGAGTGAATTTAGCGATGAACGAGGTGTCTTTGACTCCTTTTCGAAAGGCGGCGATGACGACCTCGTCCTTGATCTTCGGGATTGAATTCTTCTTCTCAGAGAATCTCTTGATGAAATCACGAAGAGACTTGTTCTTCCTTTGATGCAACTGATACAGATCACACTCAAAAGATGGCCTCTCGTATGTTCCCTAGAAGTTGGTGATGAAGCGTTCCCGGAGTTCTCCCCAGGAGCCGATTGATTTCTTGGGAAGTCCCGTTAGCCATGTCCTCGCCGAGTCAGCTAGAGCGACTGGGAGGTAGTTAGACATGGCTTTGTGATCTCCTCCAGCTGCTCGGATTGCTAGAGTGTAGACCATGAGCTAGGACTCGGGGTCGGTCTTCCTGTCGTATGTTTCAATTCCAGTCGGCTTGAAACCTGATGGCCAGTCGACTTGTTGCAGCTCGTGGGTGAAGGCCAATATACATACATTTTCATGAGGACTCCGACTCCCCCTACGACGGCGAAACCGCTCGTGGTGGAGGCCGAAGTGCTCATTCTCGTCTTCCAGTCGGTGTTGCTCATCTTTCTCTCGTCGCGGCGCCAAGCATTGATGTCCTGCCGAAGATCATGTCGTAGTCGGCCTCGGAGATCCCGGTTGTCCCGATGGTCATCTAGATGTCGACGCCGCCGTTTGTTGTTGGGGTTGCCGAGTGACGTCTGGCGTGACTCCGTGTGCGGCTGACTGGAGCTGGCCGCTCGTCGTCGCATTGAGGTGGATGAGACTGCCGTTGGGGAAGCCGACTGTCGATGTTTTACACCGGCAATAAATATATGGGGCTAGTCGGCGGATGTAAACTCGGTGGATTGCAAAGGAACACAGGGAGATTTTATACTGGTTCAGGCCCTCGATGTGAGGTAATACCCTACGTCCAGTTTATATGTATTCCTTTGAGGAATTATGGTGGTGATTCTGGTGAACCATCTCAACCTGCCCTCATGGGGCGCCCTGCCTCCCCTTATATACTGGGGGACAGGGTCACAAGGTAGGAGTCCCCATCGGATTACGACTAGGAGATCTCCCCTTAGAGATATAACGCACCCGACTAGGACTGTATATTCCTTCCTATACAAGGCGAAGTCTGCCGAATCTAGCTATATCTCTAATTACAAGGCTAGGCCCATCCTCTATCCGAGTGGCCCATATGCTTGTCATGAGGTACCCGGGGCCCATGGCACCCACAGTAGCCCCCGAGACCTTCATAGTTGAGTCATAGCTGATGCCGAGTGCTCATCCTCCACGGTGAAGTCTTCCCGAGTGCATTGCTCCCGAGTACTCTTTGTCTGAGTGCTGCTTCTCCCGAGTCCTGCTTCATGTCAGCTGGCAGCGAGGCTATGAAGGGCTCCATATAGATGTTGGAATAGTGTGCGCCGAATAGGCGCACCTATTAGGTGTAGCCCCCGACTTTGTGCTTAATTGTGAAAACAATTAAACATGAAGTCAAAGATCTTTAACCTTGTAGTCTTTCTCGAGTAGTATACTACTGGTATATGAGACTCTTCGGTATCATGTCAACCGGAATATGATTTATAGTCTTGCCGAGCAGGGAACTACTCGTATGTAGGACTCTTCGACTTCATGTCAGTCGGAATGTGTGTTTATAGTCTTGCCGAGTAGGATGCTACTCGTATATGGGACTCTTCAGCGTCATGTCAGCTGGAAAGAGGGTGTTTATAGTCTTTCCCGAGTAGTATACTACTCGAAAATTAGACTCGTCGGCATCATGTCAGCCGGGATGATTATTTATAGTCTTTCACAAGTAGTATACTACTCGAAAATTAGACTCGTCAGCTTCATGTCAGCTGGAAAAGGTGTTTATAGTCTTTCCCGAGTGGCGTCCCATTCGGAAGTTAGACTCTTCCGCATCATGTCAGCGGGAATGAGAAATTTATAGTCTCTCCCGAGTAGTGCACTACTCGAAAGTTAGACTCTTCAGCGTCATGTCGGCTGGAATAATGTTACTCATGGCAACTGGTGGCTACGCATGTAGGCCGAGTACCACTTTATGAAAATAAATCCACGGCGTGGTCAGGTGTACCCGAGAAAGATACCTGCATCCCCAATTTTAATGAAGACCAGCTTGTGATCCTTGTAAGGATATATCCTCGAGACCTGGTGGATAAAACAGATACCCAAACATATATGTTTAGCAATAAGGCTTTCATGAAGCATATCTGTTTACCTCATCGGTTCCTGTGGGTAGCACCAGCGCTATAATTTCAACTCAGCCTGCGGGCGGCCCACATGGAGCATGCTACTGTAGGAACTCATATCTTGGTGGCTGCTACCAAATAAGCCGGCCTGAGCCGACCTATCCGGCATAGCTCTATAGAAGTATCATCCATCGCCTGTCAAGATGAGTTTTTTGGTGTCGATAACCGCAATTAGCCAGAGAAATCCTTATTCGCAAGCCTTTCCGACTTATGTTCTGGATGCAGCCTGGTTGCCACAGGTGCCCGAGCAGGTATGTTGCAGGATTTGCTTGCCCTCCTCAGGTGTGACGCAGTGCATGAGAACTCCAGATGCGCTTTGACGATGTAAGTCTTCTCTGACTTTAGAAGAGCCGAGCGGGGTACCCGAACCTTGCATTAGCATAGGATTCGGCTAGCGACCCTCATGGGGCATACCCTACCCAACAGAGTTATAGCCAAGCGAGGTACCCAAACCTTGCATTAGCATAAGATTCGGCTAGCGACCCTCATGGGGCGTACCTCACCCAGTCGAGTGATATACGACCCCCGACTAGTGCCGGAAGTCGGTTGTTAGCTCACATGGAGCATAGCCGAGGAAGATGACGTCCCGACTGGCGCAAGTACTCGGTAAGTAGCCCTCATGGAGCATCCCGAGTGTATTTTGGCAGACTTGTCCAGCCCCCGAGCGTAGGAGATAGGCTCGCAGCCCTGAGTTCCTGTTACGCGTATCCGGAGCTGGGCTGTTCGGTATTTTGGAGTGGGGATGCCATCCTTGCGTTTGAGCTTGTGAGCCCCCGAGCATGTCGCTTGTTGTTCTGATAATCTTCAGTTGTAGGAAGTCAAAGACGATTGTGACCGACTGCCACAATGAAGCCGTCCGACTTGCGTTTGCGATTCCCAGCTTTAGTCGGGACCGCGTCGTCGGTGCCCTCCCGCTTCTTCTGTCAGGATGCCTTTTTGTCTTCAAGGGCCTCAGCAACAGCGTGGGCTGAGTCGGCGTATATGTTCGCCATGTCGAATAGAGCCTTGACAGAGTTGGGAGGCTTCCGAGTGAATTTGTCGATGAACGAGGTGTCTTTGACTCCTTTTCGAAAGGCGGCGATGACGACCTCATCCTTGATGTTTGGGATTGAATTTTTCTTCTCAGAGAACCTCTTGATGAAGTCACGAAGAGACTCGTTCTTCCTTTGATGCAACTGATATAAGTCGTGCTCGGAAGATGGCCTCTCGTATGTTCCCTGGAAGTTGGCGATGAAGCGTTCCCGGAGTTCTCCCCAGGAGCTGATTGATTACTTGGGAAGTCCTGTTAGCCATGTCCTCGCTGAGTCGGCTAGAGCAACTGGGAGATAGTTAGCCATGACTTTGTGATTTCCCCCAGCTGCTCGGATCGCCAGAGTGTAGACCGTGAGCCAGGACTCGGGATTGGTCTTGCCATCGTATTTGTCGATGCCTGTAGGCTTGAAACTCAACGGCCAGTCGACCTGTTGTAGCTCCTGGGTGAAGGCCGGTATGCCTTCGTCTTCATGAGGACTCCGACCCCGACTACGGCGGTGAAACCGCTCGTGGTGGAGGCCGAAATGCTCGTTCTCGTCTTCCAGTTGGCGTTGCTCGTCTTCTTCTCGTTCGCGGCGCCGAGCATTGGTGTCCTGCCGAAGATCACGCCATAGTTGGCCTCGGAGATCCCGGTTGTCCCGATGGTCACTTCGACGTTGCCGGTTGTTGTTTGGGTTGCCGAGTGACGTTTGGCGTGACTCCGTGTGCAGCCGACCAGAGCCGGCCGCTCGGCGTCGCTTTGAGGTAGACGAGACTGCCATTGGGGATGCCGACCGGTTGGTCGGTATGAGGGTATCGCCCGACTGTTGGTGCTGCTGACATGCAGCAGCGGTAAGCATGGCTTTTATCCTTGCGATGGTCGGGGTGGCCTGGTGATCGGGCCCAAGTTGGACCGTGTCCAGTAGGGTTGCGGTGGCCACGATGTTCTGTTGTGGCGTGACGAAGACGTCGTGGTCGCCGACTTTTGTTTGGAGGGTTTGTTGCTGAGCGGTTCGCCCAGCTCTGCGTAGGCCGTCGTCGCGGGCGTGCAGGCGTCTTGCTTCTTCCTCTTGTTGTTCTCGCAGTCGGCAGGCCTCCTCCTCTTGTTGTTCGTGTAGTCGGCGTGATTCCTGAGTAGGAGTAGAGCCTTTGGACGCCATGAAGATTTCTCGCGGCGGGGAGAAGCTTGCCGAACTGCTGTCCGACTTAGAGTCGGAATCCGACTGGGAGTCGTAGTCCGACTGAGAGTCGTAGTCGGAATAGTTGATGGGGGTGATTACCACTCCAACCTCCCTAGATCCGATCTTGAGCGGCTCTGGGCCGTATCCGAGTCGAACTCCAGAGGATCGGGTTTGCCGCGTTGGATGTAGATTGTAGATATCCGCGGCGTCGTCGGGTCCGAACGGGAAATTGGCGATCTCTTCCTTTTTTGGCCCGATCTCGGCCGGCTCAAAACCGAGTCCGAGTCGACCACCGAAAGAAAGAGTTGTCCCTGGACTTGGGTGTATGGGAGATCGTCGCAGCATGTCGTGAGAGATTGCTGCAGCATCGTGTAGGCCGACTGGCGCGGAGTCGGCTGGTTCCTCGGCCGGTTGGATCGGGTCCGTGTCGGCCAAGGTGAGATTACCGATCTGGTCGGCGATGAAGTCGGGGCTTCCGAATGCAATTGTATCTCCGGGGGAGAGTTTGCCGCTGTTGACTTCGGTTGCTGGATCCATCGAGCTTGTAGATGTAGATCGCGCCGAAGCCCCTACCTGGCGTGCCAACTGTCGATGTTTTACACCGGCAATAAATATATGGGGCTAGTCGGCGGATGTAAACTCGGTGGATTGCAAAGGAACACAGGGAGATTTTATACTGGTTCAGGCCCTCGATGTGAGGTAATACCCTACGTCCAGTTTATATGTATTCCTTTGAGGAATTATGGTGGTGATTCTGGTGAACCATCTCAACCTGCCCTCATGGGGCGCCCTGCCTCCCCTTATATACTGGGGGACAGGGTCACAAGGTAGGAGTCCCCATCGGATTACGACTAGGAGATCTCCCCTTAGAGATATAACGCACCCGACTAGGACTGTATATTCCTTCCTATACAAGGCGAAGTCTGCCGAATCTAGCTATATCTCTAATTACAAGGCTAGGCCCATCCTCTATCCGAGTGGCCCATATGCTTGTCATGAGGTACCCGGGGCCCATGGCACCCACACCGACTTTTTAGTCGGTATGAGTGTATCGCCCGACTATTGACGCCCCTGGCATGCAGCAGTAGTGATCAAGGTTTTTATCCTTGCTATAGTCGGGGTGGCATGATGATCTGGCCCAAACTGGAGCGTGTCTAGCAGGGTTGCAGCGGCTATGATGTTCTGTTGAGATGTAACGAAGACGGCGTGGTCGCCGACTCGGGTTTGGAGGATTTGTTGCTGATCAGTCCGCCCGGCCCTGCGCAGGTTGTCGTTGTGGGCGTGCAGGCGTCTTGCTTCTTCCTCTTGTTGTTCTCGCAGTCGGCGGGCCTGCTCCTCTTGCTGCTCGCGTAGTCGGCGTGCTTCCTAAGTGGGATCTGAACCCTTGGAAATCAGAAAGACTTCACGTGGCGGAGAGAAGCTTGCTGAACTGCTGTCCGACTTAGAGTCGAAGTCCGACTGAGAGTCGGAATCCGACTGAGAGTCAAAGTCGGAATAGTTGAAAGGGGTAATGATGACTCCGACCTCCCTAGATCCAATCTTGAGCGGCTCTGGGCCGTATCCGAGTCGAACTCCAGGGGATCGGGTTCGCCGCATCGGATATTGATTGATGATATCCGCGGCGTTGCCGAGTCCGAACGGGAGATTGACGATCTCTTCCTTTCTTAGCCCGATCTCGGCCGGCTCAAAACCGAGTCCGAGTTGAACACTGGAAAGAAGAGTTGTCCCTAGACTCGGGCATATTGGAGATCGCCGCAGCATGTCGCCGAAGATTGCTGCGGTGTTGAGTAGGCCGACCGGCACGGAGTCGGCCTGATCCCTAGCCGATCGGATCGAATCTGATTCGAATAGAGTAAGGTCGCCGAATTCGTCGACGATGAAGTCGAGGCTCCCGAAGCTGATTGTTTGCTCGGGGAAGAAGTTGATGCCATGGACTCTGGTGATTGGATCCATCAGGCTTGATGAAGATGATTTCGACGAAACCCCTACCTGGCGCGCCAACTGTCGATGTTTTATACCGGCAATAAATATATAGGGCTACTCACCGGACCGAAAATTGATGGATTGCAAAGGAACACGAAAGGTTTATACTGGTTCAGGCCCTCGAGATGAGGTAATACCCTACGTCTAGTTGTGGTGTATTTCATTTGAGGATGTATGATCATGATATTGATGATCTTCTGCCCTCAGGGGACGCCCTGTCTCCCCTTATATACTGGGGGATAGGGTTACAAAGTAGGAGTCCCAGTCGGACTACGACCAAGGGATCTCCTTCTAGGAGTACAACGTGCCCGACTAGGACTGTATTTTCCCTGTCATATAAGGTTAAGTCTGTCGAGTTCTATTGTATCCCTAATTACAAGGCTAGGCCCATCCTCTCTCCGAGTGGCCCATATGCTTGTCATGAGGTACCCGGGGCCCATGGCCTCCACACTGGGGTTTCTAAATACCAAGTGTCCGTCATCAGTATCTTCTTCAGTGCTCCCAGCCCATATCCAATTCTTGCTGCGATCATCTAAACCTTTCACTTCCAAGGATTTTCCCTCTGCCTTCGCTTTTTCTTCCTTCTTCCACCGTACTTCACTTTGGGGGCATACCTAGTCGAACCTAGACGATGCGGATACTGGTTTTTCTTTGCCAGTTTAGACGTCTTTTTACTCTTCTGTAAGGCCTCCGGTGTAGTCTTCTTCTTGACAAACTCGTTCAGTCGGCCGTGGGGATTTTCCTGTATCTTTTAAAGGGGCTACGGTTCCGCTGGACATACTTCTTGTTTAGGTCGGACTTTCATTGTCGCCATCGCCAACCCATAACTACCAGTGCATACTCCTTTTGTACTTCGCCGAATCCTTCGGGGTATAGGAATCTTTTCTTTAGTTCTGTCCAAAGAAGTTCCTTCACCCCCTCGCTCACTTTCTCCCATTCATCTACGAAGATTGGACAGCGATCCCTTACCAAATTACGAATTCAAATGAGAACTTTGAAATAAAATTGCAACCAAATAAATATATATTCAAGTAATTACGAATAATCATAATGTCCATACAAATTTATCCGATTTTCCAATAGGGCATAATCATAATTTCCAATAAGGCATAATCATAATTTCCTAAAAATAATTCTGAATTTCCACCAAGGCATAATCATAATTTCCTAAAAATAATTTTGAATTTCCAACGAGGCATAATCATAATTTCCTAAAAATAATTCTTGTGTTTCCAACAAGTCATTACCCCGGTGGCGGCGGTGGGGTCGACCGGAGCTCGGGGAGGCGATGATGGGGTTGGCCGCAACTCGTACACCCGGCGGGGTCGGCTGGTGCCGGGGAGGCCTAGGCGGCTCGAGGAAGGGGCCGGCGGGGTCGGGGGTGTCACGCCCAGAAATTCACTAGAATTTTCAAAGCTAATTTGTGCAATAAATCCTCATCTAGGAATCAGCCGAGGTACACAAATCGATAATTTGATAAACATAACCAAAACGTAATAACGATAAATACTTACAAAAAAGGCACTTAGTCCTCACACCAAAGAAAAACAGCAGCGGAACGGCAACTAGCATAACTTCAGCTCCAAACCACAGGCAGCTCAACTAGGGTATAAGCCAAACACCAAACTTCTCCTGTTTGCTAAGCTTCACTCTGATGATTGCAATATGCAAGACTGAGTACCACCCACCGTACTCAACAAGCCACACTAGGGAATGCAAAATAATGCAACAGGAATCCAAAGGAAAGGTATAGTATGGCTTATTTGCATAAAACAACATTTAAACATTTGCATTTAAAAACTTTAAAAAACAGTATAGTTTAATTATTAATCAGCATTTAACCAATCTTTGAACAGCGCTCTAGCGCAGTTCAGGCCCAAAACCATAACCCTCCAAACTGGAGCTATCAAGTTTCCACCATTTATCATCATCATTAAGCAGTGTGGGACTAATCACATAAAATATTGCTAGGCCCACCCATTGACCGTGGGCATGGCTATTCGAATAGTTTTACTCTGGCCAGAGGTATACCAATTTACCCACAAAACACAACTCCACAACACATCACTGTGCGCCTTAATACCACCATGGTATCTCGGAAAGGAATTGTGACAAGACTCTCCATATAACCCGCACAACAAGAGAGCCACCCGTTGGACCACCAGTCTCCGGTATGGTTGATCGGGTTCCTCGACAGGGAGACGGTCCAACGGCCAAGACATGGACTTATTGACGCAGCCATGGTGGTCTTATTGACACAGCCACAACATATCGTGGGGCCTCCTGTTGAACTCGCTACACTACAGATCCAGCCGTTGCCCATTCTGGCTTGTGGTTAGTACGAATATTGCTTCGCAACAAGTAGTCCGCGAACCGGTCCTTAACTGTCATGAGCACCACTATCAACATTCACCACCCTGGTGCTCACAACCCACCATTCGGTCAAGTTGTAGTTGACACATTTAATTAACTAACCACGACCACAGTCGTGAAAATATAGCCATTGTCCACTAATTATTAATAAGTGATTCATTAACTTTCCTACATAAAATGACGCTACAATTTCTAAGAAATGGCTAAGCAAAACCTAGATAAATCCAGCTAGATCATTAATTAGCCACCTAGTTGGTCAAAATTAATTACCCAGGGTATCAAGGTACATGAATCAATAACAAAATGGCCATAATTATCAAGAAATATTGGATAATAAATAAATACCCGTAATGATGTCATTCTAAAACATTGCATGCAATAATGTTGAAACAAAATAAGTTTTCACAACTAGGATCGATATGCTCAAGGAGATTATCGTGTGACTTGCCTTGCGACAGAACGTCTTCGATTGCTCTTCCGAACTCTTCCGCAGACTCCGTGATCTTTCGAAACAGTGATTATATGCAACTACATGCAAAATGATGAAAAACCCTAAGAAGCTCCAAATAAATAGTATATAAAAAGAACATAAACAAGTATATCATAATTTTAGATGAATTTAGGAAGAAGAATGGGTCGAATCGGAGTTCAAACGGAAAAGATACGGCTTTTGGAAGATTGAGTTCGGAATAAATCTAAAAAGAATATTCCCTAGAATATTCTCTAGGTTTTCAGATTAAAATAATTGTTTTAGATAATTACTGATGCCTGAGCCCCACTGTCATAGGCTTGGCACACATGAACCACATGCACATAGCCGAGGAACCAGAGGGGATGGTGGTGAATCAGCTGGCTGACGTGAATTGCCATATGGACAGGAAAGGTGACATGGTGGCCAAGGTGGTGGCTGAGTTGGAAAGGGTTAGGGTTGACGTGGCAGTGCCTATGAGTTACGAAAATCCAACGATTGAGATCTGATCTGAACGAGATGGGCGACTTGGATTTTATCTCGGGATTTAATGGAGATCCCACGGTTTGGATTGATTTCAGGAAATCGGACGGCTGTGATGGATTGTCCATGGGCCCACACGTCATACCGAGGAAGGAGAGGCTGCCAACTAGGGCCCTCATGGCTGTGTCACAGGATGAAAATGTGTGGGGCCGGCCTGTCAAGGCTCCCGGCCGGTGTGGGCAGGAATGGTGCCCATCCATGGCGCAAAGGAGTTCGGCGACCACGGCGACGAAGGTAAATCGACGGTGGCCAAGGACGGCGGGGCAAAAGAAGTCAACGACGGACGGTGGCACAAGGGAATACGACGGCGGCGATGGACAGACGGCGGCCACGACGAAGAGGAGAAGGAGGCGACGCCGGGGCAGCACAGCGATGCGGACGACGGCAACGTGCTAGGAGAGTTGCGGCCTGGTCCTGGCGACGATGACAAAAGACGGCGACAACGGATGACCAGACGATGATGGCACATGGGAAGAGAGGCAGCGGCACTGGTCCGGCGGTGGCAGGCGGGAAGCCGGCGGAGAAAAGACGACGATGACGAGGAGCAGGGGAAGGAACTTCGGCCGTGGCTCACTAGCGTGCGGCAAAGGCCATGGTGGGCGACGACGTCGGTGGCGGCTTCAGTGCGCATGGGGCAGGGCAGGCCCGGGGCGGCAGTGGTGTAGATCGGAGCAGGGGTAGCGGCTTCTGTTCTAGAGCAGGGCGGTGGTGCAGGGGCGTCGGGCAGAGGGGAGGTGGCAGCACACAGGCGTGGGGTAGCTTCGATGGTGAGGAGGAGGGAGGTGGCTCTGAGACGGCGCAGGCCGGGCGACAGCACGGATGGCCTCAGCCTACGGCGGCACCCAGTAGAGAGGAAAAGGAGGAGGAGGGCCTTGGGATAGTGCTCACCGGCGACGGGGATCGAAGACAACGGCGACGGCGATCTGAGCGTGGACGGTGTGCACCGAGTAGGGAAAAGCATTGAACTCGGCGTGCGGCAGAAGGGGGCAGCGGCGTCGGTGGTGGCGCCGGGAGCAAGCACGTGGCGGCGGCACTGGCGACAGCAGAAAAGGGGTGGTAGCGCGGTGGAAGAGGAGCGGCGGCTAGGGCGCAGGTGGGGCGGCGCTGGCTGAGGAGGAGAGATGGCGCATTGGGTGCATAGACAGGCGGCACGACACTATATATGGGGCTCGGCTCTGGAGACCAGTGTCGGCATGAGCACAAAAGGCGGTGGCCGTTGCACGCGGGGATAGGTGCAGGTGTCGATGCTTTGCACCGGCAATAAAACTATAGGGCTACTTGGCGAAGGTAAATTCGGTGGATTGCAGAGGAACACAGAGAAAATTTATACTGGTTCAGGCCCTCAATGCGAGGTAATACCCTACGTCTAGTTGAGGTGTTATTCCTCTGAGGTGGTTTGTGATCAATGATCTTCCGTGCCCTCATGGGGCGCCCTGCCTCCCTTTATATACTAGGGGACAGGGGTACATGACAAGGATCCCAGCCGGATACGGCCAAGGGATTTCCTTCTTAGAGATAGAAACTTATCCGACTAAGACTGCTATTCCTTATCGTACAAGGTAAAGTCTGCCGGGTGCTATCTTATCTCTAATTACATGATTCGGCCCATCCTCTATTCGAGTGGCCTATATACTAGTGGTGAGGTAGCCGGGGCCCATGGCCTCCACAATAGCCCTTGAGACCTTCATAGTTGAGTCATAGCTAATGAGAGTGCTCACCCTCCACGGTGAAGATTGCCCGAGTGCGATGCTCCCAAGTACTCTTTGTCCGAGTGAGTCTTCTTCCCGAGTCCTGCTTCATGTCAGCTGGCAGCGAGGCTATGAAGGGCTTCATGTAGATCTATGAATAGTGTGCGCCGAATAGGCGCACCTATTAGGTGTAGCCCCCGACTTTGTGCTTAATTGTGAAGACAATTAAACATAAAGTCAAAGATCTTTAACCTGATAATCTTTCCCGAGTAGATGACTACTGGTATATGAGATTCTTTGGTATCATGTCAACTGGAATAAACTTTATAGTCTTGCCGAGTAGGGTACTACTCGTATGTAGGACTCTTCAGCATCATGTCAGCTGGAAAAAAGGGGTTTATAGTCTTTCCCGAGTGGCGTCCCACTCAGAAGTTAGACTCCTCTGCATCATGTCAGCGGAAAAAATATTTATAGTCTCTCCCGAGTAGTGCACTACTCGAAAGTTAGACTTTTCAGCGTCATGTTGGCTGGAATGACGTTGCTCATGGCAACTGGTGGCCACGCATGTAGGCCGAGTGCCACTTTATGAAAATAAATCCATAACGTGGTCAGGTGTACCCGAGAAAGATACCTGCATCTTCAATTTTAATGAAGACCAGCTTGTGATCCTTATAAGGATATATCCTCAAGACCTGGTGGATAAAACAGATACCCAAACATATATGTTTAGCAATAAGGCTCTCATGAAGCATATCTGTTTACCTCATCGGCTCCTGTTAGTAGCACCAGCGCTATAATTTCAACTCAGCCTGCGGGTGGCTCACATGGAGTATGCTACTGTAGGAACTCATATCTTGATGGCCCGATGCTGACCATGTAGGCCCAAGCCCATCTAGTCGGCATCGGCTCTATAAAGGCGGGGAGAGAGAAAAAGATTCCTTCATCTTCCCCAAATCAGCCAATCGCTTCGTCTTCCACCTTCGCGCCCAACTTTTCGCTTCCCGCCCGGCTAGGGTTAGCTGTTGCTGTTCCCCACCCGAACTCGGGCGATTCCAATCCTCTTCGTCCGTTCCAAGCCCTCGATTCATTTTTCCCCAAATCTTGCCGCTTCTAGCCATGCCGAAAGCTTCGGATCTTGCGGGTGTGCCGGAGAGTGCTTGGCAGAGTTCAGATTGCGGCTCGGTGAAGTTGAAGCTGCTGGAGAGTCAACTGAAGTTGCCCAGCCAAGAGGTGATTCGCTTGCCACTGGCTAAGGGTGAGTCGGTCCCAAATCCCCAACCTGGTGAAACAGTAGTTTTCGCCTCTTTTTTCGATCGGGGCTTGTGCCTTCCATCTTCCGATTTCTTCCGCCGCGTCCTTGACTTCTACGGGTTGGAGCTAGTGCATTTGAACCCCAACTCGATTCTTTAGATCTCCATATTTGTTACTCTCTGTGAGTGCTTCTTGGGTGTTGAACCCCATTTTATTCTCTTCTGACATCTGTTCCATATCAAACCCCAACCCTCCAAGAATAATATTAGTTTGATTGGGGGGCTGGTCTCCAGCTGAGGAGTGATGGGAAGAAGACATATCTTGATCTCCCCTTGAAATTTTCTCTGAAAGGCTGGCATAAGGAATGGTTCTATTGCGCAGATCTGGCTCCTTCCTTGCGGCCATTCACCGGTTTGCCACCAGTGGTTTTACCAAATTGGTCAGCAGAGCCATCCTTTGAGGAGATGGGCCAGGCGCATCAATTGTTGGTGAAGTTAGACGACCTCAAGAAGGCTGGCCTGATAGGACCTTGGGTGGCTCGTCGCTTCCTGACTCGGCGCATACAGCCGCTGAAGCTGAGGAGCGCATTTGGCTGGGCCTTTAAGGGCAAAAATGATCTTGACCGAGTAAGCAATGAGTCAGCCATCAAGCGCGTAGTGACCGAGACCCTGTTTGGTTACTTCTCCGAGGGGGTGATCGCGACCGAAGACAATAGTCGCCGGGTCGCGGCCTATAGCTTCATTCGGGCCCGGACCAAGGTAATCATTAATCTTCTTCTGTGATGAATGCCTGTGGGCTTGTGTCTGCGATTGTTCAGCACTGCATGATGTATTTTGTTGACTCATTTGTAGTGGCATGAAGAGTTTGATGACGACTCCCGCCCGTTGTCGGCCGTTGCATCGAAGAAGAGGCTGAGGAGCCCCTCTGCTACCCAGCCCGACTCCAAGAGAGCGGGGAAGAAGCCCATTCTATATCGGGGCGAGGGGGCCATGACGCCGCGCGCCGTGGCAGGAAGCCTGAAGATAAAGGACACCGTCGCCGCGGCGCCCAGGCGATCAAATCCTAGGTTGAGACCTGTGGGTTTGAGCCCAACATTGCCGAGTCCGGCAACGGCACTGCCAAGGGGCCGTTGCCGGAGTAGACACCGCCGAGGACGGAGGCGCCCAAGCCAGCCACACCGGAATCGGGGCCGACTCGAGTTGATGTGCCGCCGCCGACTGTGTCGCCGACCAATTCGCCGGCCGGGCCGACAACTGAAGGTAGTGCTCCGCCAGGACCCGGGTCGCTCGGCAGGAAACTGAAGTTCTCCAAGAGGTGTGCTGCTTCGGATCTTCTGAAATTTTTGCGTGTTGAAGTAGTGTTATGATATCTTGTTTGTCATGCAGGAAGCGAGCAGACATCGATCTCAAGGAGACCGATCCGACCGCTCCCCTTGAAGAGCCTGCCCCAGCCGAGCCGGCGGCCGCGAACATACCCGCTGAGCCAGTGGCCAGCCCAGTCGCGGAGACTGAGGTGGTCCTGACTGCAGGGTCGCCGTCGCCACCCGACCAAGAGGCAGTTGCTGAGGTTGAGGCCCTAGCCCCTGAAGCGTCGCCCACCGCTGAGGCCGCTGTTGGAGCCCCCGAGTCAATCCTCGAGGCCGCAGGGGACGACTGCGTGGAGGCCGGGACCCCGTCACCGTCGTGGTCGTCATCGTCATCGTCGCTGCCGCCGGAGATCCCAAACCTTCCTTGGATTGAAGCTCCTCCGCGTAGCATGCCCCGGACGTTCACCTGGACGGCGCCTGACGGGACCGTGAAGAGCTTCAAGCTTGACGAAGTTGCCGCGAGAAGAGAACACGAAAGCTTGCTTCGCGCCGCTATCAGCGGATCCCAGGGAGTTGGGGTATAATTCTTGTGGCGGAGTCGTGGTGATCTTCTCGTTTTGATGTCTGATTCCATTCTTGATTTGTTCTTTTCCCTGAGCAGAGACTTGTCGACCACAATGAGGCGATGACAGAGATCCTGGTCGAAATGGCTCCCTACCTCGCAGAGTTGGAGCAGCTCCGGGCATTGAAGGCCGAGTTGGAGGAGCATCACTCGGGGAGGAAAGCCTGGCTGAAGGAGGGTACCACCCTGCTCAGGGAGGAAACTTGGGCTCAAGCCAGAAAGATTAGAGGTAAGTCCCCAAATGCATGTTCCCGACCGAACCCTTGCTGTATTTCTTCAGCTGAGTTGTTCCTGACTGCCCAGTTGCGTCTTGGCTGCACGGTTGAGTTCTTGACTAATCTGTCGTGCAGCCCTTGAAGCTGAATTAAAGACCCGAACAGAGGGGGAACCCAGCTGAAGGAGGCCGAAAAAGCCAAAGCCGAGCTTGAGAAGGTCAAGGCCGACCTGACAGAGGCCAATGCCGAGCTTGAACGAGAGAAGGCCGAGTTAAAGGAGGCCACCATCAAGCTTGATAAAGAAAAAACCGAACTGGAGAAAACCGTAGCCAAGTGGGAGGCTGACTACGAAAGTAAGTCCCCAAACTGACCATGATCTTAACCAATCCATTAGTCATTCTATCTGCAACCAAGCCTGACAAGTTTACTTGCCGGCGGACCTGGGCAGACATGAGAGCCAATGTCTAGGCCCAGTATCGGTTTTACACAGATGAGATAAGAGTGATCAGGGAGTCACGGGAAGCCCTCGTCGGGTCCGTGAAAGGGCTCCTTGACCTCATAGATCCCAGCCCTGTGGGAACCAGTTGCAGCAGGATCCCCCAAATAGAGGCGCGTCTTGAGAATGCACCGAGTGCCTTGAAGAAGTACTCGGATGAGCATGTTGTTGCCGGCATGGACCAAACCCTGGCGATGACCAAATCCATCTACCTGAGGGCAGACATTGAAGCCATTGGGGAGCGGTTTGCCGAGGAGACGACGCCCGAGGAGGCGCTGGAGCTAATTGCCCGGGCGAAGCCGACTGCTGAGGTAATTACCCGAGACTTGCGTTTGTAAGGGCAACATATTATGTAGTCGGTATGTATACACTTTTGTGAAAAAACATGTGTAAATATGTGTGCAATGCCGCCAAGCTTATCACTCAATCGTCATTAGCTTTACTTGACCGTGTAGTCTGCGCCGAGTTAGTCTGTCAGAACTTAATAAAAATGTTCAACGTAAGAAGCTGTACTCGGGCAAAAGTGATAGTCGTAGTAAGGCTTCATAACTGAAGTAGGATAAGCTCGTATGTTATTGATAGAACACATATATACATGCAGCCCCCGACTCACTACTCAGTTGATACAAGCGACGTAGTGAGTCAGAGAAACTGTACACATGAAAATTATAAAACTCAGGTATAGAAAGGACATAGCCGTTCTATGTTCCATGAGTTGCTGATGAGAGTACCATCTTCGGTCTTCAGTCGGTAGGCGCCTGGCCGCGTAACCTCAGCTATAATGAACGGCCCTTCCCAGATTGGGGATAGTTTGTGCCTGTCTTTGGTGGTTTGTATTTTCCTGAAGATGAGGTCCCCGACCAAAAAGGCGCGGCCACGGACATTGCGATTGTGGTAGCGACGCAGGCCTTGAAGATACCTTGCCGACTGGATTGTTGCGGTGTCCCTTGCTTCTTCCAACTGATCTAGCTCGACCAGTCGGGTGTTATTTGAGTCATCTTTTGAGTAAGCTCGGGCTCGTGGAGAGCCGAACTGTAACTCTGTTGGTAGCATAGCCTCAGCACCGTAGACCAGGAAGAAAGGGGATTGCCCTGTTACCCGACTAACCGTGGTTCTGAGAGACCAGAGAACCGATGGGAGTTCTTGTACCCATCGGCCCGCGTATGGTTGTAGTCGGTCGAATATCCTGGCCTTGATGCCTTGTAAGACCATACCATTGGCTCGTTCGACTTGCCCATTGCTCCGTGGGTGCGCCACAGATGCGTAGCAGATCTTGATGCCGAACTCTTCGCAGAAGTCTTGGAATACGCCGCCCATGAACTGAGTACCGTTGTCGGTGATGATGCGGTTAGGAACCCCGAACCGGTATAGTATACTCATGATGAAGTCCTTTGCTCGTGCCGCTGTAATTGTTGCAACGGGTTTAGCCTCAATCCACTTGGTGAATTTATCCACCGCGACGAATAGATGTGTAAACCCTCCTAGCGCTTTCTTGAAGGGCCCGACCATGTCGAGCCCCCATACTGCGTATGGCCAAGAAATAGGGATGGTTTGGAATTCCTGGGCTGGGAGATTTGTTTGTCTTGCGTAGAACTGGCAACCCTCGCACTTGCGAACAATATCCTTGGCGTCTGTTACTGCTGTGGGCCAGAAAAATCCCTGCCGGTAGGCCTTTCCGACTAACGTCCTGGATGGGGCATGGTGCTACATATGCCCAAGTGAATCGACTGCAGAATTTGCTTGCCCTCCTCGGTGGTGACGCAACACATGAGGACACCGGATGCGCTCCTTCGGTACAGGTCTTCTCCGACTAGTAGGAAGCTTTTGCTTCGACGCTTTATCTGCTCGGCTTGACTGCGATCTTCTGGGAGTTCGTCGCCCAGGAGAAATTTGACAACAGGAGTCCTCCAGTCTTGACATATGTGCAGCACCTCGTCTGTGGCCGGGGTAGGTTCGCCTCCCGACTTCTCTGGCGCTGGTTTCTTCTTGACTGATGGCTCCATGAGTTGCTCGACAAAGATTCCAGTCAGAACTGCTTCTCGCTTAGATCCCATGTTTGCCAGCTCGTCTGCCGCATCGTTGTATTGACGCAGGACATGTGTTATTTTCAGCCCGTCGAACTTGTTTTCCAGCTTGCAGACCTCCTGACAGTATGCCGCTATGGTATCGTCGAGACAAGTCCAGTCTTTCATGACTTGGTTTACCACGAGTTGAGAATCCCCGCGCACAACCAGTTGACGTATGCTGAGTGATATAGTGATGCGGAGCCCGTGAATAAGTGCATCGTACTCGGCGACGTTGTGGGAGGCCGGGAAGTGGATTTATAGAACGTACTTCAGTTTTTCGCCGGTGGGGGACGTTAATATGACTCTAGCCCCGGCGCCGCCGATCCGTAGGGAACCGTCGAAGTACATTGTTCAATACTCTAGCTTTGCTGTTGGTGTTGGCAGTTGAACTTCTGTCCACTCGGCCACGAAGTCGGCTAGAGCTTGTGATTTAATTGCTGTCCGTGGCTGAAAAGTGATATTGAACGCCATCAACTCGAGTGCCCATTTAGCGATTCGGCCGGTGGCCTCGAGATTATGAAGGACATCCCCGAGTGGAAACGTTGTGACCACCGTGACTTGATGTGCTTGAAAATAGTGCACCAGCTTCCGGACTGTGATCAGTAGGCCATATAGCAGCTTCTGGACCTGCGGATATCTCGTCTTCGAGTCGGCAAGGACCTCGCTGCCAAAGTAAACTGGCCATTGTATTTTCTGAATATGACCCTGTTCGGATCGCTCGACCACCAATACCGTGCTGACTACCTGAGTGGTTGCCGCCAGATATAGCATTAGCGGTTCTTGGGGCAGAGGTGACGCCAACACAGGAGGTGATGTGAGAAATTGCTTAAAGTCTTCGAAGGCTTGCTGGACTTCCGGAGTCCATTGGAAGTTGTCCGCCTTTTTGAGTAGCTTGAAGAAGGGCATACCCCGTTCGCCCAGTCGGGAAATAAACCGGCTGAGTGCCGCCATGCAGCCTGTCAGCTTCTGGATGTCTTTGAGGGTAGTCGGGGGTGCCATGTTCTTGATGGCGTTGACTTTCTCCGGGTTGGCCTCGATGCCGCTATGCGAGACGATGAAGCCGAGTAACTTTCCGGATGGCACACCAAAGGCGCACTTTTCCGGGTTCAACTTCATCTTGAATCTTCGAAGGTTGTGGAAGGTTTCTTCCAAGTCAGCAATGAGGTTTTCTTTGGACTTTGTCTTGATCACCACGTCGTCGACGTAGGCTTCCACGTTGCGCCCGATTTGAGTGTGCAGGCACCGCTGGATTGCCCGTTGATAGGTTGCTCCAGCATTCTTCAAACTAAATGGCATTGTGATGTAGCAGTACGCTCCAAACGGCGTGATGAAAGATGTCTTTAAGCAATCTTCCTCCCTCAGGCTGATTTAATGGTATCCCGAGTAGCAGTTGAGAAAGCTGAGTAGGTCGCACCCTGCCGTGGAATCAACCACCTGATCTATCCTAGGAAGACCAAATGGGTCCTTGGGGCACGCCTTGTTGAGATCGGTGTAGTCGACGCACATGCGCCATTTACCCTTTTTCTTCCGGATCAGAACTGGGTTTGCCAGCCAATCCAGGTGATATACCTCCTTGATGAACCCGGCTGCGAGGAGCTTGGTAATCTCCTCCCGAATAGCATCCTTGCGGTCTTGAGCGAAGCGCCGCAGCCGTTGCTTGACTGACTTAGCGTCTGTCTTCACATTAAGGGCGTGCTCGATCACCTCCCTTGGTACGCCCGGCATGTCGGACGGTTTCCATGCGAAGATATCTTTATTGGCTTGTAGGAAGGTGACGAGCGCGTCTTCCTATTTGGGGTTGAGTCCGATCCCGACTAGAGCAGTCTTGGAGGGGTCGGAAGGGTCCAGGGGGATCTTCTTTGTGTCAGAGTCTGCTGAAATTCCCGACTTCGCTGGCTTTTTCACCGGAACTTGATCCTGCTCGACTTCAGTTGTGACGGCTTGCCGAATGCTATCGCGCTTGACTGCCGCCTCTTGTGATTGAGCCAGTTCACAGCTCTCCTTGTCATAGGTAAAGGCTTGATTGATGTCGCTGCGGAGGGAGAGGACTCCTGCTAGCCCAGGCATCTTGAGCACCATGTATGTATAGTGCGGTATCGCCATGAATTTGGCGAGTGCCGGTCGTCCGAGTATCGCGTGGTACGCGGTCTCGAAGTCGGCAACCTCGAAACAGACGTTTTCCGTGCGGAAGTTATCCCGCGTGCCGAAGGTTACCGGCAAGGTTATCTGCCTGAGTGGAGTTGATGACAGGCTGGGAATTATCCCGTGGAAGGGCGCAGTACTCGGCCGTAGTTCTGAACGAGGAATCTTCATCTCGTCCAAGGTCTTGGCGAATAAGATGTTGAGCGCGCTACCTCCGTCGATGAGGGTTTTCTTCAGCCTGATGTTTCTGACAACCGGGTCCAGGACGAGTGGATAGCGTCCTGGGTGAGAAACCCGATCTGGGTGATCTGCGCGATTGAAGGTAATGGCCATCTCTGACCAGCGCAGGTACTGGGGGGTGTCCGTTGTAGAGACCGTGTTAATGTCGTGCGCTGAAAGCTTCTGTTTGCGCTTGGACTCGTACGCGAGCGGCCCCCCGAAGATGTGATTGAGCTCGGCTTGAGGATCTTGAAAATCATCAGCCAAACCCGAGTCTAGCTTGTCTTTGTCCTTGTCAGTGCCAGACGATGAAGCCTGCTCGGAGGCAAACTTATTGAGCATGTAGCAGTCTTTGGCCGCGTGCTTGCCCTTGGGGTGGAAGGGGCATGGCCCGCTCATGACTTTCTGGTAATCGTTGTTCCTCTGGGGCCACGACCGAGTACACTCCATGTTGGCCACCTCGTTGTCCGACTTCCGCTTGCGGTTGCCAGACTTGTTCTGAGATGGCTCGTTGTCGGCTTTCGCCTTTTGGTACTTCTGTCGGGACTCCTTCTCGTCGAGGGCCTCTGCGACCGCTTCAGCCGAGTCGGCGTATTTATTGGCCATGTCGAACAGAGCCTGGACAGACGGCGGTGGTTTCCGAGTGAACTTCGCGATGAATGGGGCGTCCTTTACTCCCTTGTGGAAGGCGGCGATGACAGCCTCGTCGCGGATCATTGGGATCTTATTACGCTTCTCGGAAAACCTCTTGATGAAATCTCGCAGAGACTCGTTCTTCTTCTGGTGCAGCTAATAAAGATCGTGCTCTGAAGACGGCCTCTCGTAGGTTCCCTGAAAGTTGGTGATGAATCGATCCCTGAGTTCTCCCCAGGAACCGATCGACCGTCTCGGGAGCCCTGTTAGCCATGTCCTCGCCGAGTCGGCTAGTGCGACTGGGAGGTAGTTAGCCATGGCTTTGTTGTCGCCCCCAGCAGCTCGGATTGCTAGGGTATATACGGTGAGCCAGGACTCGGGATTTGTCTTGCCGTCATACTTTTCGATCCCAGTGGGCTTAAAGCCAGTCGGCCAATGGACGTCCTGTAGCTCCCGAGTGAAAACTGGGATGCCTTCGTCTTCGTGAGGGCTCGGGCTTCAACCACGGCGGTTAAACCACTCGTGATGGAGGCCAAAATGCTCGTTTTCATCTTCCAGTCGGTGGCGCTCATCTTCGCACCGTTCACGGCGCCGGGCGCTGATAGTGTGGCGAAGGTCATGTTGTAGGCACTCTCGGAGGTCTTGATTAGGCCGGCGATCATACTGGTGACGGCGCCGGTTGTTGTTATTGGTGTTGCCGAGTGTAGTTTGCCTAGACTCCTCGCGTGGCTGACTTGAGCCGGCTGCCCGACGCCGTGCTGAAGTGGTGAGCCGGCTGCTGGAGATCTCGATCGGTTAGTCGGCACCACGGTGCCGCCCGACTGCTGTTCTTGTTGTTGGTAGGCGGCGGCCGTGATCATCGCCTTGATCTTGGCGATAGTTAGGGTGGCCTGGTGATCAGGCCCGAGCTGGAGCGTGTCCAGCAAAGTTGCGGTGGCCACAACATTCTGTTGCGGCGTGACGAAAACGTCATGATCGCCGACTTCAATTAGGAGAATCTGCTGCTGGGCTGCTCGCCCAGCTCTGCACAGCCCGTCGTTGTGAGCCTCGCGATCAGCTTCCTCCTGTTGTTGCAGTCGGCGCGCCTCCTCCTGTTGCTCCTCTTGTAGTTGGCGCACCTCGGAGGGTGGTGTTGAAGCCATGAAGATCTCGCGGGGAAGGAGAAAACTCGCCAGACTGGTGTCCGAACTGGCGTTCGAACCGTAATCCGACTTGGAGTCGGACTCCGAGTAGTTTATCAGAGTGAGAACGACCCCAACCTCTCTAGATCCAATCTGAAATGGCACTTGGCCGTGTCCAAACTGAATCGCAGGAGATCGGGTCTGTTGTGCGGGATGTAAATCCGTAGCATCGTCGTGTCCGTGCGGGAGATTGACGATCCCTCTCCTTCTTGGCCCAACCCGGGCTGGCTCAAGGCCTAGCGCAAGTCGGACGCCGAAGGAGAGAGTTGTCCTGATGCTTGGCGATGTGAAGGACTGCCACAGTAAGTCGTGGAAGGAAATCACGGCGTACTGTGGGCCGACTGGCGCTACGTCGGCTGGCTCCTCGGCCGGCCGGATTAGATCTGTTCCGGCCAAGGTAAGGTTGCCGATCTGGTCGGCAATGAAGTCGAGGCTTCCGAAGGAAATCTTGTCTCTAGGGGAGAACTTGTTGCCGTCGACTCCGTTTGTTGGATCCATCGAATTTGCTGATGAAGAATTCGCCGGAGCCCCTACCTGGCGCGCCAATTGTCGATGCTTTGCACCGGCAATAAAACTATAGGGCTACTCGGCGAAGGTAAATTCGGTGGATTGCAGAGGAGCATAGAGAAGATTTATACTGGTTCAGGCCCTCAATGTGAGGTAATACCCTACGTCCAGTTGAGGTGTTATTTCTCTGAGGTGGTTTGTGATCAATGATCTTCCGTGCCCTCATGGGGCGCCCTGCCTCCCTTTATATACTAGGGGACAGGGGTACATGATAAGGATCCTAGCCGGATACGGCCAAGGGATTTCCTTCTTAGAGATAGAAACTTATCGGACTAAGACTGCTATTTCTTATCGTACAAGGTAAAGTCTGCCGGGTGCTATCTTATCTCTAATTACATGATTCGACCCATCCTCTATTCGAATGGCCCATATGCTGGTGGTGAGGTACCCGGGGCCCATGGCCTCCACAGCAGGCGGTGGCACGGCAGGGGCGGTGCACGGGAGGTGTGGGCCGTGGCCAGGCGGCGGCGGTACACGGGAGGCCAGGCCGAGGAGGAGGGGCTCGGCCCAGGCGGCGCCGAAGCAGGGAGGCTTAGTGAGAGGAGAAAGCAGGGAAGAAGAAGGTGAACAGGGAAAGAAAGAGAGAGGAAAAAAGAAAAGAAAAAAGGGAGAGAGAGAAAGGGAAAAAAGAAGGAAAAACCCAAGAGGAAAAAACCTAAATTGGGGAATTTTGAATTTTAGAACATTTAGGGAGTCAAGGATAATTTTGGAACCTCGGAATTTTGGGGGAAATATTTGGAATATCGCGACTATATATTTTTGGAAGCTTAGAAATATCGGAACATTTTCGAAATCGGTATTTTTCTTTGGAATTAGTAAGATCAAAGGGATTTTGGGACCTTCAAAATATAAGAATATTTGGGGATTTTTGGAATATTGAAATACTTCGAGATTACTGAAATATTGGGAGCATTTTTGGGAAATTAGAAAACGTAGAATATCTTGTGCGATTCAGAAAATGGGAACAACTCGGAATATTTGGGGCTTAAATTATTTTCAACAGGATTCAGATTTCGAGGAACCAAGGGCGGATTTAATTCAATAGGGAAAAGGGGATATTTTGAGAGTTGGGAATTGGGAGATAATTTAGGATCTCCGATTCTGAAATTTTAAGGGAATTCCTCGGAATCAGACTAGAAACGATCCGAGAAAAGGAATTTAGAATTTGTTTAAATAATTACTGAAATTGATCTTTGTAATATTAAAATTAATTCTGGAGCTTTGAAAAATCCAAGAAAATTTCAGAGATTGTAATTACACACAAATTATTTATTAAAAATGATTTATTATAGAAATTTTTATTTCCTGTTTTTACTTTACTTAATTGATTTGCTTTATAATTTAATATAAATTCTAGAAAATTAATATTTAATTCCTAAAAAATCGGGCTGTGACAAGGGCCCGTGGTGGCTCGGGAGGGGCCTTGGCGGCTTGGCCGGAGCTCGGGGAGGGGCCGGCGGCGGCGGCATGCGACAGAAAAACTTGGGAAGACGGCGTCGGGGGCGGCCGGGGTCGGCCGCAGCTCGAGGAGGGGCCAACAGCGGTGGCCGGAGCACGGGAAGGCGGGGCCGGTGTCGGAGACGACGAGCCAAGGACGGTGGAGAGGCGATGACTGCCCACGACCAGGCAGCAGCCTGTCGACGTAGCTAGGTTTTCAAGACCATGCCAAGGGAGTTAGAAAAATTTCGACTCCCACGCGTCCTTTTATAGGGGGAGCATTATCGCTGGCGAGCGGCTTAGCGGCCCGTATGCAAACATGGTCTTCGCATACGGGCCGTTAAACCGCCCGCCTACAATAACATTGCCTCCTGTATGCGAAGATGGTCTTCGTATATGGGCCACTAAGCCGCCCGTCTGCGATAATATTATGCCCGTATGCGAAAATGATCTTCGCATATGAGCCACTAAGCCACCCACCTAGGACATCCAAGTGGGGCCCACCTATTAGCGACTTGATAATGTACATAATAATTATAAATATTTGGGGGTAGCGTTTAAAATGTATATAAAAATTAAAAATATTTAATCGAGTAATTATTTCATCAACTAATTACTAGGATTGTGAGGGTGTAACGTTTAAAATGTATATAAAAATTATAAATAATTAATTGAGTAATTATTTAATCAACTAATTTTTACGATTGTGAAGTAGTAGCGTTTAAAATGTATATAAAAATTGTAAATATTAAATCGAGTAATTATTTAATCAAACAATTAATTAGGATTTTTTACAATGCCATAAATATTCATAACTCCTCATTAATATTTAACCATATGCCCTAGTTTATATATTACAAAATGTAATTATTTACTCAAGTAAGCTCTAAATTAAGTGTAAAATGTGCATAAATATTCATAACTCCTCATTAATATGGATCAAATATTATGCATTGATATATAAAAGCGTAAATCCTAATTACATGGCAACACACGATTTAGTTGTTACACATGGGACGCAACATTAGCATTTCACGAATTTTCCAACGCCATCAGTGCGCATGTACGGCTTCATGGTTTCTTCATTAAAGGTCTCTTCGATGCTCTTGATTTTATTTGGAAGGTTGGTAAACAACGGCATCGCATCATTCTGGTTGGAGTCTTCGGCATTTTCGACACCATCGACACCAACGATTTTTTGCTTACCCGATAGAGCTATGTTTTTCTTCTTGTGCGTAGGGTTGGTAACATAGAAAACCTGTGCGACACGCTCAGCCAGTACCCATGGGTCATCCATGTGGCCTACATTGACGTGGTCAACAATTGTTAGCCCGAAGTTGTCCACGAACACTCCTGTTGGGTGCTTCACCCAGTGTCATCTAAACAGGAGCATCTGAATGTTTAATCCGTAGTCCAGTTCCCATATTTCATTTATGAACCCGTAGTAAGTGGCTTTCCATCCGTATTTATCTATTGCATCCACTCGAACCCGCTATTTTGTGCCATCCCTTTCTTATTCTTTAATTTCGTATAAAATGCATACCCATTAATCTCGTACGCTTGCCATGACGTTACTTAATTTTAGGGCCCACAGGACAACCTTTTTAGTGTTTTTTCTTCAAGGGAGTCACCATCTGGTTGGTTCTGGTCCTTGAACCATGCGGTAAATCAACGTTTGTGCTTTTTCATAATCCAATCTTCCGATCGTCCAATGTTACCGGCTCTAATTTGGTTTAAGTGTTGTTCGATGGAGGGTTCAATTATCGCAAGCTGTTGTAGGACGTTATAGTGTGTTGCTCACACAGTAACGAACTCATTGTCATGAAACTTTTTCTTGCTAACGGTCCCCCTTTGGACAATCTCCCCTAATGATGGGGCATAGGTAAACCAATGGGGTTGGTATCTTGTAGGTAATCTATGCAACACTCGACAACTTCTTCAGTGCTATATCCCTTGTCGATGTTTTACACCGGCAATATGAATATGGGGCTACCCGGCGGATGGAAACTCGGTGGATTGCAAAGGAACACGGGGAGATTTATACTAGTTCAGGCCCTCAATGTGAGGTAATACCCTACGTCCAGTTGTGGTGTTATTCCTTTGAGGATGTATGGTGGTGATTCTGGTGAACCAACTCAACCTGCCCTTAGGGGTTCCTTACTGGGGGACAGGGTTACAAGGTAGGAGTCCTAACCGGATTACTGCCAAGGGATCTCCTCTTAGAGATATAACGCACCCAACTAGACTGTATGTTCCTTACTGTACAAGGCAAAGTCTACCGGATGCTATCTTATCTCTAATTACAAGACTCGGCCCATCCTCTATCCGAGTGGCCCATATGCTTGTGGTGAGGTACCCGGGGCCCATGGCCTCCACAGTAGCCCCTGAGACCTTCATAGTTGAGTCACAGCTGATGCCGAGTGCTCATCCTCCACGGTGAAGATTGCCCGAGTGCGTTGCTCCCGAGTACTCTTTATCTGAGTGTGTCTTCTTCCCGAGTCCTGCTTCATGTCAGCTGGCAGCGAGGCTATGAAGGGCTTCATGTAGATGTATGAATAGTGTGCACCGAATAGGCGCACCTATTAGGTGTAGCCCTCGACTTTGTGCTTAATTGTGAAGACAATTAAACATAGAGTCAAAGATCTTTAACCTTGTAGTCTTTCCCAAGTAGTTTACTACTGATATATGAGACTCTTCGGTATCATGTCAACCGGAATATGGTTTATAGTCTTGCCGAGTAGCATGCTACCCGTATATAGGAATCTTCAGCTTCATATCAGCTGGAAAAAAGGATTTATAGTCTTTCCCGAGTGGCGTCCCACCCGGAAGTTAGACTCCTCAACATCATGTCAGCTTGAAAAAATATTTATAGTCTCTCCTGAGTAGTGCACTACTCGAAAGTTAGACTCTTCAGCGTCATGTCGGCTGGAATAATGTTGCTCATGGCAACTGGTGGCCAAGCATGTAGGCCGAGTACCACTTTATGAAAATAAATCCATGGCGTGGTTAGGTGTACTCGAGAAAGATACCTGCATCCCCAATTTTAATGAAGACCAGCTTGTGATCCTTATAAGGATATATCTTCGAGACCTGATGGATAAAACAGATACCCAAACATATATGTTCAGCAGTTAGGCTCTCATGAAGCATATCTGTTTACCTCATCGGTTCCTGTTGGTAGCACCAGCACTGTGATTTTAACATAACCTGTGAGTGGCCCACATTAAGTGTGTGTTGACGCCGAAAACCCGCCGGGGGCCGTCCGGCGTCTAGGAGACACGCGAAGGCCTGGGAGATTTGCTTCACTCCAGTGCAGGTCCTAAAATCTTGAGGTTCGTAGGCGTGCCAGTTAATTTGACCCTGCAATTGACAAGGAGAGAAGATGTCAAATTCGTGAGCCAATCGGCTGGAAGCCGGCTTAGACTCGTCTCATTAGCTGATGGCCGATACACACTGTAGCACTTATACATCGGCTAAAAGCCGATGACGGCAAGAGCAATAACATAATAATAAACAAGTATTGCGCTAGCTGATCATCGAAGGGATGCTCAAAAACCGGCTATAAACTTGGTAAAATAAACGAGCAGAATGCATAAGTAAATAGATTAAATAAACTCTAGCCGATCATAGTTCAAAGTTACTGGTATTGCTGTGAAGATACTGCCCGCGCCCGTGCCCGGGCCCTTGCTCACATCGGCGCCCGGGATCTTCATCCGCTGTCCGTATCCGTGCTCGAGTTCTTACCTATGCTTGTGCCCGGGTCCTCACCTGAGGTCGTGCCCAGGAACTTGGCTGAGGTCGTGCCCGGGAACCTGCTTGTGCTCGCACTCGGATCGGCAGAATAAACCAATCGGCTATCCCTTAGCCGATCGTAACAGTAATGCAGGCAAGAATGTATAACAAAGCAAGCAGCATAATCGGCTATATTTAATAAGGGATAACTTATCGGCTAAGCACTCCGATAACAACATCGCATAAAACCCATCGGCTTATTAAGAATAACGTATTATTCAGTCTAGTAGATCGGACCCAACTGTTGCAGCACAGACTGATAATGATAACGAAATCTCGATAGGCCGATAGATCTGATGCGATCGTGATGCTAAAACATGATAACTTACCGGCTATACACCCCGATAAGACGCTTGCACATAAAGTATCGACCTAGCAGGAACGATTTATCGCTAGCAGTTTAGTAGGTTGGACCTAACCGATGCAGCACAAAATGATGATAAACCCCTCCTAGCAAGCCGATACGATCTATGCACGCGTGATGTGATATACCTAATCAATCTATGAGATCAAACTGAACTGATGCAGCCATAGATAAAATAAATATATCGTGGTAAGCCGACTATCATAAACCGACTAGAATATCGGACCTAACCGAGGAAGTCCTAGCCGATAGGTAGACGGTGTGACGAGACTTACCCTCTCGCAGGAGGTCGGACCTAACCGATGCAGCCCGGCTCGAGAAGCAAGATCCCGTCGGAAGGGTGGCGATGCGCCGAAATTGTATTGATCGAGTGATAATTTACACGGTCCCCGGGCGTACGTATTTATACCCCGAGTTACATGAGTCCTTATTGGACACGGTACATGATTTCCTAATTATAACAGAAAACTTTTAACAAGGCATGACTGGACACGAGGTCAGGTTTCCTAAAGATAAACACTTGCCTAATTAATAGGTACAGTAAATAACTGCCAAACAGCGGTCTTCACGGCTCTCTCCCAGAATCAGTCTCTTCTGGATCAACTTCCGCTAGTTGACTGCAATTTCCCCTTTGACCGAATCTGACATAGGGCCTTACCAAATTTTGGCGTTAACACATGCCCCCCAATTTCGGAGTTCTCCTATAGGACTTCGAAATTCTTTCATTTTGGGCCTCTAGATTTCTTCCATACCGAGGCGGCCCAAGGTAGCCCACTTGCCATAATTGTTTGAAACAGTGCCAACGGCCTCGATTCCCACCCGGTCATCATATCTCTATAAAACGCTTCGTCTCCCTAGCCTTTTTTACGCTTTCACATCACCAGAGCACCACCGCTTCATCTTCCAACGCTTCAACAAGCTCCAGCGAATCCAGACGAACCGTCGCAGCCCTCTTCTTCGGCCGTTGATTCCTGCATCCTCTTCCTCTCTCGTGATGGCATCGGCATCTGCAGTTCCTGAGGTAATCTTCCTACCCGATTATTTCTCCCGATTTTGTGGCCTAGACGCATCCAATCCGCCATGTTCTTCATATGTTCTTCGTTATGTTCTTGTTCACTGTAGCATCTTAGAGACCAGATCTTGATCCCGGTCGCCGATTACCCAAACTTTTTCTACCATGGCCCCATGGGTAGTGAAGATCCCACCGATTTCATATGCGCCGAGACCCAGCGTATCCCTTTCAAGAACTCGGCCATGCTGGTCAGCGACTAGACCAATAGCTTCAGGTCATGGCCGAGCAAGCTGCCCAGGTGGAGAGATTGGTACACCAGAGTATCGGCTGCGAAGAGAACCTACTGGGAAGAATCACATATCGGCCACTGCATCAATCTCTCTCTGGCCGATATGGAAAGGAATGAACCTCTGCTCGCATCGGCCTCATATTTCTGGTCCAATGCCCTCAATGCCTTCCTGTTCGGGCATGGGCCGATGACCCCCACTTTGCTGGATGTTACTATGCTCACCTGCCTGGACACGACAAGCTACATCGACCCCTTCAAGCTCCGCTTCAAACCTGCTCATCGGCTCCAAGCAAAGAACATCGGCGGCTGGTCCAGGTACATATCCATTCACAATAAGGGACCGGATCTGTTGATGACCGGGAACATGTTGCTTTTCTGAACATATGGCTGGAGCGGTTTGTTTTTGGTGGCGCAACCCTCGGTCCAACGATCAACATGCAGTGTTTACCAGAGTGCTTGGTCGATCGAAAACAGATCCCCTTGGGTCAATTCCTCCTTGGTGCCACCTATCAGCTGCTTCACCAAGTGGCGACTAAGCTATCGGCCGGCCAGCCCGTCGGCCATATCGGGGGTCCCTGGTGGTTTGTACAGCTCTGGCTTAATGTCTACACCTCCAAGGCCTTCTCCGGGACTTCTCTTCTCAACCAATCCTTTCCAGCCGATTACACAGAAGACCAAGATCCCATCTACCGCCGATGCGTTTCTATGGGCGAAGCTGCATTGGCCCTCTCTGGCGGCAAGATAACCCCCGCTGGACTCACTCAGTGGTTCAAGGGGTTCTATTATGGTTTCACCAGGGAGGCCACTCTCTGATTCGCATACAATGATGCATCGTCATTTGAGATGCCTTCCAACTTTGACCCGCTTAATGCTCTGGAAATCGAGGAGTCCAAGGCCATATTCCTATCGGCCATCACCCCCCATCTGCTGCCAACTGGCTTTTCTCTGGGCCGATCGCAGCCATCATACGAGTTTTACCATCCATTGGTCGGCTCCCGCCAGCTTGGCCTTGGTCAACTTCCGATCGGCCTATTCTTCATCGACAAACTTCAGGCCCGGGGCATGGTCAGCAACGCCCTAGAATATGATCGGATGCGGACTTTGACAGACCCCCTTCTTCTAGGCGCCGCCACCGAGGTGTATATCTGCACTGCCAACACCAAGCTTTTTGTCCGATGGTGGTCAGAATGGAAAAAACATATATTCAGCTTAGCAGCCACCTGCTACTGTTCTCGTCTTGACACCGAGTACATCGAATCCGATGAAGAGGTAACACCCGCAAGCCTTAATCATCATCTCCAATTATCTCTCACTCCTATTTTGCAGGCTGCTAGCGTCGAGCCCCCAACAACAAGTAACAGCGGTCGACCGATTCGGTATCAACCTCCATCGGCCACTCCAAACTTAGGGCGCGACGCTCCATCTCCATCGGCTCTCCTCAAGGCGCCTCGGCCGATAGGACAAAAACGGAAGAAGCTAGCGCATCGCCCCTCCCTGAAGAAGCAGAAAACCGGTGCCGATGCCGTTGCCACGACGCCATCTTCTCCCCAGACAACATCGGCTCCCTCATCCCCTCAGGTATGCGCTAAGTCTTGACATTAGTACCCGCTCTTATTCATCTTACTAGTTTCCTTTCCAGCTCGAGTCATCGGCTCCAGAACCTCAACACTCCTCTGACATCCCTCCAAGCACTGAGCCGATGGCTTCTCCAGCTGCCCCACTCTCGGTACCAAGTCCTCCCACCGTCGACGAGACTGCTCCTATTCCATCGGCTGACATCGGCCCCTCCAAAGAACAACCTCTTCATCTCTCCGAAGCCGATGCCACCCGAGCTGCCGATGTCCTTCCTCAGGTAATATCTTCACGCCCATACTTCACTTCTAACTTTCTACTGATTCTTTTACCGATGCCAATTTTGCAGTCCTTAGCCGATCTATTTTCCTTCGACATCGGCCAATACTTGGAGGCAGAAGACGAAACAGCCACCAGCGCGGCAACCAAACCGTCGTTCCCAGCCGATGTGCGCGATTATTTAACAAGCACCAACAGTCGGCTGGAAAACCCAATTGATGCGCTAGTGGAAGACTGTGGGCCGATTCGGGAAAGACTCACAGAAATTGAACACCATCTGCCCGAAGAACTCGTCGACGCGTTAACCCCTACAGCATACCTGGAGTCTCATAGGTTTAAACTCATCAAACTTAGACAGGCATAGCCGATCGCGCTGACCAACAGAGGATCACCGAAGACATCTAAGCCGATCGGCTGCTAGCCCAGATAGAGAAGAAAAGACTTGATGGCATGGCAGCCGCCCCCCAAGAGCTCCAACCCAAGCTAGATCAACTGAAGAAGAAGGAGGCCGATTTGCTGGTAGAACTTGAAAAAGTTCGCAAGGATCTTGAGGCCACAGAATCCCAACTTATCGGCCTGCTGCAAGCCATCCAAGACCAAGAGGCTAAGGTCGCAGTGACGGTGCGTCAAGTCATTCATCGGCGCAAGAACTTGAAAACCATCCCGGGCTCCGATGAAGACGACATCCGGGCCATCAATGAAATTGACCAAATCCGCCTGCACGCAATCAAAACGATCCAAAAGTTCATGTAAATTAATGACCGATGGCCTCCTGAAACATTAATTGTACTGTAATATATCCTGATCGGCTCTGCTGTTTGCTTCCTCCCCGATAATATTTCTGTTCGCTTGATCTAAAGGCGATATCGATTGATATCGGCTGTCTTTAGGCGATGCAAAACATCGGCTTTCCGGATTATTTTAGAAATCGGCTACACTTAACCGATTTAAGAATTGATCCAAATGCTAGGATTGTATTTCTTGAGATATTTTCCGTTAAGTGCTTTAACAAACTCCGTCCCGTCAAGATCTTTTAATACATAGGCATTACCAGGCACACAGCGATTAATCCGATAGGGCCCTTCCCAATTAGGCGACCATTTTCCATATTTATTATCCCTGGACCCGATCGGCAAAATCAACTTCCACACAAGATCTCCCTCGGCAAACGATTTATTCACCACCTTTTTGTTGTAATGCCGAGCTGCCTTAGCCTTGTTTTCTTTGATCCTTTCCAACGCCCTTAACCGATTCTGAGCCAAATCTTCAAGTTTATCTATCATTAAATTATAATAATCATCGGCTGTCAACTGATTCTGCAAAGAAATTCTCCTAGAGCCGATGTTAGTCTCCCACAGTAAAATTGCCTCATGTCCATATACTAACTGATACGGTGGCACCTGAGTAGATCCATGACATGCCATCCGATAGGCCTATAGTGAATCGGCTAATGTAGTATGCCATCGCTGCGGCTGCTCATCAATTTTCCGCTTAATCAACTTGATCAAACTCTTGTTAGAAGCTTCTGCTTGTCCATTGGCCTGAGCATAATAAGGCGACGAATTTAATAGCTTGGTTCCCATACTGGCAGCAAACTGTTGAAACTCATCAGATACGAAGATAGACCCCTGATCAGTGGTTATCGTCTGAGGAATCCCAAATCGATAAATAATATGCTCCTTCACAAACTCGATTGCCTCCTTGGACGTAACTTTCTTCAAAGGAATCGCCTCTACCCACTTGGTAAAATAATCTGTTGCTGCCAATATGAACTTATGTCCTTTACTTGATGAAGGAAAAACCTGGCCGATCATGTCAATTCCCCATCCTCTGAACAGCCACGGTTTGATGATAGGATTCATAGCCGATGCTGGTGCTCGTTGTACATTTCCAAATTTCTGACAATCTTGACATCCTTTATAGTACCTGAAGCAATCTTCCAACATCGTCGGCCAAAAATATCCTACTCTTCTCAGCAACCACTTCATCTTATGAGCCGATTGATGAGTCCCACAGACGCCTTCATGCACTTCACACATAACCACTTTGGCTTCTTCCAAATTTAGGCACCTAAGCAGAACTCTCTCAAAAGTCCGATAATACAGTTCCCCATCAAGCAGCACATACTTAGTAGCTTTATATCGAATTTTTCTGGAAACCGATTGCGACGGATTTTGCAAGTAATCAATTATCTCCTGTCTCCAATCATCAGCCTTATTTTGGATGTCAATATCGGCTATCTCAACCTCAACCTGCCTATTCAGTCGATACCCTGAAGCAATCTGCGCAAGATCATTGGCTTCCAAATTCTGCTCCCTGGGAATATGATCTATTGATACTATCTTGAAATCCTTTAACAAATCTGTACACTCCTCATAATATGACCTCAAAACATCATCCCTGCACTCATATTCTCCAGACAATTGCTTGACCACCAATAAAGAATCGCCAATTATCTCTATGACATCGGCCCCGATTTCCTTTAAGAGTTGGAGTCCTTTTAGCACCGCCTCGTATTCTGCCTGATTGTTAGTCCGATAAGGCTTAATTGTAAAAGCAAACTCAAAACTTGCCTCCCGAGGCGATATGATAACTAAGCCGATATCAGATCCATGCTTGCAAACCGATCCATCAAAAAACAAAGTCCATGGGATCGGCTCTACATAGTCTTCGTAAGCCCCTCTGTGTTGTACAATGAAATCGGCCACTGCCTGTCCCTTAATTGCTTTAGCCGATTCATATCTTAAGTCGAACTCTGTCAAAGCAAAAACCCATTTACCAACTCGCCCTTTCAAGACTGGAGCCGACAACATATATTTGACCACATCGGCCTGGCAAACTACTGTACACTCAGCCGATAGGATATAATGCCTTAACTTTGTACACAAGAAATACAAGCACAGGCACAACTTCTCCACCGCAGGATATCTTGTTTCAGCATCCAAAAGCCTTCTGCTCAAATAAAATACAACTCGCTCTTTGCCTTCAAACTCTTGAATTAAAACAGACCCGATGGATTTCTCATCGGCTGACAAATACAACCTGAACGGCACTCCTTTCTGCGGCGGAATTAAAACAGGTGGGGAACTCAGATAATTCTTGATCTCGTCAAATGCCTTCTGTTGTGCTACCCCCCACACAAATTCTTGATCATCCTTCAACTTCAACAACGGAGTGAAAGATTCAATTCTCCCTGATAAATTTGATATAAATCTTCTCACAAAATTAACCTTGCCGATCAACGATTGCAACTCCGTCTTATTGCTTGGTGGCTCTGTAGTCTTAATGGCTCTGATGCTTCGCTGACTCACCTCAATTCCTCGCTCATGAACCATAAAACCCAAAAACTGCCCAGCCGATACACCAAAAGCGCACTTATTGGGATTCATTCTTAGTCCGTATTTCTTGGCCCTCTCCAGCACTTTTTGTAAATCGGCTATATGGCTTTCCTCACTTTTAGACTTGATCACCACATCATCAATATAAATTTCTACCAATAAGCCAATGAGATCATGAAATATATAATTCATCGCTCTTTGATAAGTCGCACCGGCACTCTTCAATCCAAAAGTCATTACTACCCACTCATACAAGCCGATAGCTCCTGGACACCGAAACGCAGTCTTATGTATATCTTCTTCAGCCATAAAAATCTGATTGTATCCTGCATTGCCGTCCATGAAGCTGATAATCTTGTGGCCTGAGGCTACATCCACCAATAAATCTGCTATCGGCATTGGGTATTCATCCTTGGGGGTAGCTTTATTCAGATCTCGGAAATCAATACATATTCTCAATTTTCCATTTTTCTTCTCCATCGGGACGATATTAGAAACCCACTCAGCATATCGGCATGGCCTTATAAACATGGCATCATACAACCTTGTGATCTCTGCTTTGATCGGCTCATATAACTCTGCCTTGAATCTCCTTGGAACCTGATTGAATGGCCGATATCCTGGTTTAATGGGCAGCCGATGTTCAACAATTGATCGGCTTAATCCTGGCATCTCATGGTACTCTCAGGCGAAACAATCCCGATACTCCTTCAACAGTGCTATCAATTCTTCTCGAAGTTCAGGACTTAGTTTTTTGCTTATGTACGTCGGCCTTGGCTTATCTCCTGGTCCTATGTCAATTTCCTCCAACTCATCGGCCGACGTAAATCCTTGTCCCAGTTTTCCCTCAAAGTCTTCAATGGAGCCCATCAGAGTACCAATTCAGAGCCGACTTGCTGGATCGGCTGTATCCCTTGGCTAGTGACCTTAAGGTAGTCTCCTTCCCATATTTTTCCATATAGGTAGTCAACACCATCGGCTTCCCAGACTGGTAGATCGGTCATTGCAATGTTGGTTGACCGATCTGCCAAGACCACTTCGACTTGATCTCCCTGCCACTGTATCAAACATTGATGCATTGTCGAAGGCACGCAACAATTCGCGTGAATCCAGTCCTTGCTGAGAAGCAAACTGTACGACCCCTTTCCGTCGATGACGAAAAACGTGGTGGGTAATGTCTTATTCCCCACTGTCAACTCCATGTGCAATACGCCTTTCGCTTCTAATGAATTCCCACCGAAGTCTTTTAGCACCATATTTGTCTTGATCAGATCTTTGGCAGTCTTCCCCAATTTCCGGAATGTGGCATGAGGCATGAGATTAACTGCTGCTCCCCCATCAACCAGCATCTTTATCATCGGCTTCCCATTCACATAGCCCTTGATATATAACGGTTTTAGGTGCCGATGCTCTGACTCTTCAGACTTATCAAATATAGCCTGATCGGGTTGCAACGGCAGTTGCGCAAAAATCTCCTCATCGCCTTCTTCATCTGATGAAAATGCTTTATATTCCCGAGGTAAAAAGAACACCATATTTGCTGGGGCCAATTGATCAGGTTCATCGTCTTTTCTCTTCACGCGCCAAACTTGTTTAGTTTTCTTGTGACGATGATCGGCCTCTTCCTGATCTTGACTCTGTTCTTCCTATTGCTCTCGGTGTCGTAGTCGCTGTGCCCTTCTCTTCTGATTTTTTGTGAATATCCCACTATGGCACCATTGAGGATTCTGGACTTGTTTCTCACGTACTTCCTCTTCATCCTCTTCAAAGAACTCTTCATGGATCGGCCCTAATCGGCTATGAACCGATGCTCTTTTTCCAAGCGATCGATCCTGTGAAAACCTTGCTGCCGATCATGCTGATTCCCTGTACTGCTGCACTCGGGGCAATTTTCAACTGATGGTAGTCTCATCCCTTGATCCCAGCAGAATCGGAAGAACGGGCAGTCCCAATGCGGATTATATCTTTCTGGTTCATCCCTTTGTTCCTCATATCTTGAATATTTTCTATCATATCCGATGAAGTAATCCTTGATTTATACTTTTGACGTCTCGCTCCATCGGCCTGATCTCTTGACGATGATCCCGCATAAAAACCATGTTTACGGGAAACGGGTGCCCATCAATCTTCATCGGCTTCTTGTCTTCGAACCTGATTCTGCCCTATTCGATAGCCGACTGAATTTGTTGCCGAAAAACCTTACACTCATTAGTATGTTGCGATATAGTATTGTGCCACTTGCAATATCTTTTCTTCTTTAGTTCTTTGGCTGATGGAATCATGTGATTTGGCGGCAGTTGTATCTGATTCTCTTGTAACAGCAAGTCAAAGATTTTATCGGCTTTACTAATATCGAAATCATACCGCTCCTCCCTGCCGATATCCTTGACCCATGGGCATGATACTGATTTCTTGTTCCTGGCCCACTCCGCCAATCCAACCTCAGCATCGGATTCCTCATCGTCTGAGTCCGATGAATAGACCTGTACTTGAGCAACCCTTCTCTGGTACTTATCCTTTTTCGCCTCTTGAAATCGGCTTTCATGAGCTGATACCTTCTGTACCAGTTGCGCCAGGGACTCGAACTCTTGCGAAGAAAATCTCTCCTTAATCGGCGCCAAGAGACCCTGGAAAGCCAGATCGGCCAGATGCCCATCGCTCAGGTTCAAACTATAACATTGGTTTCTGATATCCCGAAATCGCTGAACGTATTCCGGTACTATTTCATCTGGTCGTTGCTTAACCGATGTCAAATCTGATAGTCTCAACTCATGAATTCCAGCAAAGAAATATTTATGAAACTGTTTTTCTAGATCGGCCCACCCCCGAACAGAATTCGGCGGTAATGAAGAGAACCATGTAAAAGCCGATCAAGATAGTGACAAGGGGAAAAACCTAAACCTCAGAGCCTCTTCAGTCGATGCCTCCCTGCATTGTGCCAGGAAACGGCTGACATGTTCCACTGTAGACGTGTTGTCCTGCCCTGAGAACTTAGAGAAATCTGGGACCCTGTATCGGTGTGGTAATGGAACCCTGTCGAACAACTCAGGATATGGATGCCGATACATGAATGTTTGTTCCTTGGGCTTGATCCCGAACTGCTCTCTTACTATTTCAGCAACCCTAGTTGATAGATTTTCTTCCCTCAGGTTGTCTTGTTGATACTGCACGGGTGGAGTTTGTTGCCAATTCTGTCTATTATATTCCCTCTGGTAAGTACCTAGATCGGCCCCGCCTCCTGGATAATTTTGCTGATATCCTCCATAGTAAGAAGACCGATGGTACCCAGCAGGAATATCCTGTTGCCCCCCAGCCTGGTTCTGTGTAAACATGTGTTCTGGTATATCTCTGCTGACGTTGTAAGCAATCTGAGTCAGTTCAACCTTCGGTGGGAGGTAAACAGGACCCCGAGCAGGCTCTTGAATAATTGATCCATCCACCGTCTTCTTTATAAGATTATGAAGTGTGTTCACCAGAATTCCGGCTGATTGATGAGCGCGTGATGAACTGCTTCATTCACCATCTCTTGTAAGGGTTTTACCGGTGGACTCTCAGGTGGCGTACGGCTCGATTCTCCAACCAATACTGGCTTCGGAAACTGGGATTTTTGAATCGGCCCTTGCCTTGTCATGCTGAAGGACTCTAAGCACAGCTTCTGAAAGTTGGCCATAGTTTGCTCAATTTGCTATTTTTGCTCTTCTGTTAAATCTTCCATGCTGACTGGAATTATGTTGTCTGTTTTGACTTCTTTCCCGGCTATGTTGCCAATCTGATTGTTGAAAACTTCGCGTTGAAACTTCGCGTCCCACTGGGCGTGCCAAAAACGTGTTGAAGCCGAAAACCCGCCGGGGGCCGTCCGGCGTCTGGGAGACACGCGAAGGCCTGGGAGATTTGCTTCACTCCAGTGCAGGTCCTAAAATCTTGAGGTTCGTAGGCGTGCCAGTCAATTTGACCCTACAATTGACAAGGAGAGAAGATGTCAAATTCGTGAGCCAATCGGCTGGAAGCCGGCTTGGACTCGTCTCATCGGCTGATGGCCGATGCACACTGTAGCACTTATACATCGGCTAAAAGCCGATGACGGCAAGAGCAATAACATAATAATAAACAAGTATTGCACTAGCCGATCATCGAAGGGATGCTCAAAAACCGGCTATAAACTTGGTAAAATAAACGAGCAGAATGCATAAATAAATAGATTAAATAAACTCTAGCCGATCATAGTTCAAAGTTACTGGTATTGCTGTGAAGATATTGCCCGCGCCCGTGCCCGGGCCCTTGCTCACATCGGCGCCCGAGATCTTCATCCGCTGTCCGTTTCCATGCCCGAGTTCTTACCTATGCTCGTGCCCGGGTCCTCACCTGAGGTTGTGCCCGGGAACTTGGCTGAGGTCATGCCCGGGAACCTGCTTGTGCTCGCACTCGGATCGGCAGAATAAACCAATCGGACCTAACCGATGCAGCCCGGCTCGAGAAGCAAGATCCCGTCGGAAGGGTGGCGATGCGCCGAAATTGTATTGATCGAGTGATAATTTACACGGTCCCCGGGCGTACGTATTTATACCCCGAGTTACATGAGTCCTTATTGGACACGGTACATGATTTCCTAATTATAACAGAAAACTTTTAACAAGGCCTGACCGGACACAAGGTCAGGTTTCCTAAAGATAAACACTTGCCTAATTAATAGGTACAGTAAATAACTGCCAAACAGCGGTCTTCACGGCTCCCTCCCGGAATCGGTCTCTTCTGGATCAACTTCTGCTAGTTGACTGCAATTTCCCCTTTGACCGAATCTGACATAGGGCCTTACCAAATTTTGGCGTTAACAGTGTGCTACTGTAGGAACTCATATCTTGGTGGCCTACTACCAAATAAGCCGGCCAAAACCGACCTACCCAGCGTAGCTCTATAAAAGTGGCATCCGTCGCATGTCGGGATGAGTACTCCAATGCTGGTAACCGCAATCAGCCAGAGGAACCCTTGTTCGCAAGCCTTTCTGACTTATGTTCTAGATGCAGCCTGGTTGCCACAGGTGCCTGAGTAGGTATATTACAGAATCTGCTTGCCTTCCCTAGGTGTGATGCAGTGCATGAGAACTCCGGATGCGTTTTGACGACGTAGATCTTCTCTGACTTCGGTAAAGCCGAATAAGGTACCCGAACCTTGCATTAGCGTATGATTCGGCTGGCGACCCTCATGGGGCGTACCCTATCCAACAAAGTTATACCCGAGCTCCGACTGGCGCTGGAGGTCGGTTATTAGCCGAATAAAGTACCCGAACCTCGCATTAGCATAGGATTTGGCTAGCGACCCACATGGGGCATACTTTACCCAGCGAAGTTGTGACCGGATGAGGTACCCGAACCTAGCATTAGTGTAGGATTTGGCTAGCGACCCTCATGGGGCGTACCTCACCCAGCCAAGTGGTATCCGAGCTCCAACTGTCGCCGAAGGTTGGTTATTGGCCCACATGGGGCGTAGCCGGGGAAGATGACATCTCGACTGGCGTGAGTACCCGGTCAATAGCCCTCATGGAGCATTCCGAGTGATCCTTGGCAGACTGGTCCAGCCCCCAAGCGTAGGAGATGGGCTCGTAGCCCTGAGTTCCTGTCACGCGTATCCGGAACTGGCCCTGCATTATAAAGATATCGGATGAGTAGCATCTGATGATGAAAACAATCACCCGAATAAAATGTATTTTACAATATATGTAAACACGTGTTCTTCCTCTTTTTGATATTAATTTCCTCGAGTAGTTGACCCCTTACGTTTAAACAATCTACCTGACTAGTCATAGCCCCCTAGCGTCGAGTGTTGTCTCGTGGCTCTTTCCCAAACACGCGTTTTGGGTGACTTGAGTTCATCTTTCATGGAGCAAAGTTTCACAGATCGGAATTTGCTACTCGAGTACTTTTGCAACCATTTAAGAGGAAAAACCTAAAAAAAGGTGCAACTTGTACACCTATTAGGTGTAAGTGGCTGCGGCATTGGCAAAGCCAAATGAGGAAATTTTTATGAGGAAGCGACTTAGCTATTCGGTATTTGGGAGTGGGGATGCCATCCTTGCGTTTGGGCTTTTGAGCCCCCGAGCATGTCACTTGTTGTTCTGATAATCTTCAGTTGTTGAAGGTCGAAGACGGTTGTGACCGCTGCCACAATGAAGCCGTCCGACTTGCGTTTGCGATTCCCAGCTTTAGTCGGGACCGCGTCGTCGGTGCCCTCCCGCTTCTTCTGTCATGATGCCTTTTTGTCTTCAAGGGCCTCAGCAACAGCGTGGGCTGAGTTGGCATATTTGTTCGCCATGTCCAATAGAGCCTTGACAGAGTTGGGAGGCTTCCGAGTGAATTTGTCGATGAATGAGGTGTCTTTGACTCCTTTTCAAAAGGCGGTGATGATGACCTCGTCCTTGATCTTTGGGATTGAATTTTTCTTCTCAGAGAACCTCTTGATGAAGTCACGAAGTGACTCGTTCTTCCTTTGATGCAACTGATACAGGTCGTGCTCGCAAGATGGCCTCTCGTATGTTCCCTGAAAGTTGGAGATGAGGCGTTCCCAAAGTTCTCCCCAGGAGCCAATTGATTGCTTGGGAAGTCCTGTTGGCCATGTCCTCGCTAAGTCGGCTAAAGCGACTGGGAGGTAGTTAGTCATGACTTTGTGATTTCCTTCGGCTGCTCGAATCGCCAGAGTGTAGACTATGAGCCAGGACTCGGGGTCGGTCCTGCCGTCGTATTTTTCGACGCATGTAGGCTTGAAACCCGACGGCCAGTCGACCTGTTGTAGCTCCTAGGTGAAGGCTGGTATGCCTTCATCGTCATGAGGGCTCCAACTCCGAATACAGCGGCGAAACCGCTCGTGGTGGAGGCCAAAGCGCTCATTCTCGTCTTCCAGTTGGCATTGCTCGTCTTCCTCTCGTTCGCGGTACCAAGCGCTGATGTTTTGCTGAAGGTCACACCGTGGTTGGCCTCGGAGTCGCCAATCGTCGTTGGGGTTGCCGAGTGACGTTTGGTGTGACTCCGTGTGCTGCCGACTAGAGCCGGCCGCTCGGTGTCGCTTTGAGGTGGACGAGAACTACCGTTAGGGATCCGATCGCTAGGTCCGGTATGAGGATATCACTTTGACTGGTTGGTGCTGCTGATATGCAGCAGCGGTAAGCATGGCTTTTATCCTTGCGATCGTCGGGGTGGGCCTGGTGATCAGGCCGAATTGGAGTGTATCCAGTAGAGTTTTTGCAGCGGCCAACGATGTTCTGTTGGGAGTAACGAAGAACGTCGTGGTCGCCGACTAGGGTTTGGAGGATTTTGTTGCTTGAGCGGGTTCGCCCAGCCCTGCGTAGATCATCGTTGTGGGCGTGCAGGCGTCTTGCTTCTTCCTCCCGTTGTTCTCGCAGTCGGCAGGCCTCCTCCTCTTGTTGCTCGTGTAGTCAGCGTGATTCCTGAGTAGGAGTAGAGCCTTTGGATGCCATGAAGATTTCTCGTGGCGGAGAGAAGCTTGCCAAACTGCTGTCCGACTTAGAGTCGGAGTCCGACTGGAAGTCGGAGTCCAACTGAGAGTTGAAGTCGGAGTCCGACTGAGATTCGAAGTCGGAATAATTGATGAGGGTGATTAAAACTCCGACCTCCCTAGATCCGATCTTGAGCGGCTCGAGGCCGTATCTGAGTCGAACTCCAGGGGATCGGGTTTGCCGCGTCGGATGTAGATTGTAGATATCGGCGGCGTCGCCGAGTCCAAACGGGAAATTGACGATCTCTTCCTTTTTTGGCCCGATCTCAGCTGGCTCAAAACCGAGTTCGAGTCGAACACCGAAAGAAAGAGTTGTCCCTGGACTCGGGCGTATTGGAGATAGCCGCAGCATGTCGTGAAAGATTGCTGCAGCATCATGTAGGCCGACTGGCGCGGAGTCGGCTGGTTCCTCGGCCGGTTGGATCGGGTCCGTGTCGGCCAAGGTGAGATTGCCGAACATGTCGGCGACGAAGTCGAGGCTTCCGAATGAGATTGTATCTCCGGGAGAGAATTTGCCGCCATCGACTCCGGTTGCTGGATCCATCGAGCTTGTTGATGTTGATCTCGCCGAATCCCCTACCTGGCGCGCCAACTGTCGATGTTTTACATCGGTAATATGAATATGAGGCTACCCGGCGGATGGAAACTCGATGGATTGCAAAGAAACACGGGGAGATTTATACTGGTTCAAGCCCTCAATGTGAGGTAATACCCTACGTCCAGTTGTGGTGTTATTCCTTTGAGGATGTATGGTGGTGATTCTGGTGAACCAACTCAACATGCCCTTAGGAGGCGCCTGCCTCCCCTTATATACTGGGGGGACAGGGTTACAAGTAGGAGTCCCAACGGATTACGGCCAAGGGAATCTCCTTTTAGAGATATAACGCACCCAAACTAGGACTGTATGTTCCTTACTGTACAAAGGCAAAGTCTGCGGATGCTATCTTATCTCTAATTACAAGACTCGACCCATCCTCTATCCGAGTGGTCCATATGCTTGTGGTGAGGTACCCGAGGCCCATGGCCTCCACATCCCTCTACCATCGACCCCTCTGAATGAGCATGGTTTCAGACGTAGCCCTTCAAAATAGACATGAACCGTTTGTACGTCCACATTTGATGCAAGTACAAAGGATCTAGTTCAAGTATCTGAGGAACGATGTAAACTATTAGATGAACCATCATATCAAAGAATAATGGAGGGAAGCACATCTCAAGCTGGCATAGAGTCTTTGTCAGAAATGTCTGAAGATGTCCTAGTTCTTCATGATCCAAAACTTTTTGTGAAATCACACGACCTTAATAGCAGTGGTTTAATTGCCCTTATTGCATAGGGAGAAACACGGTTAGCATTACATGGTAGTCATGCGAGTTATAGCCAGAGAGAGATAAGTCCTTCATCGAGACTACTTTCCAGATGTTCGATGAAAACCCGGTGGGTACTCTCAAATCATGTAAAGACTTGCACACCCCCATCTTCTCCTCAGGTGTTAGGGTGTAGTTTGCTGGCGAAAGGTATATTTTTCCATTTTCTTATGACTACGGGTGAATCTCTTTCCTGATCTTCAAATTCACCAAGTCATTACGAGAGCGTAGACCATACTTAGTCTTACTCGGAATGTCCAGCAAAATGCCGATAATGTTGTCGAAGACATTTTTCTCGAGGTGCATGATATCGATGGAATGACGAATCTCCAGGTCTTTCCAGTAGGGTAAATACTTAAAGAAAATTGAGTGCTTCTTGAATGGAACAGTTGGCTCGTCTTTGTCTTCCCCATTTTTCTTCCTTTTTGTTGCCTTCTTCTTTGTCTTCCCAAAACAACTTGAAATTGCTGGTCATATCAAATACCCATTTGCCATTGCGAACTTCGGGTGTAGATCCATTTTCTAATGTCTTGTCAAATAGTCTTCTCTTTGTTCGATACCTGTGCCTGCTGGATAGGAACCGCCAATGCCTCATGTACACCAATTTGTTAGATGATGAAAAATAGATAGATGCGGTGTTATCCACGCAGGTTACGCAACCCGTCTTCCCTTTGATCTGTCCCGAGACGAAAAAATTTGCTACGTAGTCGTTGATGGTGGCGAATATAATGGCTCTGCAAGTGAAGTACTCCCGTAGGTATTCATCCCACACCTTGATACCCTCATCCCATAGATCCACCATGTCCTTCAGCAAAGGTTCAAGGAACATTTCTATTTCTATCCCAGGTTGTTTCAGGCCTTGTATAAAGACTGATAATAAGATATATTTTCGCTTCTGACATAGCCAAGTTGGAAGGTTATACATGATCATTTAGTACTGGCCAAGTACTGTGCGAGCTACTTAAGTCACCAAAAGGGTTCATTCCATCGGTACTCAGCGCAAATCAGATATTCCTCAGATTTGAGGCAAAATCTGGGTGAATTGCATCAAAGTTTTTCCACTAGTGACCATCGGCAGGGTGGCGGAGCTTCCCATCATTCCTGTGATTCTCGTGATGCCATCTCATCAGTTCAGCGTCCCTAAGGTTAGAGTACAAACGCTTCATGTGATCTTTCACTGGTAGGTACCACATCACCAGGGCAGGAATTTTCTTCTTGTTGTGCAGAGATGAATCATCTTCTTGCCTATCAAAATCTTGTGACTCGTTACCCGATTTGTACCGACTGGTCCCACATGTCGGGCAGCTCTCCAAATCTATGTGCTCTTTGCGATACAGGATATAGTGGTTCTCGCATACATGAATCTTTTGCACACCTAGTGATAACGGATATATGAGTTTCTTCGCTTAATATATGTTGGCCAACAGTAAGTTAGGCTTCGGAAGGATCTTACTTAGCAGAGATAATAAATTATTGAAACTACTATCCGACCATCCGTTGCACGCCTTCAACCTTAGTAGTTCAAGCACTGAACGTAAGACTATCATCTCCTTAAAACAACCCTTCGATTTTTCGAACAATAGATCTTTTGTAGCCCTTTGTAAAGACTCAAAATTATTTAACCCTCTCATAGAACCCGGCCAACACTTCCGGTTCGGTGTGGCGTAGCATCTCCTCTAGATCAAAATCAGCATTGTCATTAAAGTCGTTCATCATTTCGTCGTCTGACATATCTATTGTAAAATTGTCAGCATCCCTTCTTTCTTCATGATTACCATTCTCTTGGAGATCGATATCTTCGCCATGATGAGACCAAACCTTATAATCCACAACAAATCCACGCTTCACTAAGTGTGATCCAATTACATCTGGAACAATTTACACTTTCTGATTTTTGCAATCGACACACGGACAATGTATTTCCTTTCTACTCACTGTCGAAGCATATGCCTTCGCTGCTTCAATAAATTTCGAAACATCCTTCATGTACAACTACTGAAATCTTGGCGTATTATACATCTATGTCCTATCCATCTAAGAATTCAAACAAATTTAAATAATATTAAACATTCAAATATTAATATTCAATTATAAAATAAATATTTAAAAACCGTAAAAAAACAAGCTATTCAATATTGAGGAAAAAATTAATTGCAACAAGAAAACACCTATTCCCTTGGAAAAAAACTTCACTCTCTTTCTCTCTGCAAGTAGATCTATGAGTTCACATACACATTCAAATCTCCTTATTTTGCCTTGAAAAGAACTAAAATCATTTACATATGGATTAAGGCATATCATTACACTAATATTATATAGATATTTTGGTTCAAATTCAAGATAAAACGCAATAAAAATTGTTACATCTAGGTAAAAAAAATACCACCATTCCCAAGCAAAATTCGTACTATCCAAACCCTAAATTTGACGGAAAACTTCATAAATATAGTAGAAAAACATGATTCTAACTTTTGGTAAGCAAATCCTCCAAGAAATCCAAGTTCAAAACCTCCTCTTAATCTTTTGGCAAGTTTTAAAGAGAAAAACATCGGGTTAGGGAGCAAGGGGATGGGCTGGGCAGATATATATGTAGGAGGACACCGTAGGCGAACCGTTTTGAGGCCCGCCTGCGATAATTGATTCGTCACAGGCGAGTTGCTAAGTGACCCGCCTGCGATACTAGATTCATTATCACAAGCAGGCGGCTTAGTGGCCCGCCTGCGATAATCAATCTCTGCAGACGGGCCATAACAACCTCCGGATCGGTATTATCACAGGCGGGTCTCATCTTGGCCCGCCTATGACCTCCAGGGGGTTCGTCTGGGAAAACCGATTCTGTAGCAATGACTCCAACTTATTTAGCCATAAGTATGATTAAAATTTTAATTTATTTTTTCTGATAGCCCGTACAACATATAGATAGGCGACTAGTATATCTTATATACACAGAAAAGGATGTAAAAAGAACACACAACCACTTGTAGACACGCCGGCGTACTATCTTGTTATCCTTGAATTTCATGTACGGTAGTGGTGACTGCACAGCTATAGCCCGCTTGCCAACCATTTTTGCGTATTACAGATCATGGACCATGATTGTTTCTTTCTAGAACACGTAAAAGAATATCTCGAGAATCTTAGGAAAACATATACGAGGACATATCTCTAGAATAATCTTAAAAGAATATTTATCTAAAATTAATTTCATGCACAAAACGGTGGCTGTGTCCAGTTGCCTGGATGCATATAGCGCCATCCATAGTTCCATACCATGCATGCAACCTAGAAACTGGAAATTAAGGTCCTGTTCTTATATGGGACATATTATGAACCGGATTATTCGTGTCAAACTTCTGAAAGTACGATTTATCAAAAAACTTACTTCATCAATATTTCTTAGATTATTTTAATCTATTTTGTTAGATTTATAATATGTAATATTTAATTAATCCACGCATTAATCAACAGGCTAATTGGATAATCCAATCCGGCCGTTCAGCTGTTCCGAATGAGCTGCTCCATATATTCTTCTATAAGACGTATTTTGACTTCAAAATGTTAATCAATTAACAGTAGTTAACAATTATGTTACATACAAATATACAATAGATTCCTATTCCAATGCTTTCACTAAATATTGGTTTTATATCAAAGTTTAATCTAAAGACTTTCTAAAATAAATACGGTTCATGGAGGAATTACTGATTATCAATCGCAAATATTCATGATTAAAACACATGGAAATTTTGTAGAATCGGCTTAGAAAAAAAACAATGAAAGTAAAGTTACGCCTCCATATATTCATCCCCTAATAAATGTGTAGATAGCTGGGTAGTTGTGTGCACATGAATGCATATCAATCATCTACTATACTCTCCTTATCATGGAAGTAAATTATTAGTTATTTCGAGCTTTACAAATTAGCTTGAGGCTCAATTTGGACGGGTGTGGACCACCACTACCAGAAAATCAAGATTTCATGACGGTGATGAATTTTCGTGAGAGTATTAGATACACCCTCACGAAAATCACAATTTTCGTGACGGTGCATCAAAAACCGTCACGAAAATATGACACACCGCCACGAAAAGTAGTTGTTTTCTTGACGGTGCATTAAAAACCGCCACGAAAATGATTGCCCCTTCATGAAATAATATACAGTACCATCGCCTCTCTACTTAGACAAGAAAGAACTAGACCCACCGACAGCGTGAGCATTTCATACCAGCACTAAAACACCGACTCCCGTCAAAACTTCAGAGTTAAGCGTGCTTAGGCGAGAGGATGGGTGACCTCCTAGGAAGTTAATTTGCGTGACAGTTAACCGTCACGAAAATGACATTTTTCTGGCTTCTGATTCTTGCACCCCAAAATTAAAGTGGATTTGTCACACTTATTCTGAAGGCGTATATATATGCATGTGACAATAATCAAACGGTGTTTTTAGCAAAAAAAATACTCAATATATGTGATAATTAACCTAAAACCATGCTATCATCCAATTGAAATATGTAAATTGACCTACAAAATTCACTTGTCTATGTATATAGTGATACTATCGTCACTTAGTGATGAGATCGAGCACAAACCATTGGTTATACGTTAGTTTTCATGCAACTTTCTTGTGTACATTATGGTATACATAGAAAATGGTAAACTATTTATCATGTGGATTATTTTTCTAACTAAGGGAAAATCACCAACTTATATATTGAAATTAAAAGCAATATACTCTGTCCATGCATTCCTTTTTACTTGACACCATTGACAAGTGCCATTTTATCTTTGACCAGCAAAAACTTTTAAATCATGATTTTTTGATGAACATAAAATAGCATAGTTATATTTAGCATACAAAGTACTTTATAACATCATTTTATATTTATTTTTTTTCTAAAAGAATGAATAGTCAAAATTTATACATAAACAATATCCGGTGACAAGTAAAATGGAACTGAGGGAGTAGTTCACATCAGACATAAGGCTGGGGACTGTCAGCTAGCTCATGGTACAAGTCCCATATATAGACATATCCATACGTATTATTGAGCCATTAACAACCATTAGTATACTCCTGTGGCAATCACTTCTTGATTACTATGAACAACCATTAACGATTTTGTTAAAATTCCATGACCAACAACACTGTAGATATCGCTTGCATTGCTGCAGCGTGTAGCCTGCATGATATATATTGAGCCATGCATATGCTCCTTTAATTTGAACAACCATTGTACGTGCTGCTAGCAGGGGACCAATCTAGGAGATTGATTTGCTGTATGGAACTGCTGCCTTAATAACCATTGGTTAGTGAGATGTTTTTGGTACCACTCTAGTAGTAGCTCTAACTAGGAGTTTGTTTTAATTCCATCATTGAAAGGCTTGCTTATTGGACTAAGGAAACAAAGTACATAGTACTAAAGTTGTAGGGTTTAAACTCGAACCAGTTGAGGATGTGGTGGCAAAAAGTGGTTAATATCGCACCAAAGCAACAAATATGCATAGGGACTACACGTCAGAAGAATAGTAATTAATCATATGGAATATTTGAAATGAAATGAAATGATACTATTCCATATGAAATATCTACCCTTTTTCTTTACTTGAAAATATATTCAGTTTTTGTGATATATGCAAACTATAATATGAAAAATAATTCCCAGCTAATTTCTCTGTCTACCGTAGTGTTAGAGCACATAAAATTATTTAGATGGTTGCCATCTATATAATCCTTCCATGTCATACATAGATGATATATAGACAACATATACAATCATATAATAGATTGTTTGTTTAGTTGTCTATAATAGATTTACATAATTAATGATTTATCTATAAAAGGTATACATAATAATTGTATAGTATTAAGCTATCTATTGGACCACACAATAGCGTGATATAAGCGTCAGAGAGAAGATGCCATGTAGGATTTTGTATGACATGAAGCGAGAAAAGTGGATAGAGAAGGTTATTATCTATTTATTAACAGACGGTCTAATAGGAAACTTAATACTATTATACCACCGTACAAGTTGTCTATATAGTTACATCATTAATTATTTAAATCTATTTAAAATATTCAAACAAATGACATGTTATATGGGTTGTTTGTACGTTATCTAGATGTGCAAAGATTTTACATACCTTTTTATTTGGTAGCGGTATATACCTAAAGCATTGATCGAGGACTGGCTACAGATAGATGATAGATGCAAACAGGAGTACATACTCCTAGGAATATAGAACCATTTTTCTCTCTCTCTCTCTCTATATATATATATATATATATATATATATATATATATATATATATATATATATATATATATATATATATATATATATATATGGTGTCCCTCTCTAAATTTGCCATCATATAAATCCATGCTGTCTGTCTAACTACTGCAAACGTACATTCCATTTCATTTGCACACTAATCATCGATATCGATCGACCATCGCTATGCATGCATGCCGGCCGGACCAGCCGGGTGTGCTGGCATGATCTAGCAAACAACAGTGTACGAACAAATGCCATCTCGATCTTGATTGGAAATTCTCTCCATTATTTGTTGGTCTGTTACACTGTTCTTCAATTAGCGTACTTTATCTGATCGTCCTGATCTATGGACACTGTTCCTTATGGGTTCTTGCTGGTAATGAGTACTATTTGCTTATTTCACGTATGGTCGAAGCGGAGGCAAGTGACATGGTGGAGTTGTGGACGAGTAGTTGAATTATATGTACTCATGTGATAGATGGTGTTCTTCTAGAGCCATTGGATTCTTTCTCGGTTTATATTAGCACGTTTCTCAAAACGTACAACAGTGCGTTTTTTATAAAAACTTTTTATATAAAAGTATCTTAAAATAATCAAATAAATCTATTTTTCAAGTTTGTAATAACTAATAATTAATTAATCATGCACTAATGATATATCCTGTTTTACGTGCGTTTTATAAGCCACCTCCATAAGCCAGTTCAAACTGGGCCATAATAGAATAACACATAAGTTGGCACAATCCGATACGTCCATTGTGGCTCATTATAGTTGTCTGCCTTGTGCAGCGGTGGACTTAGCCTCCAGTCAACCGAGGTGTTAGAATAAATATCGCATATAGTAGTCTTAGAAGGTAAAATTGGGTTAGAGTTATAATAGTGGTAGAGGATGGAATAAGTGTTGTACTTTTTAACCCAGCAACCCTTTAAATATGAAGATGGCGTCATAATGTAACCATATTAATGATAACGTACGTAGCATAGATGCATAAGGAGGATGGCAGCGAGGCCATGATGGACCCTTGAGGTTGGTTGTACTATGTTGATTAGAGAGTAGTACCCATAATTGTAGCCTTGGGGATGTAGGTTTCGGTTAAACCTCGTTAACAGATATCTGAATTGATCAATGAATGGTAAAATCGAGAAGATTAGTCAGGTTATTCCGCAATTTCAGCTAATTTTTTTAGCCCAGGTTTAAAAACATGGAACAATTTCTAGGGTCACATGGTTGTGAGGGAACCCGGAAGAAGTCTTCGGGGTTGGATGGATTGATGCAACGAGAGAAATTGTTAGGCCTATTCCGGAACAAGTCTTCAGGTCACATGGGTTGATGTGTGATGTAGGAGATTGCTGGGTTTAGTCTATCATTAGAAATTGATGGTTGCGAGCACAATTTAAAAGATGAGGTAGGAGATTGCTGGGTTTAGTCTGTCATTAGAAATTGATGGTTGCGAGCACAATTTAAAAGGTGAGGTTACTCTTCACTCATCAGGCTAGCCTTTTGGGCATATTGGCCCAAGACATTAAGTTGTGGCTCGTTGGGTCTACATGGTTGCATGGCCCACGGAGACCTAGGTGGCTCACTTACGATGGATTAGGCTACGCACTTTCAAAGTAGGCTATATTTTGGAGGCTCGCCTGTTTGGATGTCTATGAATTTAGACTAATTTTCAATATGATAAGGTTGACGTGAGTCAACGTATATGTTATGCTAACTATAGCCTTAGGCTAGGGATACATCTGGCATTAGTCAACATCTCATAACCAACAACTTAATGTATTGCTTCTTCGAAACGATGAATAAAATCTCCTTAAAATCAAGGCTAATAGCGTTGGCATCTCCTTAAGAGCAAGGTTAATAGCGCTGGCATTAGCCGGCTCCAAAAACATCCACATCGTCTACATAGACAGCTTTAGCCAGATACCTTATACAATAACAGGTTATTAAATTAGCTATACGTAGATTCCTGTACTTCTATTTCTCAGTTTTATAATCCAACTATCCCCAAACTGTCATAGATTTTGCGTAGTTTCAGCATCGCCATCTGCACCGTTCCCACAAACCGCGTTAGTGGGCGATAGGGCTTCGTTTCTCGTGCTACCGCTTAGCGATAAATCAAGCACCTGCTCTCCTCCCTCTCTTCTTTCCTCAGTCTTCCACCTAGGATTGAGATGACGTGGATCAACAACTTATAGTTTGTTGACTCAGCTTTATTATATCTACTCTAATAAGATTTATTGTACCTGCTCTAATAAGCTCAAGTACTATAGCCCCACGAGGAGAGCATTCAAAATACGAACATATATACATTTGTTGGGAAAGATCGAAAAAACAGTCAGAGACTCGCAGTTCATTTCATCCCTATTAGCTAATGGCTACCGCTTTGGCGCTTATTAGTAAGTAGGAGTACTACTCCAATTAATTGGGACGGCTTGGTGCTGTTGACCGCGTTGATTAACAGTATCAACGCGAGCTCACGTACGTACACATTCGCCGGCGGCCGGGCCCGACACGAGCGTCGCCGGCATTGATGGCCATGTCATGTGCTGCCGTCCCTACCGCCGGCCAGTATCGAGGACGAGGAAGAGCGCTTAAGCTAGCGCCGAATTGAAGGCGCGGCCGCGCGGCGCCGGCCATGCATGTGCCGTCGACCGGGCCGGCCGGGCATGTGCCGGTTCAGGGCGGCGCCTGCATAAGCATAACCCTGCGCGCGCTGTTCTTCTCCTGCGCCACCGCCACGACGAGTACGACGACGACGAAGGCGGCTATGGCCGATGGCGATGATGGCATTAATTCGATCTGGATCAGTGTTGTGGAAAACGGTTCTACTCATTGTTAAGTCGGCCATATATACGAATATTAAGTTGATCGTATATATGGATGCGTAAAAAACCATTTTATTAATATGATACAGTCTACAATTATCAATCGTGAATGTCAAACTTTGTTTTAGTCGTTAATATACCAGTTTCTGTTTAATTATCCGTATATTACACTTGATGGTAAAGTAACAAATTTATCTTTTACTATCTTATTTAGCGTCTTTTACATTTTGTTACATATTTTTAGTGTCTTATTTATCTAATATAATCTAAATTGTCACTATGTGCTATACAATCGTGAGTGTCAAAAGCTATATTTTTATATAATATCAAGTTATGGTTGTTTAATTAAAAAAATAGTATAAACGTATTTGATTTATATAGTTGTATACATTTAAATCTATGAAGAAGGATATAATATTATAAAATAAATGTATTTATTTATAAATATTAATTTTTCGTCAAATTTTAATTAATCATTTGACGGTACCTTTTTATATCTGACATCTGTATTTTATCTTCCACAGCACACTAATCTGGATCGGTCGATCTCATCTGTACCCTCAGCGTGTACGTGGGTAGGGGACCAAGCGCGATGATCTGGGTCCTGTCTGTCGTTCTGACTTCTGAGTCTTCGCCTGATTGCCCGCGCGCCTGACTTACTCGCAGCTCTCCATGCATGCAGATGCATATGCATGTTTATAAGACGTACTTTAAAACGAGAAATATTATTAATGTATAATTAATTATTAAAAATTTTTTTAAAAAAATTTATTTGATTTTTAAGATATTTTTATATGAATTTTTTTAAAAAATACATTATTTTATATTTTAAAAAGCGTGCTAATAAAAACCGAGGAAGAAAAAAAAGCCAAAAGCAGAGTCGAACACCATGTAAGTCTATCTACATCTACTGATCTACGTGCCCGTATGTAGACAGATGTATAGAGTATAGTACGTAAGTACGCATATGCCATTCTGCAAGTATTGCTATACGCCAACGTGATGCGTGTACTTCTCAACTCCCAGCCTCCGGGGAGCACGAAAAAATATAGGATTTATTTAATAGGGTTTTAACTTTTAAATCTAACTCCTACAATGAAATATGAAGTAAAGCTGTATGAATCCCGTTTCATTCTTTGAATTTATTCTTTTTGAGTTGGCATCATTTTTTTTAAAAGCTAGAACCATTTAATTAGCCTATAGCTCTAACTCCAGAAGAAATAGAGCTCGAGCGAGAGCCTGATCGGACAGACCATAATAGTAGTATTCCTACGTTAGTACACGCATGCCGAGGCCTGAAAATGGTCAGCTGACTAGGCCCAGCAAGGGTACCAGCCTCGGTGAGCTGGGTGGGCTAGGTTTGGGCTCAGGATGGGCTGTCCTGTCATTTTTGTTTCCTTGTTTTTCGAGGTCATTTTTCTTTTCTGCTCACAGTCAGCCATATATTTTGGTAGTATGGACCGCCACTGATAAAATTAATGATCCATAACTCCATATCCTATAGTCAGACAGCGAAAAGATATAAAAGTGGATATAACAATTCCAGTGAAATTGTTTTTGCATTGCAGTAGTGCAGAAGAAAAGGTTGCATTGTCAATTCTTCAGCTCTATCTTCGTTTAATTCTAGTCCAACAATTCTAGAACAAGAAAATTTTCCCACAACTTTAAAATTGTTTTCCATTCAAAACAAAAAAAAATCCCATTATCTAGAAAAAAAATCACCATTCAAATTAAACAAAATCGATCACAGTTCCATTTGAGGGTGTGTGGTGTTTACCAACATGATATTATTTGAGGCGGAAGTGGGAATATTGTTTTTTATGACACACCAGTCGAATAAAATCTGTTATGTACTAAGTGGGCACATATCACAAGGCCTAGCTAACTAAATTAGATCCTAAATATTTAGGACTGAAACTATAGCTACAGAGAGAAGTGAACATAGCGTGATAATTTTTTCGCTTAGTTCTCAAATCCCATAGTAGAAAAACTCAAATAACATTACTATAAAAGTTTACTTAAGAATCATCTCACACCTTAAAATAAAGATTTTATTTCTCATATAGAAATATTTTTCCAATTACTCCCTTACGGAGAACATAAGCCCACATATGAGCCAAACTCATACTCGAGTAAACTCTTCGCACCCCACAAGTTGCCAAACCTTCACACTCTGCTAGTCACTGAAGTTCGCACTCTGTAAGGGTGTGTTTGGTTTGGGGATGAGATAGGATGGGTTAGACTCATCCCTCTTTTTTGGGATAGGATGGCTCTAGTTGTTTGTTTGGTTTGAGAAATAGGATGGTCCTAGTTTTTTGTTTGGTAGAAGGGATTAGAGTGGGATGGGATGCATGGAGGGGTGGTGTCGGCGAGGCCGAGGGCAGCGGCGGCGGTGGAGACTGAGGCCGAGGGAGGCGTCGGCGTCGGCGCTGGCGGGGGAGGCCGAGGGCCGCGACGGTGGTGGAGGCCAAGGCCGGGGGAGGCAGACGAGGCGTCGGCGCTGGCGGGGGAGGCCGAGGGCCGCGGCGGTGGTGGAGCCCGAGGCCGGGGGAGGCGTCGTCGGCGCTGGCGGGGGCGGACGAGGCCGAGGGCGGCGGCGGTGGTGGAGGCCGAGGCCAGGGGAGGCGTCGGCGTCGGCGCTGGCTGGCGGGGGAGGCGGACGAGGCGTCGGCGCTGGCGGGGGAGGCTGAGGGCCGCGGCGGTGGTGGAGGCCGAGGCCGGGGGAGGCGTTGTCGGCGCTGGCGGGGGCGCCGCGCCGTTCGACCTGGAGGCGGCGGTGTGCAGCCACGGCGCTGGTTCGCCGCCTCCGCCTCGCCTCCAACCCTGCCGCCTCCGTCCTCGTCCACGTTTCCCGCCACCCTGCTGCGCCGTCGTCGTCCCGCTCCCGGCACCGTCGCCGCCCCACTCCCTGGCCTGCGCCGCTCCCTGCGCCGTTGCCGCTTCGACGCGCCCGAGGTGGGTTGGATCGGTCCGGCCGTTTTGGCCGGATCGTTGCAACCCGGATATAAGGGGAATATTCCCCACCAGGTCCAACCCATCCCTCCCAATCCACAAACCAAACACCCATAAAAATGGGATGAACACAACCCAACCCACATAATCCCTGGAACCAAACACACCCTAAGTCACCGAACCTTCACACTCTAGGAGTCACCGAAACTTCGCACTCTGCAAGTCACCAAAGTGAGTTGTCAAAAGCTTTGCAAAGCTCTTTGGGCCAAAAGCTTAGCCTTCATATTTCTTCTCTTTTTTAAAAGCCACTAAAAACACTTCCTCAAAATGCACCTCTTGCACTAGCCCTACCACTCAATATATAGAGCAAAATGGGTTGAACCCCTAAAGGAAATTTTATTTTTACCCTCACAAATCATTTAGCTCTCTCAACCCCAAGGGCAAAAGTGGTCATTTCTTCCTTCATTTCCTTCTTATGTAAGGTGGGCAATCCATAGTTTGGACCTTAGCTCCTCGCTATTAATCAGAATTGACTCCAAGCCTCCTGCACATCAATAGACAAAACAACCGTACCAAAAATATATTCTTGTGACCTCACCCATGTTAGTCCGTAAAACAGAACACATACAATAGCACGAAAGAGCCAAGTTTATCAACTTCAAAACCAAATGGCACATACGAACAATACCAACTTTTCATCCATAATTTATTTGCCATACACTTATGGTCTCACAGTATACCGGGAGCGACTATGTGTCGGACATCTGGCGTTTTGCAAAACGTCCGACGGTATTGCACCGTATTGTTGAGAAATGTTTCAACTGTTTCATCGAACGGTAAGAAATGTTTCAAGAAAAATATTTTAGGTGTTTCATCACTCGATGAAAAAATATTTCATCACTTGGATGAAAATATTTCAACTAGATGCAAACTTTTGAAAAACATACTAATTGCAAACACCAAGAAATCAATATGTACAAAATCCGGTCAAACAAAGTGGTACACTCAAATACAGTAAAGTGCAATAATGGATTGCAACAAAATTGTCAAAAACTTCAACAAAAAAGTCTACCATCTAGATATGGCCTTTTCCTCTACTCTGATGGTCACATCTGCCTTCTTCCTCCTCTATTTTGGTGGCCGAATCCAGACTCCCCATGCTCGTGAAAGTGGCCCGATCCCGACGACCTCCCTTGCCTCCTTCTCTGTAGCCATCACCATCGCAGTCGCTGCAAGCTTCATTGTAGTCAGTGTTCGCCAAACCGCCAATAACCATGCGGTTACCGTGGTTATCGCCCAAACCGCCGAGGTTCGGTTTGGGTTACCGGCGGTTTGGTTTGAACGAATTCATCTAAATTCAAAAATTGTTAAAAAATTTGAAAAAAAATCTATAAGGTAGTACTCGAATTGTGCATCACTATGGTGAAGAAATTATGTGAAAATAGTGATGTTAAGATTTTTTTTGGAGTAAAAACAAGAAGGTAATATTAAAATCAAAAAAGAAAAGATTAAATGGGCCGGCCTAGTACTATGCAGTGCACTGTTTCGGTCCAACTGAGAATGGAAAATCCCATGTGCCCTAAACACCGCCCCATCTCCATCCTATCCACTCCTCCTGTGCCTTCGTCCCCTCCCCGTCGCTCCTGGGTAGCGGCGGCTGTAGATCCGCCGCCGACGCACCGATGATAGTGGAAATTGCGTTCCTCGCGGTTACCGTGCGGTAGCAGGCGGTAACTGTCGGGATTCACCGGTGGAAGGTAACCTCCTAAACTGGGCTAGTAATCGCGCGGTTTGGCACGATAACCTCACGATATGGCGCGGTTACCGCGGACATGGGCGATGGCTGGGAAGGCCGCGGGGGCGGGGGGGGGGGGGGGCACGGTAACCGTGATTTCAGGTGTTATCGCGCGGTTTTGTAGTGTAACCGTGCGATTACCGTGGTGAACGTCGCGGGTAACCTCGGTGTTTAGGTTATGGGAAGGTTTACGTGGGAGAATGGTAACTGAATTTGTTGGACGATCTGTATGAGACTAGTCCGATTCTGACAACCTCTTGCCATCCTCACTTATAGCTGACCAAGTGGATGCTGGTGACTTGCGCAGGGCCACAGGAGCTTCTAGTGTTGCAGATTGGGCTGAACAGAATGTGGGTGACACTTATATTGAAAAAAGGAAGACTCACAAGAGGCTACAACTGCCTCCGGCCAAAAAAACGAAGGGAAAAAGCCGCACAACACAATCGATGACTGTTGGCAGCGACGACGAGACCCAGGGAAATCGAACATACCAAGAGTCCAACGATAGCAGCTCAATAACTAACACAGATGATGGGGATGACGTGATGCAGGTGGACAAGGCGAGAATTCAAGGCCTTTAGGAGGTCAAACAAGGCAGTCACAAGATCGCAGTCTGACTCAATTTACTGGTACAAGTACTTACATATTACTTCCATATTTTCCCTATAATGCTTCATGCTTTATTTTTTTTCTTTATTGAAATTGCAGGTGAGATTGACTTCACACACGCCACTCAGAATGAAGATCATAGTGCGCAAAGCTCTCAGCGAACTACCATGCCTATGAAAGGCCACCAACAACGAGGACAGCCTGACGCACCACAGGAAAGCTATAGCTCATTTAGTTCCTCTAGCGTTAAAGGTGGTTATCCAATATACACCTACAACCATCCAGAGGATTCTGATTATCCTCCTATTATGTGGGTATATGAGTGGCAAGAGCCTGATTGGTATGCTCAGTTGTGTAGTCAATGGCAATCAACAGCTATATGGACAGGCCAAAGTTGGTAAGATTACAGGGTGGGGTTGCTTCAGCAACATGATTTGATGCTCATGTCGACCGAGGAGTACAAATAGCATACCAGCAATGGAACTACTAGTTTGTTTACTTTATGTTAAACTCATGGAACTTCTATATTAATGTTGCTTATGTAATGAACCTAGTATTGATGTATCGTGCATGTCGAACTTTAGACACTATATATTGAACGCTTCAATCCTTGTAGTTATGGACATTGTATTGTTAATTCTTGTGAAATGTCATATTTTTGACGTGTTTTGTGAATACTAATTGTTAACTATCACATATATAGCAAAGATCATGCCGAAATTTCCTATATTTTCTCAATATGTCACTTAATCAAGCTATAAATGTCTATAACATTTTCTTGCAATTAAACTAAATTTTTTCTTGATTTTTCGAAGATTTTTTCTTAATTTCCCTAACCTGCCATACAGTCCGCGGTTACCATGCCAAAACCATGCGGTAACCGTGCCAAACCGTTCGGTAACCACCGCCAAATCGTCAGTTCGAGTTTAAATTTTTGGACGTAAATTTCACACCACATGGTAGCTGCCAAACCGCCGGTCCGCGGTAACCCACCCCAATATGGTAAGGCAAACATTGATTGCAGTAGCTACCTGCCGTCGCAAGCCTTGTTGTGGTAGCGGACGCGGCCGCCGCCGCGAGTCTTGGTCGTTGTTGCCGTGAGCCTCGTCGCAGCCAAGCCTGCCACAGGTGCCGTCGCCGCCGCCGCAAGCCTCGTCGTCGTCATGCCTGCTCTTCGCTTGTTGCTACGCTTTGGGATAAAATTATTGAGATGAGAGAGAGAATGCTGTGAGATGGAGAAAAGCAAACGTGGTGGGACCCACAGGCCTGGAGTGCTCGGAGAGAGTGGGCTAGCACGTACTGGTATATGGCATGGATTAATATTTTTTTTATGACAAGCGGGATTCTACTACCACCTTTGATGGATGTCTGGTTTTAACCATTGAGGAGTTTGAGTCTTATCTGGCTTTTAAAGTTAAGTTAAGAGATGAGAATTAAATAAGGGAAAGTTAGGTGACTCGAAACAGAGATTGTCACGATAAATAATTCAATATCTGTCATTCGTTGACTGGAAAGCAAGCATATATACGTTGAAGAACACTTATTATATAGATATATCCATCTCAATGCATACGCAATATATGATATAGGAATACCATGCGTGCCCGGAACTGCACCGTGCATATATCCGCTTATTCATAGCAGAGCAAAGGCAACCACCGCGATATATCGACCGTCCGATCGACGATCAATGGTTGGCGATGATCTCCTGCGCCTTGGTCTCGTACTCGAAGCCGTAGCTGCTGACCTTGGAGCTGTCCGCCGACCAGATGAACAACCCCGGCAGCTTCCCCTGCCGCTGCAGCTCCTTCGCCCCGGCGATGCCCTGCTCCGGCGAGAGCAGCCCGGTGACGTCGCCGGTCTTGAAGCTGGCGAGCACCTTGCCGCCGGGGTAGTTGGCCGCCTGCTCGTCGTAGAACTGCACGTACGTCGGCACGTCGGTGTTGTCGCCGTAGCCGTAGAACTGGAAGTTGACGAAGTCGATCACGCTGGCGTAGCGCCGCCACAGCGGCTGGTAGTAGCGCTGCACCACCGGGTGCTCGAACGGCGCTATGGAGGTTGTGATGTAGGGGTACCGGGTCTTGAGCTCGGTGAGGAGTCGGCCGATGCACTCCACGAAGGTGTCCACGCCGGCGCCGGACGTGCCGTCGTCGTTGAAGTGCTCGTAGTCGACGTCGACGCCGTCGAGGCCGTAGGTGTTGATGATGCCGGAGAGGGACTCGACGGCGTTGGCCACCCACGAGTCGACGGAGGACGGCGAGAAGAACACTTTGACGGTGTCCTGCACGCTGTCGCCGCCGAGCCCGACCATGACGCTGACGTTGGGGTGCGCCGCCTTGACTGCCGCGACGTCGGCCGGGGACAGGTTGCCCGTGTCCCAGAACGGCGCGAACACGCCGTTGGTCGGCGCCGGCGTGGCGCCGCCACCCGGCGCCGTGTAGTCGATGGCGAAGGAGAGGATCCAGTTGAAGCTGAGGCCCGGGTTGATGGGCACGTCGGAGAAGCGAACTCCGGTGAACTGCGCGCCGATGTACTCCCGGAACAGGTAGCCGTTCGTCATGGCTACGAATCTTGCTCGTCTGATCGAGTTGCTGCTGCCTCTGCTTCTATCTATCTAGCTACCTTCTCTCTCTATATATATGCATTAGGATTTAGGAATTGGTTTAATTAATTGATTAATACTAATTGGCTTTGAGTACACCTATATATGTTGGAAAGATGAGCAAGCAAAAACTCCAGGTTCTGATCTACTTACTGTTCGATGCATCACATCAGCTGTTGGGTATATCAAGGTTGTCCTGGTAGATAAGCGACCCAGTCACCCAGCACGAATAAGAGCTCCATGGGCACGCCACGAAATTCTTACAAGCGACTCATTAATGAAGTCAAGCAAATCAGCCCGACTCAAAATTGTCCTAGGGATAGTTTAAACATGGGAAAAAAAATAAGATCACGTAAAATAAGATAAGTATGATTAGTTAAGTATTAATTATTTTAAACTTAATAAATAGATTAATATAATTTTTAAAATTAAACTTTAATATAATTAGTTTGAAAAACATATAAAAAAACGAGAAAGTTCTCTCCCTCTGCTCCCTAATTCAAATGATGCCTTAGATTGGAAATTTTGGATACATGTATCTAGAGGCAAACAAGCTACTAGGACTTTATGCAGGAACATTCATGCACGCGAGATTAATTTGACCACACTGTCCCCTCGGCGACACGTTCACGTTAGTTAGATAGCTAATTAATGCACGTTATGTCGCGTGTCATTGGGTTGCGAGGACTCGAGAGCAAGAATGGATCTATGATAATCTCGAGGTATAACCACGCTGGATGCACACGTATGCAGCAGGGAAGATCGGAAAACCCAGGTTGGATATTTTTTTTCGAAAATATAAGCATTTTAGCTATAAATTTAGACATGTACTGATACTCTTTTCGTTAAAAAAATATAAGCATTTCTAGCTATAAATTTAAACATGTACTGGCTATTAATCTAAACATATATGAGAAATACTTATTATATGAGAAATACTTATATTATTAGACAGATGAAGTATTATCTAGCTGACTCTATTGTAGCACCTTGAAAATTTATGGCAAGAAAAATCTATAAAATTTCGAACTTTTTAGATCTTTTTTATTATGCTGTGTTTTTGCTTGAGTTGTCTGATAATCAATATTAAAACAAACAAAAAAATATTAAATCTCAGAAAATATCGAGTTTCATCCATAACCTAACTTATAAATCTTATACAAACCAAATATTGTATAGGTGAAAGGAAGATTAAAAACCAATTTAATTTTCAATTCATAAATATACAAACTGTTGATCAAGATTGTAATCTGACAATAAAAGATAGGGAATTCAAATAATTATTTTAATTCCCAAATACCTATATATATATAACCAATATAATACTTCAAATATTCCTTGCAAAGGAAATTAAGTTTAATTCTTCAAATACAATAAATATTACCCAAATACATGAACCTAACTTATTTTGCCAAATAAAGTTTACTGTATGAATAAATATCCAAAATTTTGAAAAACTGACCCTCTTAGAAAACTCATTTTAAGAGTAGACCGTGTTAAAAACTAATTAAAAAAATAAACCGTTTTCTCAGCGCCAACCTCGATGGCGCTGAGCTATAACGTCTCAGCGCTATGAATATAGGCGCTGAGATCTTATCCAAGGTAGCAGGAATTTGCCACATCACAGGAGGTCAACGCCACTTAGTTTGGCACTGAGCTATATATTGTACTATAAAAAATGCTGAAGGACAATATTAATACTAACAGAGTGGTAAGAGGCTTTGCCCCTCAGCCTAGATACCATGGTTTGAGTCCCCACCTTGCATTCTTTTTGAAGAATTTTTTACCAATACTACACTTGTAATTAACTCTCTGTATTTTTATTGAAAAATACGTATTTTGTTTGTAAATTTGTTTTATTTTAAGTATTAAATGTTATATACCACATCTTCTCACATTTTTATTGTAGTACTTTTAATTTATAATTATAAATTAAATACTATATAATTTATGTGGACAATTACCTCCTAGTTTTTATTTTAAAATTACATGTCTTATGCATATTTTTCTTATCCTAAACATTAAAAATATGAAATGTTACAGACTGCGTACTTTCACAATGTTATTGATACCTTTTTTTTAGAAATATAAGTTTAAATGCTATATAATTTGGCTGTTCCAAATTGTAAGACAATAATAAAATATTTGGGAATTTAAACTCAGAGCAAAATATATTTAATGTTTAATTAAAGATAAATTATGTAGTAGATATTTGTATTTCATATTTTCTTTATAAAAAATAAAACAATTGCACCAAAAATATATTTGGTAAATTTAATTAATTATACTTAGCATTTGATAATATAAGGGTGGTATAAAAAAATCCTTCAAAAACGAAGGAGACGTGGGATTCAAACTGTGGACCTTGGTCTGAGAGGCAAAGCCCTCTCACCACTCTCTTACCACTAGCAGTGCAGATGTAATTAGCTTGGTTCAATAGCCTTTTTTTTATCTAGTTTGATGCCAATCTTTTTTATCCTCAGATGAGACCTCAGCGCCAATATGCATGGCGTTGAAACGTTATAGCTCAGCGCCATCAATGCAGGCGCTGAGAAAACGGTTTATTTTTACAATTAGTTTTTGACACGCTCTATTTTTAAAATAAGTTTTCTAAAAGGTTCAATTTTTCAAATTTTCAGAATAAATATAGTCACTCTTCCTAATAAAGAATATTTTCAAAACTTAAAAGACTATTTTTCAAAATCTAACTCTTAGTAGGCCAGCCTAACCAATTTAACCACCCAAACCTGTTCTCCTCGGCCCACCTAACTCACCCAGGCCCAAACTGGCTAGCCAGCCCACTCCACCGACCGGACCGGCCCAACTCAGCAGCCAGGCCGAATGGCCAGGCCACCAGAGCAGCCGTCCTAGCCAGCGAGCAGGCCTAGCTAGTTGGACCAGGCCGGCCCAGCCCAGCTGGCCTGCTAAGCTGCCAATTCTACCCCCATGTTAACTTTTATATGCTTCGTTTCAGACAATTTACCTGTCTCCAAATTCTCATATATTTCACTTTTACTTACTGGTCTTCCCTGAAAATAATTGAGAAATTAATTCCACTGGGTTTATATGATTTTATAGAAATTAGTTCAGTTCCTATAGGAATTAGAAAAGAAAACGAATGCTATAAAGGGGACCTTAGGATTGTACTAAACTATATAATGCTACGAAATTATTTAAAAAAAATGTATAGGATTACGCAGTACTTAGAGAATGAATCCTACTATGCCCTAATAGATTGTTGTTTTTTTACGACGAATTCTTTCTTTCATATTTCTCTAAGAGCATGCTCAACAGTCCCCTAAAATCTCTCCCAATCCAGAAATTTTGGGATTTCTGGTTAAAAATCAGATCCAACAAATCCCTAATCAAGTGGCCAAAACATACCATTCCCTTCTCTGTAGTTTTTGTTCTGAACAAATTGGGCAGCCCGCTCACTCTCAATCTCTCCGCTCGAGCGAACTCCCACTCCCCACTAAAATGTTTCTGCCTGGAGTGAAAGCGGGAGGGGATCGTCCGTCACCGCGTCCTGCTATTGTCCCGTCGTTGCATCCTGTTGTCCCGCTGTAATTCGTCCCACCAGCACGACACGGCTATCAGGACGCCGCCTCAACGTAGCCCGTACTGTCGCCTGCCCATCGTGTCAGGTTAAACTCATCACATCCTGGCGACCCGACAAGCTCTAGAGATGTGCAGGCGACTGACGCCATGGAGGACTAGGTGGCGAACCTCGTAGATGTGGCTCACATGGACTCAGCAGGTGTCAATTTGCCGAGTGGATGGCCTCTTGTTGAAGAAGAATCTCCATGTAGCCAAGGTGATTGATCTCTACCAATTTATTCCCTTATCGATTTGAATTGCAAGGTAGCTGAAAGAGATACCCAAATTGTTCAGCATAGTATCAGTGGAAAATTATCAATTTGCAGTGCAAAGTAGATGAGAAAAAAGAAAGTACTAGATTTCGCCATGTACAGGATAGTTTGGTCACTCAATTATCATTTTGACATGTACTGGAGAGTTTGGTCACTCAAATTTGAAATGGATATCCCTTGTTGTGGACAGTCTTTTGGTGTACTGTTGCTGTCAATATATAAAGAAAACTATATATGATATGTGTTTGTTTGGGTTTGGACAACATTCAGAAATTAGTTTTTACAGCTTGCAATTTCAGTCATTGTAGTTCTACAACATATGTGTTTCAGACGAGGTAGTGTGTGGTAGTTTTTACAGCTTGCAATTTCAGTCATTGTAGTTGTACAACATATGTGTCTACACCATATGCCTTTAAATTAACTTAAGTATTTTTAATTATCAAAGGAGGTAGTGTGTGGAAATAAGTTGGTACTCTGCGAAGAAAAGAGGTTAGGAGTAGTAGAAAAGCAACTCCATGGCATAGCTCCCTGCAGCAAACCAGAACTGATTTTATTGCTTTCTTTGCAAGAACCAGAATCTTTTTATGGCGTGGCATCTTTAGGCAGGGGTGGGTGAGGTTTTTCAATTGTGCGGTTTTCAATGCCTGAGAGTGATATGACTGGTGGTGCATGGTTATTTTATCTGCAGATGCTTTCAGATGTAATTGAGTGCAAACATTTACAAGTATGAATCTAGTACTAATGTCATAAATGGATAGGAAATATGAATAGAGGGGATATTTCACTGACTTGATCGTGCAAATAATTTTGATTAGATTAATATGGGTTGCCAATCTAAGGATGAACAGGAATTAGTTGTGGAGGGTAATACAACTGTGAGACCGAATAAAAAAAATCCAAGAATTTTAGTGATGACGAGGATTACCTCTTGGTGTCGGCATAGTTAAATATTAGTCTGGATATTGTTCAAGGGGCTGATTAATTTAAATTAACATATTAGGGACGAATTTACAACTATTTCCATTCACACAAAACCTTTAGATCAGACCGCTCTAAAAGTTCACTTATGCACCGTTTGGGAGCAATACAAGAGGCTGTCAATAAATTTGCTGGATATTTGAGTCAGATTGAGAATAGAAGTATAAGTAGTGTGAACATTAAGGATAGTGTTAGAATTATTCTCATATAATATTGTTGTCATTTTGATCTCATCCTCTATTAAGCTTATTATTGGTAACAATCCAAGTTTAATTTTTTTCTTTGCAGCTATCACATGCTAGAAAGTTGTACAAGATAGAAGATAGGAACGGTAGGACGTTTACGTTCATGAATTGCTACGATCTTTTGAGGGATCAGCTAAAGTGGCATGATAAGCACGTTCAGCTGGCGGCTAAGAAGACTTGTAACAAAAAGCAAAAGAGCACCGCTAATGCAAGTCCTGCGATGTCTACACCTCTATGTACTCAAGGTAATAACACTAAATGCAAATGTTTTAAATGCTGTTTTACGCAAATAAGCCATATTATGCCTTTTCTTTGGTATCCTGTTGCATTACATTGCATTCCCTAGTGTGGCTTGTTAAGTACGGTGGGTGGTACTCAGTCTTGCATTATTGCAATCTTTAGAGTGAAGCCTTAGAGAGGAGGAGAAGCTGGTGTTTAGCTTATACCCCAGTTGAGCTGCCTGTGGCTTGGAGCTGAAGCTACGCTAGTTGCCGTTCCGCTGCTGTTTTCTCCTGTGTGAGGACTAAGTGCCTTTGTTGTAAGTGTTTATCGTTATTTCGTATTTGGTTATATTTATCAAATTATCGATTTGTGTACCTCGGCTGATTCCTGGACGAGGATTTATTGCACAAATTAGCTTTGGAAATTCTGGTGAATTTCTGGGCATGACACTAATCCAGAAGCTGCTACAACTGGTATGGGAAGGCCGTTAGGGAGGAAGGAGAAAGAAAAGTTGAGACAACGACCAGATTGATCACAACTTGATGCATTAGACTATCTATGGGGGCAAGAACAAAGATGCCGATGCGGAGAATGAGAAGAAGAAAGAGGAGAGGTACAAATATGCATTCTCACTTAAAAAATAGAGAATTGCCTGGATAAAGAGAAGGTTGAGTTGAAGAGGATGATAGAAGAAGATAGGATTTTGAGGACAGATACCAATGACATGACAATTGAGGAGCAAGACTACTACAAGTGGATGAAGGATCGTATTCTCAGTCGATGTATTTGAAGCTGAGGGGAATCATAAGTTAGTTTTTATTGAGTGCATTCTTATTGAGTGCATCGAGTCACCACTTTATCGTTAATTCTTATTAAGTACTATTTAAATTCATCAATCAAACAATTTAAGATTTATTTGTTCCAATTCACTATGGATTGATACATTTGAAATGCTGTTCTAAAATGTTGTTGCTGTCCTGAAATGTTGTTCTGAAATATGCTGCTGTTCTGAAATGCTGATTACAGTTCAGCAATACATTGTTTAGAAATTGATATTTATTACACGTTGAATTAAAGTTCAAGCATAGTGCTACTTAAAGTTCAAGCATTGATATTTATTACATGATGAATATAATGGTACTAAAAGCAACAATATTTTCGGAAATAAACAAAACTTAATCTCACTCCATGATGTTGCCACAAGTGTTCCACAAGGTCTTCCTGAAGCTTGTCGTGAACTGTCTTGTCCTGAATTCTTCGGTAATTATTAATAAAGTCATCAAAATTAGCGGTACGTTCATGAGAACCTGACACCTGATCTCCCATCTCATCATAATCTAAATCAAAATCTCCATCTCGCTAATCCTCGACAATCATGTTATTCATGATTATACATGCTCTCATTATTTGTCCCAGAGTTTTTGCATCCCAAAGACGAGCTGGCCCATGAACAATAGCAAAGCGACTAAATTCCTCGTCATCATCCGGTGAAGACTCATCATCTAATATCATTTGGATGAGTTTACTTGGACGGTTCATCTCTTTCTCTCCTAGTTTTTTTGGAGGGGAACCAAAGGTGGCAGGAGCAGAAGAAGGATCGAGCTACAAAACCTTTAATTATCAAATGAAAGTTAATTTTTTTTTCCCTATGATGACATCTTTAGATCAAAATACATACATAGGGATTGGCTAGGGCACAACGGATCGGTGGGATTGGCAAGGGGATTACCTGCTTGATGACACGTATGGCTAGGGCATCGCCTCGATGTTCCATTTTTCAACAAATTGAATGCAAGAAATAGCAGTACGGTCACAGATCGGGATGGACAACGACAACGTAGGGTGATGGCGATGCCGCCTATGGGCAGAGGGGCGGGCATGCGTACAGAGAATGGGGAAGAGGCCGATCAACTACGGATTGGTCCCACCTTCCTATGTGGCAAACCAACAAACTATTGGGATCTAATTTTTGGGCCTCGCTTGGAGGAGGGGCTGATTTTTTGGCCCAATTTTTGTTTTTATGGTCCCAATACAGAATTTTTGGTAGTCAAATATTGGGGGATTGTTGGGCATGCTCTAATCCAGTCTTCTCTATCCCACAGGATGAGGGAGGTATCCACTAAATCAATATTATCTTACCGTGTTTATATGGCAACTGTAAATACTTTCTTATATACATGAGAATTTATCGTGTTTATCCGCCAAGGCTCGCAGATGGGACTAGAGGATGGCGGTCTAAAGGCGGTAGCGATGCGCGACGAGAGCGGCGACCATGAAATGATCGCATAGATTGGACGGGCCGTGCCATAGCGAAATGGAGAAGGTCGGTCGGCGATTGTTGGAGATGAGCTAGAGGACAACGATGCCGGCGGTGAAGATGGCTTGTTTCTGCTTTACGTCTGAATGAACAACGACGTGAAGACGTACGAGAAACGGAAAACTGTGCTGCCCCTAGGAGATTGCTAATCTCAGGGCAGTAGTAGTGGAAGGTCGTGAGTGGCGCTAACGCTGGTAGAGAAGTGATGTACTATGTAACATGGTTCCGATATATTCATCCTCTGAGGGCTGGTATAAATAGATTACATGGCTTAGATGTTTAGCTACACATAGAGATATCTCTACTATTATAAAAATAAATAGTGTTTTTGCCAAAATTTTCATCCGTCATGGATGTTATCATAGCGTCATGCTGACGTCATGCTAGAAATCCAGAAGACAAAAGGAAAAGGACTCGATGGCATCTCATCAAGGTCAGAGATTTTATTTTTGCATACACAAATGTGATCATGAATAGGCTAAGATCAAATTGATGTAAAATTTAGACTCCAACATTGTGGTATCAGAGCCTAAACTTAGTCGTCATGTTCCCTTTGTTTCATCATCCCAAATTGAAGCCATCCATGCCCTCAAAACCCCAAAATCCTTCGACATGATTCAAATTTGGTCTAAAATTTTAGTTTTTAAGGTTTGGATTAGGGCTAATTGTGCCTAAAATAGCTACATGTTGCACTTCCAAACTCAAAATTGTGGACATGTTGCACTTTTGGTGAAATTAGACCTAAATCTCCAAATTCCCCAAATTTTAGAAACCCTAGAACCCTAAATTCGCAAAATCCCTAAAATTTGAAACCCTAGAAATCCAAAATCCCTAAAATCAAGGTTCAATCAGCCCAAACTTGCCTGATTGAAGCCCCAAAACCATCGGGAAACCCGCACAAAGTCGTGCGGGCCTCAACGGGAAGGGGGAGGGTCGACGCCGTTGCCGCGCGTGGCATCTTGCCGTGCGTGTGCCTCGGTGCTGCCTCGCCTCTCCATCTCCTCCTCTCGGCCACACCAACACCACCGTGCGCGCGCCATAACGGCACTCCACCGACCCGCGGCGATGGACAACCGACGCTCGTAGGCCAGGTAACGCGGCTTGGCGCGGCATTCGCTGCATCCCCCCGCCGGTGAATCGTTGGAGCCATGCGGCCCCGCTGCACAAAGGCCACGTAACCGGATTGTCGTCACCGCCGTACCGCTCCCTCGATTGCTGGCCGGAGAGGAATAGGGAAATGAAAGAGGGAAAGAAAGAAATTAGGGTTAGGGATTTAGGGGAGGGGGCGGGGTTTTCTCCGGCGCTGGGGCGATCCTGGCCATGCATCAGATCGGATGGTATTCCTCCATCCCGTGTCGGGCCGCTCCTGAAGCTTCTGGGCCGCGCGCTCATTATCGGGCCGTCGCTGTGCACCAGGGCCGCACACGCTGGTTGCCAGGCCGCGCAAGTTGCCAGGCCGCGCATGCACACTCACTGCAGTAACAGGCCGGTCTGCTTCCCTGGGCCAGCCCAGACCGAAATAAATAAATTATTTTTTATGTAATTTAAAATTTCCAGATTTCATTTATATGCGTTCTTAGCTATTAAAAAATTGGTGAAAAATTGTTGTTGGCTAGGACGACCACCATCCCGTGAGAGCTTGGCGTCCCCGCCTTTCTCATAGCCGTAGTTGACCGGATCCAACACCCCACCCCCTTTCCTCCCACCTGCGCAGATCTGGTGCACTGCTCGCCGCCATCGCGCCTCCTCGATGTAGGCCGCCTCGAGTCGCACATTATGTTGTCGTTGCCGGCAAAAATAGACTAAAATTATATACATTGTGTGATGGGGAACAGGGTTCCCGATCTTCCGTCAGGTAGAGATAACTATCGTTTTGGTGGAACGCGACATACCGATCCGGCTTCAGATCAACAGACCCGATCCCTGCAACCTTAGCACCACGACTCCTTTGGTTATCAACCGTGTCATAAATCCGGTTGACCTCGCCAAGAAGGCTAATCCCTGCCTGCGAAATGAACAACACAAGCAAGAACTCAAAAGAACGCAACTCAATTAAAGTGACAATTGCAGATGAATGATTAAGCACTCGAAGTTGGGGTTTCACAACCGATGACGGCGACTGTTCGAAGACAGATTGATCTAAAGCAAAACCCAAACCCTAATGTGGGCGGCGGCTACTGAATATATAGTCTAAGGGTCGTCACACCCCCTAGACGCGCCCTCTAATGGGCTCTAAGACGATACACGGCCCAACGGACCAAAAGACGGTGACGCAGCACCCTGGCAGATTCTGGACGCTGACTTGTTTCGACAATTTCCGTTGACTTCGGTGGAATTTGGATGTCAAACCAAAGCCATTGGTTTGCTTATGAAATTATCTTTCCATGAATATGTGGATCGTCGAAAACGGAGTCCGTATGCATCTTGGGCATCCGTTTTACTGCAGGCTGGTCCTGAAGGCCGAGGCAGACTCGAACTCGAGTTGGACTGGACCTCCGACTTGTCTTGGGTGTCCTTGCTATTCTTCTCCACCTCCACACCTCTCTCCAAGTACTTCATGATCCTCTCCAATGTTCCTAAGCAAGATAACATCATTAGGTAGCAATCTATTCTCAAAACAATGAAAATGATCGCTTAAGAACAAGCTCACCTCTAGATTTAATTGTTGCATTCGAGCTCGGGTCATTGGACCTTGCATAACGGTTGGAGGATCAGCGGGTGTATCCGAAGGAGTGATGTCCTCATCATCCTCCCCCTCTTGAAGTGGAGTCATCCTCAACTCAAGCTCATCTTCTTCTCCCAAGTATGGCTTCAAGTCTGTAATGTTAAATGTAGGACTAACCCCGAACTCGGGTGGTAACTCAAGTTTATATGCATTGTCATTTATTTTCTCAATAATCTTAAAAGGACCAGCAGCTCTTGGCATTAATTTAGACTTACGCAACTCTGAAAATCTATCTTTTCTCAAGTGCAACCAAACCAAATCACACGGTTCAAATTTAACTTCCTTTCTATCTTAACTAACAGCAATTCTATACTTTGCATTCATCTTTTCAATATTTGCCTTAGTGGTTTCATGCAATTTAAGAATAAACTCAGCGCGCTCTTTAGCATCATTATGTGTTCTCTCAGTGGTAGGTAAAGGCAAAAGATCAATAGGAGCACGGGGTTAAATCCATACACTACCTGGAACGGACTTACCTTGGTGGTGGAGTCTTCCACCCTATTATATGCAAACTCCACATGCAGCAAACACTCTTCCCACATCTTCAAATTGCGCTTCAAGATTGCTCTCAACATGGTGGACAAGGTGCGATTCACTATCTCAGTTTGTCCATCGGTTTGGGGATGACAAGTTGTAGAAAACAGCAACTTTGTCCCCAATTTATTCTACAAAGTGCGCCAAAAATGACTCAAGAATTTTGCATCGTGATCTGAAACAATAGTAGACGGCATACCATGCAAGCGAACGATTTCTTGAAAGAATATGTTAGCAACATGAACAGCATCATCGCTTTTATGACAAGAAATAAAATGTGCCATCTTAGAAAAACGATCAACCACCACAAAAATACTATCCATCCCCCTCTTAGTCCTTGGCAATCCCAAAACAAAGTCCATAGATATATCAGCCCAAGGAGTAGAAGGAACAGGAAGAGGCATATACAAACCATGTGGGTTCAACCGCGACTTAGCTTTTTGACACGTGGCGCACCGAGTCACAAACCGCTCTACATCACGTCTCATCCTTGGCCAAAAGAAGTGGTTGGCCAGCACCTCCTCCGTCTTCTTGGCATCAAAATGTCCCATCAATCCTCCTCCATGTGCCTCCTGCAACAATAATAGACGAACGGAACCAGCTGGAATGCATAGGCGGTTAGCTTTAAACAAAAACCCATCATGTATCACATATTTGTTCCATGTACGCCTCTCTGTACAATTCGCCATCACATCTTTAAATTCATCATCATTAGCATACTGTTCTTTAATTGTTTCAAGCCCAAATATACGACAATCAAGTTGGGACAGCATAGTATATCGTCTAGACAAAGCATCAGCAATAATGTTATCCTTCCCTTTCTTGTGTTTGATGACATAAGGAAAAGATTCAATAAATTCAACCCACTTAGCATGTCTACGATGCAGTTTGTTTTGACTTCTAATATGTTTTAATGATTCATAATCAGAGTGAATAACAAATTCCTTAGGCCATAAATAATGTTGCCACGTTTCTAATGAACGAACAAGAGCATAAAATTCTTTATCATACGTGGAATAATTGAAAATATGCCCATTTAATTTCTCACTAAAGTAAGCAACGGGTTTACCTTCTTGCATCAGGACGCCACCAATGCCAATCCCACTAGCATCACATTCAAGCTCAAAAGTCTTATCAAAATCAGGAAGTTGTAGCAATGGCGCGTGAGTAAGTTTGTCCTTTAAGAGAGCAAAGGATGCCTCTTGTTCTTCTCCCCAATGAAATGCAACGCCCTTCTTTGTCAACTCGTTCAATAGGGCTGTAATGGTGCTGAAATCCTTCACAAAGCGGCGATAAAATCCTGCAAGTCCATGAAAGCTCCGCACTTGTGTCACGGTGGTGGGCGTTGGCCAGCTCTGTATAGCGTGCACCTTGGCTTCATCTACCTCAATTCCCTGCGAGGTCACAACATAGCCAAGAAACGATACTCGTTCGGTGCAAAAAGTGCACTTCTCGAGGTTACCAAATAAACGTGCAGCACGCAAAGCATCAAAAACAGCACGTAGATGATTAAGATGTTCAATTAAAGACTTGCTGTATATCAAGATATCATCAAAATAAACCATCACAAATTTTCCAATGAAAGTACGTAAAACCTCATTCATTAAACGCATGAAAGTGCTAGTTGCATTAGTTAAACCAAAAGGCATTACTAACCACTCATATAAGCCGAACTTGGTTTTAAAAACAGTTTTCCATTCATCTCCTAATTTCATTCTTATTTGGGGGTATCCATTTCTCAAGTCTACTTTAGAGAAAGTTATAAAACCACTTAACTCATCAAGCATGTCGTCTAGCCTAGGGATAGGATGACGGTACCTTATTATGATATTGTTAATGGCTCTACAATCTACATACATGAGTCAACTGCCATCTTTTTTTGAACCAAAATAACTGGGACAGCACAAGGGCTAAGGCTCTCACGTACATACCCGCGGTCCAAAAGGTCTTGGACTTGGCGTTGAATCTCCTTAGTCTCCTCGGGGTTGGCTCTGTAGGCAGCTCGATTTGGCAGACTCGCTCCAGGAATCAAGTCAATCTGGTGCTCAATCCCTCGAATGGGTGGAAGTCCTGGAGGTAGCTCAGTGGGAAACACGTCACTATATTCCTGCAAAAGGTTAGTGACAGAAGGTGGCAAAGTGCTAGCTATATCATCAGTGGAAAATAAAGCATCTTTGCATATCAAAGCATAGCACACATCATTAATCTCTGCAAGATCAGTTTTAGTGGCAAGCATAACAGGATTTTTCAATTTAATTGCTTGCTATTTTTCAGGTTTAGCATCAACTTGTTTAGTTTCACTAGCAACTCTCTCTCTATCAGCTTATCAATTGTGCAGGGGTCATAGGTAGCAAAGTAATTTTTTGTCCCTTATGCATAAGTGTGTATTTATTACTTCTACCATGGTGTGTAGCATCATTATCAAATTCCCATGGACGACCCAATAAGAGAGAGCAAGCTTGCATTGGTACCACATCACAATCTACAAAATCAGAGTATGTACCAAGGAAAAAATACACCCGGGCTGCTTGTGTTACCTTTGCCTTACCCGAGTCGTTGAGCCACTGAATATGGTACGGATGTGGATGTGGCCGCGTGGTCAATTCAAGCTTCTTGACCAAATCAGAACTCACCAAGTTGTTGCAGCTTCCTCCGTCAATGATGACTCGTGCACGCCGATTCTTAATGACGAATAAAATCTAAAACAAGTTGTGGCGTTGCAGCTTTTCTGCTTCCTCCATCTGTGTACTGAGAACTTGCTCTACGATGACGGCTCGATGGTTTCCTGCATCGTCTATGCTCAAAGAAAGGCCATCTCCACCATGGTCATCGTCCAAGACAGCTTCATCAACAATATCTTCCTCTATGTTAGACGTGCTAATATAGCCTCCATCTTCTGTAGCAATGTATGCCCGTTTGCTAGGACAATCCTTCTGCACATGACCAAGTCCATGGCAGCGGTGGCACTGAATGGAAGAAGAGCGCCCGGTGGAAGCCATAGATGATGCACTCTTGGCCGACTCCTGCAAACGAGTCTTACCAGATTCCATGGTACGTGCGGCTGAAGGTGAAGGAGCTAAAGAACGTGTGCTCGCTGGTGGTGGAGGACGAGCACTCGACGAAGGGAGCGGTTTCGTTGGTGGTGCTGTCGTCGTCGTCTTGGGCGTGAAGGAGCTGCTGAAGCTGCTCCTCCGGCTCCTTTGTTGTTGTCGTCCCTGCAATTCTTTTTCTGCAAGCATAGCAAGCTGGAACAAACGGTTGGTAGTAGTAAATTCTTTATAATCAACAATATCCTGAATTTCACGCCTCAATCCACCATAAAAACGAAACACTTTATCCTCTGGATCCTCTACTACCCCACAACGTATCATGCCCTTTTGCAGCTCTGCATAATATTCCTGGACAGACACATTTTCCTGATCTAAGCGCTGCAATTTCTTACGCAAATCACGTTTATAAGAAGAAGGAATAAAGCGATCACGCATTGCTTCTTTTAGCCTATCCCATGACTCAGGTTGTAGATGCAAAGTAGCTAGTTCTTGCCACCAGATTATAGCAAAATCTTTAAATTCACTAGTAGCTTGTCTAACCTTATGTTGATCAGGTACAAGGTGGGAAGCAAATTTTTGTTCTACTATCATCTTCCAATCAAGATATTCCTCAGCATCATATTTTCCATAAAAAGGCGGTATGGTAAATTTTATTTTAGCATAAGGATCATCATTATTAACATTACCACGATTATGCTGATTTCCATTACCTCCCATACCTGTACGATTGCGGTGAAGTCTTCGACGCAGAGTGTTCTCGCGTGTCGCCCTCGCATCAACTAGACCATCGTCACCGTAGACAACACCCTCGTCGAGGATCACGTCGTCGTCCTCGTCCTTGTTGTCATCGTTGGTCTTTGGAGGGTTGGCCTCAAGCTGTTGAACCTTCCTGGCCAGTGTGGACACTCGCCTATCTACGCTCTCAAGCGAATGGCCGACGTCCTTCATGGCCGTTCTGACTACATCCGTTAGCTTGGCCACTTCTGCTAGCATCTGCTCCTTCAGGTCCTGCAAGTCACTTTTCAAAGCAGGCTCGTCGTTTGGCATGGTTAGTTATCAAATAAAAAATCCCTATCAACTATTTATGGGTTGGTGGAATCACACCCTCACTCACGTCTTACCGAGTTCTTACCAAGTTCTTAGCAACGCAAGCAGTGGATGGTACAACCGGCGGCTGGTTCTTGATACCTGTGAGGAAGTGGCATCGAGATTGCAAGGATCTTTTTCTGTTGATCTGAAGAATATGTGGAGCTTGGAAGGCACACAAGGAGAACAAAAATATGTATATGTGGCACACAAGTCAGTAACAGATAGCAATGCTGAATTATAATCCCAAATACCTGTTCTCGTTGCTGGCCTAAAGGTGTTCCAAGTACAGGTGTGTGACAAACAAGGTGGTGGAAAATAAGGATGATGAGCAGCAAGAGTATCAGAATCAAGGCACAAGACAGCACACGCTAACACAGCTCAACTTGGTGTTCTCTATGTGCTCCTCTAAATATTGTTCCTCTTTTGCCCCTCTCTTTTTTTCTCTTTTTTTGGGCTGTCTTTGTTTTTTTGGGAAAATTTGACTTTTTCTTTTTATTTTTTTGATATTTCTTTTTGCCTTAGGAGCACACAAGAAGTAACCATAGAAAATTTGAGCTCAAACAAGTGACAGGCGTGGCCTGTGGAGTTTTTAGAAGATGCGCCCAAAATTGGGAAAAAGCTTGCGGGCTCAGAAAGACGGTCTTCCGGGCTGTTTTACGGAAAAATAAATTCAGCTAACCCGCCGAAGGTAGGGACAGACGGATGCGAAATTTTTTTCTAATTCCGAAACATATATGGTTTGCTAAAAACGGAGTTCGTATGCGAAAGTTATTCCTGTTTTACAAACGCACTCTGAATTAGAGGGCAAAACGGAAAGAAAGTGCGAAAAGTTGGCGTAGGCAGCTAGGGTTTGATAGAAACAGTGGGAAAAACACACGAACTGGACTCGAACACAATCTAACCAGCAACAAGACCTCGACTTAGGACACAAACTCAACACGACGGACTCTGAGACTAAAAAATGCAAAGGCTATGGCGCGGATGGTTGTAGGATAGGAAAAACGAGTATGGCAGTGGACTATGGGACGAAGGCGAAACACTCAATTAACTATGGGTAAGATGCGAACCTGACGGTATACCTGAAACTCTGATACCACTTGATGGGGAACGGGGTTCCCGATCTTCCGTCAGGTAGAGATAACTCTCGTTTTGGTGGAACGCAACACACCGATCCGGCTTCAGATCAACAAACCCGATCCCTACAACCTTAGCACCACGACTCCTCTGGTTATCAACCATGTCACAAATCCGGTTGACCTCGCCAAGAAGGCTAATCCCTGCCTGCAAAACGAACAACACAAGCAAGAACTCGAAAGAACGCAACTCAATTAAAGTGACAATTGCAAATGAATGATTAAGCACTCGAAGTTGGGGTTTCACAACCGATGACGGTGACTGTTCGAAGACAGATTGATCTAAAGCAAAACCCAAACCCTAATGTGGGCAGCGGCTACTGAATATATAGTCTAAGGGTCGTTACACCCCCTGGACACGCCCTCTAATGGGCTCTAAGATGATACACGGCCCAACGGACCAAAAGACGGTGACGCAGCACCCTGGCAGATTCTGGACGCTGACTTGTTTCGATGATTTCCGTTGACTCCGGTGGAATTTGGATGTCAAACCAAAGCCATTGGTTAGTTTATGAAATTATCTTTCCATGCATATGTGGATCGTCGAAAATGGAGTCCGTATGTATCCTGGGCATCCGTTTTACTGCAAGCTGGTTCTGAAGGCCGAGGCAGACTAGAACTCGAGTTGGACTGGACCTCCGGCTTGTCTTGGGTGTCCTTGTTGTTCTTCTCCGCCTCCACACCTCCAAGTACTTCATGATTGTAACGCCCTGAAAATCGTCGTAATTAAAAATTATCGCGGGTAAATGGAAATACAAGAATACACTAGAAAATTTTTGTTTGAGAAAAGAGTTTGAATAAAATTTTGAAATTTTCAATATTAAAAATCCCGAGTTTAAATCTTTAAATAAATACTTGGATGCTTTTATATTCCAGGGGTTTTGTCGGAGTTTTTTAAGCATTTGAGTATTTACAATAATAAATTCTTCGTGTTTCATGGTGGCATTTACTTCTGGTAAATTCCCCGTGATTTAATAAACTCTCTGAAATTTTCTCGGATTTTTTTGGAGCTACAAAATTAATTTTAATGCTATAAAGATCACTAAAGTAATTAAATAAATATAAATAAATTCCTTTTCCTTTCCCCTGTTTGGGTTGTTTCTGATTCAGTCCTTTGAAGTCACCCCGTTCATCGTGAACTCTGACTCCCTTTTCTGCTAGGGTTTTGTGTCGTTCCCAGATCCCTAAAGTCACCTCAAAAATCTAAATTCGGAGTTACCGGATTTATTCATCTTTGAAAACTCTAGAACTCTTTTGGACTCCCAATTCGAGATCCTTTGTATTCAAAACATCTATATTCCCCTTTGAGATAAATTCCCAATTCCTTTGCTTGGGTCGTTCTCTATCAAATCCCTTTGTACCTTTCTCGGGTTGTCGTTCCCGAATCTTTGATTCTCCAAAAGGTCCGACTCCAGGCAAAATCCCCTAAGTTTCAAATCCGACAGACTCGGATTTATTCATTTCCCTTTTATCGAATATTCATCTCTTTCCCCCTTTTATTTTATCGAATAAAATCCAAATCCTCAAAATTCCGTATATTTCTACAAATCTTCAATTCAGAAATATATCTCGAATTTATAAATTCCAATTTTCCAAATTTGGAATTTTATCAGAAGACCCCTCTCCTTTCTCCTTTTTCCCCTTTCCTCTTTTCTTCCTTCTTCTGTCCTTCCTGGTCGAGCTCCCGGCCCAGGCCGCTGCGCCGCACCCCGGGACTCCCTGCCCGGCCCGCGCCTCTCCCTTGCCGTGCCCGTGCCCTCTCCCTTGCCGTGCCCGTGCCCGCGCGCCCTCTCGCTCGCCCGTGCCCGCGCCCTCTCCTCGGCCCGGCCTGCGCCCCGGCGCCGCGCCTCCCCTCGGCCTGCGCCCGACCTCGGCCCAAGCCAGCCGCCGGTCTAGCCCAGCGCCACCCCCTACGCCTCCGCCCCGCAACCGCCACCGCCGAATCCGCGAGCGTCGTCGCCCGTGCTGCCCCAGAATCCTCGCCCCATATATATAGCCGCCGCCTGCCCCCTGTGCCCTAGCCGGCTCTGCTCCTCTCCACGCCGCCAGGCCGCCGCCGCCACCCTGTCGTGCCGCTCTCTCCCGTGCGCCGCTGGTTCGGAAGCTGTGCCGGCATCCTGCGCTGCTCCCAGCCGTCGCCGCCCTGCCTCTGCTGCCTCCGCCGGAGCCGCTGCCTCTTCCGCTCCTAGCGCCGTCGCCTGCGGAGCCGCCCCTGTTTCTCATCTGCCACCATCGCTGTCTCCTCCGACGCCGGCCATCGCTGGGAGGCCCCAAGCCGTCGTCGCCGTCGTCTCTTCACGGTGAGCATCCTCGTAGCCGTCTCCCTCCTCCTCTGCCTGTTGTCGCCGTCGTCGTCGTCTTTGATCCCCGCCGCTGGTGAACTCCAGACCTCCCGTCGCCGTCTTCGTCTCTGCCGCCCGCCGGTTGCCTAGGACGCCGCCTCCTCCCGCCGCCGGTGAGCATTCGGACTGAAGCCGCCCTTCTTTGGTTCATCGCTGCCATCGCTCTTTTCCAATCGGCATCGTCGCCCATCCTCCTCTGCCTCCTGTTCGTCGTCGCCGTTGCCAGGTAGTCGTCGTCGTCGTCGTCTATCGCCTGTGCGCCGTTCTCTCCAGAGCCGACGTCGCTGCCTCTGTCACCCTCTGTCTTCCCCCATCTGCCGCCGTCGCTTGGAGTCCGCCGCCTCGCCGTCTGCCTCGCACCGTTTCCGCTCCCCGCCCGGCATCGTCGCCGCTGTTTACAGCGACGCCCGTCGCGTCCTCATATGCTTGCTGTGCGCCGCCGGTTGGTCGCCGAGCCAGCGGCAAGGCCATCTCGCCGCACCCACCTTTGCTTCGTCGTCGCCGGCATCTAAGCCTCTTCTCCGGCCGTGTTGCCCCAACGGCGCCTCCCCTCGTCGCCTCTGCCTCCTGCTCCTCGTCGTTTTTCGCCAAGCGCCGCTACGTCCCCCGCTGTCGTCGTGCCGGCTGTCGCCCGCTCCCTCCTGGCCGTCCGCCGTCGCGTCACCCGGGTCGCTGCTCCGTCGCCGGTCCGCCGCACCGCCTTCAGGCCGTCTTTTCCGCCACCCGGTGTCGTCGCCTGCCGTCGCCATTCCTGCTGTTGCCTGCAGCGCCACCATCGCTACGCCACCTCATCATCCCTGTGTTAGTGATATGCCCTAGAGGCAACATGGAGATGTTAAATATATCACAAGCTATGTTTATAATATATTGATTTGTTCCTTGAAATAGACACTATCATTATTGATCAATGAGTATGTGACTTATTCATGAGACTCTTAATGTCAAATGTTGCTATTTCTAAATGATCCCTGATCATATATCATATGAGGAACAAATATGATTCTAATATCAGCATATGTATTGATTGATGATCATGTCTTATGGATCATGGTATGGAGATACCAAATCGATAATTGGACATATGTAAGTGAACATATGTTGGATAGACCGCCATGAGATACTGCAGAGATTTCATGTGTCATCAGTTAGTCTCAAGTAGTGTTTATGTAGAGTCCTTACACTTGAGATCATCATGGTTCCCAACATACGTAGTAGCTTATTTTGGGACTACTAGAACACTACTCCGTAACTGGTAGTCATAAAAGTGGTCTTCGGGTTTGCTATGAAACATGTAGTGGGATATGAATGATCAAGATAGATTTGCCCCTCCTTATGGGAGAGATATCTCTGGGCCCCTCGAAGTAATGGATTATGGAAGTGCATGGCCATGCTAGGTGATTGAGGTGTCAATCACAAGTTTGTAATCCATTAACAGATCGAGAGAGTGATTGAGCTATTAAGAGGATGACACAAGTCTCGCCTTGAGCTCAATCGATATCGTGAGGCAAAGGGATTTGTACATAAGGACATTACAGGTTCAGCCGATATGATCTTTACGTATATTTGGGGCTAATTGCCTTGCTAGAGGCCGCTATTAACAGGGTGACCAGAAAGGCGTTTCTGGGTCGTGACAAAATATACGTGAACCTACAGGGTCGCACACTTAATGGGTTGGAACACTTATTCGAATGTGATTCGAATATGGGCTCGATTCGGATAGAGATCCGAGTAGACTCTTACTGGGCCTCGGTCCACGAGGCCCGAGTAAGGTGGTCTATATATAGGGAGGCGAGGGGCTGAGGAGTTTCACGAGTGTTTTCTGTTAGCCTCGAGCAAAACCCTAGCCGCCACCTTCCGAGCCCCTAGCCGCTCACGAGTGCTAGTACACTCGCGATCGGTGTTTCAGCCCCGGACGTGTGGATACCCGTAGAGGCGCTGCTCGTTGCAGCGTTGATCGGCCGGAGATCGACTACTTCCACTACTACCTCGACGCGCGCGTGGTTGGACCGGCTTCTCCAACCTTCTCCGCTGCACTGCGCGTCTAGTGGTAACGATCCATGATCCCTTCTTTCGCATGATGTCCTGGTGTGCGCGGTAGAAAATTTTTATTTTTTCTATCGTAGCCTACGCGTACTCCTTCACCCTGCTCTACTCTCCATCTGCCATCATCCCGGCCGACGAGCCGTCATCGCCGTCTTTGTGATTTAGTGCCACCGGTGAACCCGAAGTCTGTCGCCATCGTCGTGTCCCTCCGGCTCGTCTTGGCCACGCCGTCCCCGGTCCGTCTCTCTTGTTGCCTCTGTATGCCACGGGACACCGTCATCACATCGTCGGACATCCTCAGCAGTATTCTTCTTTGTGACCTCTGGGCCCGGTGTTTCTCCCAGTGCATGACTAGGGACCCGAGGCATAGTGCCCAATAAATCTCAATCGTCCGATAATCCGAAGTCGATCCGAGCCACCTTGGCCGTATAACCCTTTTAATCGGTCAAAGCCATGTCAGCCCTAGCCACCTCAGCTGCACTTCAGTTGCACCTCATCCCCTTCGGCCACATGTTATCCACCTCAACATTCCATTCGCCCTCCTATTTCTAAATCATGAACCAAGTCCACCATACGTCTGGTCACTGATCATGGACCCCATATCTTAGCATTTATCCAAAATAATTATTTTAATCCGAAAATTCAGAGAATATTCTTGAGAATATTCTTTTCCAATTCTTTTCGGATTCATTCTGGATTCAATCTTCCAAAAGCCATATCTTTTCCATTTGAAGTCCGAATCGACCTGTTATTCTTCCTAAATTATCTAAAATCATAATTCACTTGTTTATGTATTTTTATGTATTATTTATTTGGAGTTTCCTAGGATTTATTATCGTTTTACGTGTAGTTGCGTACTATCGTCGATTCGGAAGACTACGGAGTCTACGGAAGAGTTCGGAAGAGTATTTGAAGACTTTTGCGATTGCAAGGCAAGTCACACGACAATCTCCTTGAGCATGTTGATCCCATTTGCGAAAGCTACTTTTATTTTAAAGTTATTGCATGAAATGCTTTAGAATGACATTATTACGGGTAATTATTTAATAGCCCATATTCCTTGATATTTATGGCCATTTTGGTTATTGCTATCTATACCTTGATACCTTGGGTGAATAAAACTGACTAGCTGGATGTTTAAGTATTTATCTGGCTAGATTATTTAGGATTTTGCTTAGTCATGCCTAGAAACTGTAGTGTCATTATATGTGGGAAACTATTCATGCATTCTGATTAATTAATAGATAATGGCTATATTTTCACGACAGTGAGTCGTGGTTGATTAATTAATTATGTCAACTAAAACTTGACTGAATGGTGGGTTGTGAGCACCAGGGTTGTGTTTGTTGCTAGTGGTGCTTATGACAATTAAGGATCGGTTCGCGGACTACTTGTTACGAAGCAATACTCGTGCTAACCACAAGCCAGCATGGGTAATGGTAGGAACCAAAGTGTAGTACGTTCAACCGGGGTCCACCATGGTGTGTTGTGGCTGTGTCAATAAGACCACCATGGTTGTGTCAATAAGTCCATGTCTTGGGCGTTGGATCGTTTCCCTGTTGGGGGCCTGATCAGCTCCTGCCGGAAACTGGTGGTCCAGCGGGTGGCTTCCTTGTTGTGCGGATTACATGGAGGGTCCTATCACAATTCCTTTCCGAGGTACCGTGGTGGTACTTAGGCGCACAGTGATGTGTTGAGGTACCGTGGTGGTATCGAGGGGCACAATGATATGTTGTGGAGTTGTGTCTTGTGGGTAAATTGGTACACCTCTGGCCAGAGTAAAACTGTTCGAATAGCCGTGCTCGCGGTTAATGAGCGGTCTAGCAATGTTTCTGTGATTAGTCCCACACTACTCATTAATAAAAATAAATGATGGAATATGGATAGCTCCTGTTTGGAGGAGTTTTGGTTTGGGCCTGAACTGCGTTGGAGCGCTGTTCAGTGGTTGATTCAATACTGATTAATAATTAAACTATACTGTTTTTAATAATTTTAAATGCAAATATTTTAAATGCTGTTTTATGCAAATAAGCCATATTATGCCTTTCCTTTGGTATCCTGTTGCATTACATTGCATTCCCTAGTGTGGCTTGTTGAGTACGGTGGGTGGTACTCAGTCTTGCATTATTGCAATCTTTAGAGTGAAGTTTTGCGTGGAGGAGAAGATGGTATTTGGCTTATACCCCAGTTGAGCTGCCTGTGGCTTGGTGTTGAAGCTACGCTAGTTGCCGTTCCGCTGCTGTTTTCTCCTGTGAGAGGACTAAGTGCCTCTGCTGTAAGTATTTATCGTTATTTCGTATTTGGTTATGTTTATCAAATTGTCGATTTGTGTACCTCGGCTGATTCCTGGACGAGGATTTATTGCACAAATTTGCTTTGGAAATTCTGGTGAATTTCTGGGCGTGACAATGATCCTCTTTAATGTTCCTAACCAAGATAACATCATTAGGTAGCAATCTATTCTTAAAACTATGAAAAGGATCGCTTAAGAACGAGCTCACCTCTAGATTTAATTGTCGCATTTGAGCTCGGGTCATTGGACCTTGCATAACGGTTGGAGGATTAGCGGGTGTATCCGAAGAAGTGATGTCCTCATCATCGTGCTCTCGACAACAACTCGGATTCCACTATTGACACTATTGGAACAAGTGAATCATATGAAAATATTCGTTAAAAATTCCATATAACCCTATATAAACCATTAGAAATACCTATCAATTACTAACAGTGCTTCAGCTTCCATATCATCCTCTAATAACCTTTTTCATTGTTGCCTTACTCGATCATTTGCAAACCATACTATTATAAAAAAGAATAACATTTCTGACGTATGGCGTCTGCTTCGTGTTCAAACTTTCTCGTCAGGCCCCTAGTTCTGTTCCGATTATCAATCCGTCGACGCTTCATCCACATGTGACTTTTTTGCGTGACATGTGCAATGCGTTAGACGACGGCCTAGCCCAATGCGGTCGACCAACTAACGTTGCCACTCAGCAGCAGAGAGCGCGCCATGCATGGTACTTCACAAACATATTAAAAATATTGATTCTATTTTTAGAATAAAAACTTTATATAAGATCATTTTCTAATCACCTTTCCCATGGCTATCTTACTCAGCCATTTGCAAACCACAATCCCTCTATTCTCAATTTTTTTATATTTTCTTCCCTAGCAACGCATGGGTATTTTTCCTATATATATATATATGTGTGTGTGTGTATATATATATATGAAAACTAATCCTATGGTATCTTAGCAATCAGATCACGTAGAGTACTATCGAAATACTGTAACAAGAACTCCAATGCAACACCAGGGCAGTTCACAGTGAGACGATAATATGCTTCCGTTGTAATGATTTCTCCCCGTGTTTTCAGTGGCAATTTGACAAGGAATTCAAAACACGCCTTCTTGAGCCCCTTGCAACTAGGGTGCTGACCAACGAACGCTAACATGTTGATCACTGTCTTCTCATCTACATGATTGCACAGCTTGTCTTCGCATATCAACCTCAACCTCTCCAAGTCATACCTCTCCGCCGCGATGAGCAGAGGCTGAGCAATGGCCAACTCGTCTTGCTTCTCCATCTTCGGCAACGAGTCGGTGTAAATGAAACTGAGTAGTGCGTCGAACACCTCGGGCTCCATGCCGTCGATCTGTACGGTTCGTCTGTAGTTGCGTTTTTTCATCTTGCCTTTGTGCTCCGCCAAGAAGACCGGAGACCGAATGGCGAGCACGGACCGGTGCGCCGTGAACCGCCTCTTGACGACCTGGAACGTCACGTCGGTGGCCACCGTACTCGAGAGGAGGTCATGGATGTGCTTCCCTGGGTCTGCTGCTGGTAGAACGTCGACGAAGGATGCATGGCGGTGGCGGTGGCGGTGGCGGTGGCGGCTGCTTCGACCTCTGTCGTCGTCGTCTGCGTGCAGGACTGTGTGATGACAACGATGTCGCACCTGATGGTTAGTCTATCTTCCACGACGAGTACTTCTCTTTCGAATTCTTCCTTCTTTAAATTAAGACCCCATTTTTTATGTTTATCGAAGCCATACACTTCATCATCAATGCCAGATTCGGACCGCGGCTTGTGCTTGTTAGTATAAACCTTGCATGCCTAACTTTAGCTAGTCTGTTATACTTTGGATTCTGCTGCATGCGCATGAGCACCAACATGTGGAAGCCGTGCGCGTAGGAACCCGGCGAGAATAGTTCGCGGTGTAGCTGAACTTGCGGACGCACGGCGTACGTTTCTCGGTCGTGAGGATGAACGCGATCAAACTGGGAATACGTGGGTAGCGATCCGTAGCTTCCGTTTGCATGTTGCATGGTTGTTTTGCTTACAATAAAAGGAGAAGAAAACCTCAGAAAAGCTGCAGCTTCATCGCAGCACAAACCACTGTCTCTCGCTAAGCTCTGTCTCCGTATTCTCTATAGTATATTGTTCATAGAGTTCGTCCGAGCTCTAGCGATCGATCCTGTGAAGAAATCCTGACAATTGGTATCAGAGCAAGGTTTAGGGCCTGGACACGCGATCGTGCTTTAGAAGTAGCGCTAATGACTCGCCGTCGCTCGTCGTCTCCGATGGAGTGCACTCCCCTAGGTTCCGGCGGCCGGGCCTCGGGCAGCGGCGGGAACGACCGCGGGCTGGTGATACACCGCGTGGTTAAGGAGGCGGGAGGCTCGGCCAACTATCCCGTGCTAACCAAGACGAACTACAACGAGTGGTCACTACTCATGAAGATCAAGCTATAGGCGCGATGCCTCTGGGGCGCCATTGATCTAGGCGGCGTCGCCGTGGAGCTCCATGAAGATCGGATGGCGCTGGACGCCATCTGCAGCGCTGTCCCCGCTAAGATGATCTCGACGCTGGCGACCAAGGAGTCGGCCAAGGAGGCGTGGGACTGCATCAAGACCATGCGCGTCGGGGACGACCGCATCCGCAAGGCCAGCACGCAGAAGCTGCGCGCGGAATACAAAACCATCGCATTCCGCGACGGGGAGTCGGTGGAGGACTTCGCCATGCGGCTCACCGGCCTCATCACTCAACTGTCGACACTCGGCGATCCGGAATCGGCCAACAAAGTCGTCGAGAAGTACCTGCGTGTCGCATGGTCCAGGTTCTCACAACTCGTCCTTTCGATTAAGACTTTACTTGACATCTCCACGCTGTCACTCGAGGTGACCGAAAGGCTCAAGGCGGCGGAGGATGCCGGGCAGGCCTCATCCTCGTCCTCGGCGGACGTAGCAGGTAAACTCTACCTCATAGAGGAGGAGTGGCTCGAGCGCCACAAGAAGAAGGAGCAGGAGGCGCGGCGAAACAATGGTGGATCGAACAACCGCAGCAAGCGCCGGTGGGGTGAGGCGTAGTGGCGGCGGCGGCACCGGGACCTCGGACGGATCAAACTCCGGGCCAGCCCGCAAGGACGACAAGTGCCGCAATTGCGGCAAGCTCGGCCATTGGGCCAGAGATTGCCGAAGCAAGCCCAAACGAGAGGAGCAGGCTCATGTGGTCCAAGATGACGAGCCCACACTCATGCTGCTCACGGGCGGCTGTGTTGACGAAATTGACATGAACCGGCACACCGGTCAGACCGCGTTCGCAGCCGGACCGACACAGCTGCCGGCAGGTCAGACCGCGCGCGCGCTCATGGGATTCGAATCGGAGTGCGGTCCGTAAGCACCACTGGCGCCGCGCACGCTGTTGGACACCGTCGAACTGGTGGAGAAGAAAGTGTTCGCGGCACTAGATGATGCCGCGGAACGCGATCCCCGAAGTTGGATCATCGACTCCGGCGCGTCCAACCACATGACTGGTTGCAAGATGGCCTTCTCCGACCTCGACACCAAGATCACCGGCAACGTTCGGCTCGGCGATGGCTCAATCGTCGTATCGAGGGCCGCGGCACGTGCTGTTTGCCTACAAGAACGGGAGCACCGTACCCTCACCAACACTTACTATCTCCATCGACTCGCCGCCAACGTCATCAGTGTCGGCCAATTGGATGAGAACCAGTTTCAAGGTGAAGGTAAAAAACATGGTGTGATGCGCGTGTGGATGAGCAGCAGAAGGCGTACTGCTTGCCCGAGTTCCCCGAAGCCCTGACTGCTCTACGTGCTCGATATCACACCTCGCACGCGGTCTGCCTGACTGCCCAGCTGCGAGAGCTATGCGTGGCGTGTGGCACGCAACGTTTATCGGCCAACGTGACAACTTCACTCTCCTCGTGCGACACCGAGACTAAGATGCTGCGCGCGACTCAAGGTCATGCTTTGGGGCTGGGGTGGCTCGTACTACAAGCAGACCCTTTCCCTAGGCAGGGTTGGATTGACTCGAGTGTGGGCCATCTCTTTTGCCTCTCTGGCAAGCATACCAATCGCAGCTGGACCCATGCTGCCCCAGAGGATGCCGCGAAACTAGAGCTGCAATCTGTAGTCTGCGCTTCGCTGTGCACGGCACCCTATCTCCCACCTGACGCCTCGTTGCGTGCTGCTCCAGACTCTCGTCATCGGCTCAACCCTTTTTACCAGGGTCAGACCAACCGCAAAGATCATAGTTAGCTTTTGAAGCGCCAAAAGCACGGGTTAGAGCCAAAGTTACAACGTTAAATAAATTTACAGAGTCCCAAAAAATTTTGCGAATCTAAAAATGAGGACAATTTTAACCGCTAAACTTCGTGCGCTACCTCAGGATCTGTTTGCGATATCTATATGAGACCTCTTCGCGCGTTTGTAAGAACGAAGACATCTTCTTCCGCCACCGACAACGATCGCCACGACAAGCAACAAAAGACCCCAAGGAAAGCCAGCATGAGCAGATATTTTGCGTCATAGCGTTTGCTATCTTGAAAGCGGTCCGCTTCTAAATTCTTTAGTCTCAGATTTTGTAATTAAACCAATTCGAGGAATGATTACGCGCGTCCGTCACAGTTGCTTGCGCTCCGCACAGACCCCGAGTGAGAGAATGAGCCAATTACCAACCGCTGGGATATCTTCAAGCTGTCCAGGCTGTCACATTTCTAAAGTACTGCGCGAGCGCGAGGCGTTGGGTTGCAGGCGTGTAGAACAAGGAGCGTGTACTGGGAGTCACCCACCTTGGCGGTCGCGCCACCTCGAGGCGAGACTGTCCCCCGCTGAGGACCCGAACAAACAAATTGTGGACTGTCGACTCTTCTGTCGTACGGAGGCGGTCGAGTCTGCCTCCGGACCACTCCCGTTTCAATTTCTTGCGCGGGCATTCTCGAGCGGTGATGCTGGTGCATCATCTAAGCCCAAACCTATCGTACCCATAGTATGTCTACTTCACTCCCGACGTCCATCCTGTACAACCTTGGCAAATCCATCCTTACTCTTCTGAAACCTCTAGCCTCGGCATTTCTCCCCACTTTCCACTTTTCCGTTATTTTACCACCTCAAGCCCTGTTACTTGTGGAAACGACCCGTACATAGCGATCTCAGACACACAGAGATATCGTGCAACCATCTCTTGCGCAGACTACCGCAATGAACCTAGTAAGCTTACATAGTCGCGCCCTCCCCTCTTCAACTCTTCTCTGTGAGATAGGTGATACGAGGCCAAGATTGGTCCGTTCTGCTCCATTCTGCCACTTCTCTTCCTTCTTTGTCCGGCCGACCGCCACCCAGCAACGTCTCGAGCCATTGTGTACTCGACTAGCGTGTCCTAACGACGGATGTGGGCATGTGAATAAGAGACTCAAGTGCATGTCCTTTTTGGATCTGCTAGCGCGCGCTCGAACAGAACGAGAACTAAAGCTGATTGTCTCGTGACGACGAGTCTTGGGTAAGCTCCGAGCGGCTCCTCATCTTCTTTCCGCGGTCACGAGAGGCGCTTCCAGCGTCCGATCTAAGAGACAAGTACACCTCGGCCTTACCGTCTCGTGACATGACCACTGGGCACACAAGCAGAGCAGCCGCCCAACATCGAGAGAGCGTCCCTCCGCACGAACGGAGCATTCTGTTCTGAGTGAAGAAAGGCTCCCATAGGTGGCAGCCGGTAGGTACACGCACCACGTGACCGATCAGCATAGTGATGGGCACCACGATCGGACCGACTTAGTCAGAGCCTAGGGCCTCGAGCCGTACACCTGCCGTGCATTAGGATATAGCTAGACTCGCAGACTTCGCCTTGTATGATATAGAGTAAACCACTATACATCCCCGATCGGTAGTGCGTTAGTATGCGCTCTCTAAGGGGAAATGCCTTCCTGCATCGTGCAACCTCTGTGACTGGGACAACCTCTCAACCTGAGTTAATCCACTGGGACTCCCCGGGAGCGACGCAGCTTTTGCCACCTATCATAAGCCGCAGTCAAGCTCGACAGCCACTGACATCGTTCGCCCAAGGACCGCCCATCCAGGAAGCGGACACAGACGCACTGCGATCGAGAGATCTTTAGGACACAAGTGACTGTCCGGACCACCAACTTACCAGCGATGAATGATCCTCAATAGCTCGACGTCGACACCGACGAGACTGACATACTAAAACGGACGCCTGCGGTCACCCTGGTCATACGCGACCACATCAACAATCTGCTACTTCAGCGGAGACCGACAAATCACACGCACTCGTGCCGTCTGTTGATCCCACTCGTGCAGAGCTTCAGCCCACGAGTGTTATCCGCCGCATCGGTACCACCGCATACTTCGAGGTACATTGCTACTCTGCGGCGTGGCTACCCGTGTAAGACATTTCTCGCTACGAGTTGGCGCGCCAGTAGCGACTACACCGCCGCTACGCCTACCATCTCTACATTATCCCCTCAGCACGTCTGGCGTTATGCTCCTGGACCCCCGGAGCCAACCGTACAGCGACTGATGTCCGCAACCTCGCCTTGGGCGCCGGGAGATTGACCCACTCATCGCAGATCTTGCCGAAAGCCTTGACTTCGGTCTCGACGACTGCTATGTCAACAGCCCAGAGCCGAGCCATCGTGCCAATGCTTTCACCCCTCCGGAGCCACTGCGCACCTGATCCAAAGCCGAACACCGTTGCTGGCCCGACATGGAGACCAAGTCGTGCATACTCACTGCAATGCGCAATGCGTCAAGGCCCACAGCGCGCTGCAAACAAGACTTGCCGGTCCGTTCGATCGCGCTCCAACTCGTCTGGCGACCGAGCCGCCCAATTGCGGGCTCCAACGTGCCGGTATCTCAAGACATAAAGAAAGGACGCCTCTCTAATTGGAGACCTCCAGCAAGTACAAAGGCGCGCGGCATCTCCATTCCCAGCGATACGGCCGTTACCCGCAACAGTGACAAGGGATCCTCGACTTCGATGAGGTCTTCGCAACCGAGTGGTGGCCGGCTCGAGTCCGCCGCTGAGTGCGTGCACAGCGCCGGAGAGCCTTTCTCCTGTGAGTGTGCCGGCTAGTGGCTGTCTCACCACATGGACGCGATAGTCCACGTTCCATACCAACGGCAACTCGAAGAGGAACGTCTACTTTGATAGCAGCCACCGGGATTCGTCTGTCGACGCAAGAACACAAGGACTGCGCCTCGAACAAGGCGCTATTCTACGGGCTTGCTACTCGATGGCACCAGCGCGCTTCGCACCTGCGGGATGTCCAACCTTCGAGAACACGATCGCGCTGGACACGTCCGGTTTTTTCACCGCAAACGCCTCTGAGCGACGCCTCCGGTTGTTATAACGAGGCGACGTGGGCGTGCATCGCCTGTGTCGCCGGTGATCGTATTGCACGAGCTCATCATCACCCGGTCGGCAACTCCGACGAGCCAAGCAGATCAGGCGAGGACAGAACATGGAAAGGAGACTTCCAGATGTGAATCGTCTCAACCTTCCCGATGAGTTGCCACTCCCCTAGGACCTGTTGATGGTACTACCTCGCCTGGAGGTGAATCCAAACCAGAGGAAGCATCACCATGAGCCAGCGCGTCTATGCCCAGAAGATACTAGGGGGTGACTGCATGGCCGGGGAGCAACCTAGTCTCACCCCCCTATGGAGTCGGCGCCTAAAGCCTCAGCAAATTGAGCACTTCCCCTGCTGGTTGATTGCCAGCTGATTATTAGGCGGATCGTGGGCTCCGCTTTGCGCACTGTCTGGTGAACACGCGGAGACCGGATTTTGGCGTACTCGGGTGGGCATTTACCTACAATCTTACATTCCGCAGATCCATGGCAGAGAGCACCCCCACCGAGCGAATTCCGCCCGGTGCCGTGAACGAGTTGCTCGGCGACCTTACACAGTCACCAGCACCATCGACTATACGGGCTGCTATTACCCAAGGAAGCCGCTCTCTCCTGCTCGCGGCAGTCCTCTCTATGAATCGGGAAGTTCAGCGTTATAGCGTCGGCGACTCGACACTCGCACGAGCACCTCCGAGGTGTCGAGTTGAGTTATCTACAATTTTCTATCCTCCCCATATCATGGTGAGCCATACCCCTCACTCGACTCAACTCTGCGCAATTCGCGAGGAAACATACAAAGGTTGGTAGCCTTCGCGCGTCATCCTGCTGAGAGCTAGCTCATACATCCCCCGACTTTCAGTGGACGACGACTGTGTCTTAGATCAACTTGCGATTTGCCTTCCAAGGTCGCGACAAGCAGTATCTGGCTTCGAAGCTTCTTCACACTGCAGTGGCTGGCGCGTCCTTCACGCAGAACTATACTAGCGTATGCGGCCTGAATAGACCCACGACTCGCGTCTTATCAACATTGATAGCATAATACATCAATACTGCAATCACTCACACAGAATTCCGGATGCTCCGAATAAGAAACCTTGTTTTGTAACCCTAACCGATCCGACAAAGCCCACAAGTCAAAACAATCGACACGATTAATCATACCATATCAACCCAGTATATAGATGACAAAGCATGCCCCTCTGAGGAGAGTGCGTAGTTGAAACAAAGTCAACGAGTTCAATCGGCGAGGAGGGGCGGCCCAACCCACGAGCAGACTGCGCGTGCTACATCCTGACGAAGCACTCGAGCGAGACAGATTCATTGAGCTTCCTCCCAGATCGGCCCTGCATCGAAACTGACCAATTCATGCCAAGTTAGAGAGCGAGATTTGTTAGTACCTAAAGCACCTCTTGCCCATGCCTAACTTTGAGCTATCTGTTATTACTTGGCATTCGTACTGCAGCGCAGCTGACCGAGCACCAACGTTGTGAAGCCCCCGTGGCGCGTAGGAAACCCAGCCGAAATAGACTGCGCGGCGTAGCTGAACTGTGGACGCACGGCGTACGTTTCTCGGTCGTCGAGTAATGTCAACAAGAGGCCATGGAACGTCAGAAATCAAAACCATGGAGAAGGACCATAATCAAAAAACGCAAATTGGAAGAGCCAGCAAGTCAACGACAAAAG
>RYFJ01003800.1:0-81963 GCA_003991445.1 Oryza meyeriana var. granulata | reverse complement strand
GATAAAGGGTTGTTCTCCCCTCACACACGCTGCCATAATCGCCGGCTGATGAGGGGACGCGCGCGGCGGGAGTGAGAGCCGCGACGGGGGTTCAGAAACAGCGACGCATGTGGTGAACATTGCGCAGCGACGTGAGAGAGACCGCGACGTTACGTATGGTAATTAGATTACAATCTTTTCAATCATAACGGGGTCTATATTATTTGTTAGGGTCCGCAGACTGATTAGAACACAAAGCATATGGTGCTACTGGTAGTATATGCAACGATTAAACCATAAAGTGGAGAAAACCCCGCCGGAGACCTCAAGGTTCACCGCGGCATTAATCTCATTTCCTCTGCCGCAGCTGTTCGATCGAGCCGAGCTTGCTCTGTGAGCCATTCCTCTTCCTGCTATCTGGAACTGGATTAGCCACCTCCCCAATAATTCCATTTTAGGGTATTAATGCCCTAGGAATCGCTGCGAAGTCGCCGTCCGTGCTTAGTCTCGGCTTGCAACTGCCGGCCGCGATCGCCTCGCTATTCGGCCGCTCGTGGAGTGAGTCTGACAGCCCTTGCGCAACAACATGCCTCGCCTCCAGAAGCCCGCTTACCCCGAAGGAATCGAGTCGCGAATGGCCCTGAGCGCGCGACATCGGCCTCCGTCTCCCCAACTACGGCGAGCTCCGCCACCGCCGAATTGGATTCGTTCTTGGTGAGCCCTCGCTTCATTCTTTGCACCGTAGCCGTCTCTCTCAGGAGTTTGTAACCTGGTGGACACCGTGTCCTAGCCGCAGGCCGACTGAAGAAAGATGCTGCCGCCGTTTCGTCCAGAGTTGATTTCTTGCCGCTCGGAACCAATCGGAAGCCGCCACCGCCGACAAAGACCTCACCGGCCTCGTCAAACCTCACGTGAGAGCCCACATATCTGTGTAGTACGCATATTTATGCATTAGTATTGCTAGATTGAGCTTGTAGAACGTTTTCCCCCGTCGACCCGAAAAGAGCCGCCGCTGGAGCTCGCCACCGGCGAGATTCCGGTCACCCGAGGTGTCAAGAAGACCACCCTTAGCTCCGCCGTGAACTCCTCTACCTTTTCTATTTTGGCTCGACAACAGCCGAGTGGCTGTTTGCCGTCACCGCCGAGAGAAGCTCGTCGGCTCTGTCTGCCTGCGCCCCTCCTTTGTTCGCCAACACCGGCACCATCACTCTGGAATGGACGGTCCGATCCGGTGTCGCCGCGCCCTGCTCTGCTCTGTCTCACTGGCCTGCGGCCCAGCTTGCTGGTTTAAGAGAAATAAGAAAGAAGAAAGAAGTTAGGAAAAAGGTTAAAACTGAAATATCTTTCCAACAGAAAAAATAGCCAAACTTTGAAAATTCATAAGTGAATTCATTTTAACTCATTTTGAGTGAAACCAATTTTGTCAAGGCATTCAAGGGCCGTCTGACGACTCCGGTTGCAGGGAGGGGGCGCCCACGACGACACCGGCTGCAGGGAGGCCGCGACCACGCTGCTGGCGTAGGAACGATGGGCCTTGACCATGCTGCTCGCAGGGACGGCGTGCGGGGAAGAGAGGCCGCGACGGGGGAATCAGAAGCCAGACGCACATGGAAACAAAGCAGTGACGGGGAAGAGAGAGACCGCGACGTTACGTGATAGTAATTAGATTACTATCCTTTTCCAATACATTAACGGGTGAAACTATATTAATTTGTATAGATACGCTAGCTACTAAAAACACAAAACACATACATGGTCTAATGGTAGGCGCCTATCTTCTTAACTCTGATTGGTCTCAGGTTCGAAACTTGCTTGGTGTTTTTTTTTTTAATTTTTTATGTAACCATTAAAGTGGAGAACCTTAGGTATTGCAACGATGTAATTTTTCGTTGCTATATGTACAACCTTTTTGCAACGAACGAAACTATTACATACAACGAAACCATAATCGTTGCAACCTTAGTGATTGCAACGATTTATTTTTTTTTCATTGCTATATGTACCACTTTTTTGCAACGCAAGCGACTATTATATACAACGAAACATATTCGTTGCGACATAGACGGGCTATTGCAACCATCATATAAAGAGTTGCAATATCACCTTAGTATTGCAACGACAATAAACTTGCCCGCAATGCAAATCAAATCGTGGCAATAGGAATCACTTATTGCAACCATTCAATAATTTGTTGCGATAACACTTACTTTTCGCAACGATCTCCATACTTAGGGCCACGAAACAATCTTCGTGGCAAAAATCCAATCTATCGCAACCAAAAGTGAAAATCGTTGCGATAACAACCCTTGTTGCAACCAAATCTCGCCGTTGCGACAAAAAAGCGTGGCATAAGGGTCAGAAGTTAGTAGTGGATGTAGGTGCAGAGGTTAGAGGTGGACAGAGGCTCGCCGGAGACGAGCTCGAGCGGCAGTTAGTTCTCGAGTGTATGGCGCATATAGCCTTGCCGCTATTATTTCGGGAGAGTGAGGTATGCAGAAGCTCCTATGGGTTCCCAGGAAGCTCACCATGCGATTACCCGAGGCTGGGGAACACTGGACGGCGGTGGCGATGGTGAAGACAGTCTGGCAGCGGCGGAATTGCATGGGTTCACGGAGGCAACTCGCTCCGGTTGATCGGAGACCAAGGTAAGACGTCTATAATGTTAGGGACATCCTAGGGATGGTTCCAGATCGGAGCTGAGGAAGAAGACTCCTAATCTCCAAGCTCCGAGCACCATTGATGGGGATTCTTGAGGGGTTTAGGAGAGGAGGTTGAAGTGACGATGATGGCGTGCGGGCTTGGCCAGAGATGGTCGCCGGTGTATGGAACGGCGTCGAGAAGTTGGCAGCGACGTTCTGGTCGAGCTCCTGGGACTCTCGTGGCGTGGCGGCGTTCCTGACGAACCTGGGCACGAATGAGGATGGGGTTAGCGAAAATGGAAACGGCATCCAGAGGGGAGTAAGGAACGGAATAAGATAGATGAGCAAAGTTTGCATAGTTATGATTTTTATTTGGTGAAAATAAGAGCTAAGCAATTTATTTTAACTAGTTTTCTTGTTTTGCTGATTTGGAAGATTTTATTGAGGTATTTGTTGAAGTGATAAAATTATGAAAACTTCACAGAAGACTTAATGTGTTGTGAAGTGATTGTAGAAATTTTTTTCCATGATTTTGTGTTAAACCAATTATTTTTAGAAATTCCTTAGACCGTACAAACGCATATACACCCTATTATGAAAATGCACTTTAAGACCCAAAAAACAATCAAAAGAAGGCATGCACATGAAATGATAATGAACTTATTTATCTCCATATTTTTTTTGTCACACTTTTATTTATACACTTTTAGCCATATTACATTTTATTTTTTTTCTTTTTGCTATTTAACTCTTAAGGTTTTTATGCACCCAACCCTAAAGTATTTTAATTGATCATAATTTCTTATACATAATTGAATAGGTTTTATTTCCTTCTTATTTGACCCAAACAAGATTTTAGGATTTTTTTAGTACAGGTTCATATGCCGTGTTTTATATTCTTTTATATTTTCACATTTTGACCTAGGCAACTTTTTGAGCAATTTTAAAATTTAACTATAAAAATTTTAGCTTACCTCCTTTTAATTTAACTCTAGTCAATTTACCTCTCATTTTGCTCGTTTGCAGAGAAACTGTAGGATTTTACCTTAAAGGGCATTTTTATTAATTTCAAAATTTGGGTCTGTTACAGAAACCACCTACTATGGGTTCATAGATGAAATATGGAAACTGGACTATGGATTAAACATTCAGACCCCTCTGTTTCGATGCCAATGGGTGAAACACCCAACAGGAGTGTTCGTGGATAACTTCGGGCTAACAATTATTGACCTCGTCAATGTAGGCCACAAGGACGATCCGTGGGTACTGGCTGATCATGTCGCACAGCTTTTCTGTGTTACCGACCCTGCGCACAAGAAGAAAGACATAGCTCTGTCAGGTAAGCAAAGAATCGTTGGTGTCGATGGCGTCAAATATGCCGAAGATTACAACTAGTATGATGCAATGCCATTGTTTACCGACCTTCCAAATAAAATCAAAAGCATCTAAGAGACCTTTAATGAAGAAACCATGAAGTCGTACATGCGCACTGATGGTAGTTGGGAAAATCGTGAAAGGCTAATATTGTGTCCCATGTGTAACAACTGAATCGTGTCTTGACATGTAATGAGGATTAAATCTTTATATATGAATGCAAGGTATTTGTTGCGTATTAATGAGGATTTATGAATTTTTATGCACATTCTACACTTAATTTGGAGCTTACTTGAGTAAATAATTACATATTGGAAATCCTAGTTAAGTTAGAAATCCTAATTAATTATTTGATTAAATAATTACTGGATTACTAAGATTTATAATTGCTTGATTAAATATTTATACGCTAGTTGGTTAAATAATTTATAATTTTTATATATTTTTTAAATGCTACTACTTCACAATCCTAATAATTAATTAGTTGGTTAAATAATTACTTGATTAAATATTTATAATTTTTATATACATTTAAAACGCTACTACATCACAATCCTACTAATTAGATGCTTAAATAATTAATTCATTAAATATCTATAATATATATATATATATTTTAGATGCTACTACTTCACAATCCTAATACATTTAATCAATGTCGATGATAGGTGGGCCCCACTGCACGTCTAAGGCAGGTGGCCTAGAGGCCTGTATGTGAAGATAATTTTCGCATACGGGCGCTAATGTTATCGCAGGCGGGCGGCTTAACGGCCCGTATGCGAAGATCATTTTCGCATACGAGCGGCAATGTTATCGCAGGAGCGCGACTTAATCGCCCGTAACAAAGACCATTTTCGCATACGGGCCCTTAAGCCGCCTGCCTGCGGAAATGTTTCCCCCTATATAGGAGCGCATGGGAGTCCAAATTTTTCTAACTCCCGGTGCGCCCCCACATTTCTAGGATTATGCTGCTGGCTTTTAGTGCTGCCGCCGCCGAGCTTCCTCGCTGCCGCCGCCGCGCTTCCTAGCTTGCCGCCATCGCCGAGCTCCGTCGCGTCCAGATCTGGCTGCTGCCATCGGCCCGAGCTTCCTCGTCGCACACTCGCCGTCGCCGCCTCTACCGGCTCGACTGCCGGCCGTCGCCACCCCTCGCTGGTTCGCATGCCGGACGTCACTGCCCCTCGCCGGCTCAGCTGCTGCCCCTCACCGGCTTGCAGAAATGTATGGACATTATGATTATTTGAATAATTTTTTTACTAAACGTTGTGAATGTATGTGAATCATCTATGTGAATGTTGCCTGATGCTTGTAGAAATATTTTGAAAATGTTCCATGATGCTTGCAGAAATGTTTTGAAATTTGTATGGACATTATGATTATTCATATATATGAAATTATATTTTTATTTGTTTGCAATTTTATTTCAAAGTTCTCATTTTCTCTATGAAGATTATGGTTATTTGGATGTTGAATAGTACAAAACTTTTGCAAACTTGGCCTATGATTCAAATTCAACTTAACCACGTGAGGATTGCATTTTTTCCAAATTCTGTAGGCGGGCCCGCGACTGAAGGACCACGTGTCGACTCAACAAGCGCGATCCTTTCTGTCATTGGTGCCCCTGCACGACTCGGCGTATTCTACCATGCCGTCCACATATGTAGCCAAGTTTGCTTAAATTTTGTTACTATTTAATATGTGAATAATGACGAATAGGTGTGGTGGATGTACAAGATACCATCTATCCCAACCTCATAACATCTGAGAGCAATTTCCATATGTATAGATATATTATTTCATTTTAAATATGTATGCATTGTTTTTATTCAATATATTTTCCATATGATATATGAAGATCGTCGTCATGTCGATATTTAATTTTTGCTCTATGAAGATTATGGTCATTTGGATATTGAAAAGCACAAAACTTTTACAAACTTGGCCTATGATTCAAATTCAACTTAACCACGTGAGGTGTGCATTTTTTCCATGTTTTGCAGGCACGCCGCCGACGAAAGGACCACGTGTCGACTCGACAAGTGGGGTCCTTCCCATCGACGGTGCCCCTGCACGACTTGGCATATTCTACTATGCCATCCACGTATGTAACCAAGTTTGTTTAAATTTTGTCACTATTTAATATGTGAATATTGTCGACTAGGTTTGGTGGATGTACAAGATACCATCTATCCCAACCTCATAACATCTGAGAGCAATTTCCTTATGTATAGATATATTTTTTCCATTTTAAATCTATATGCATTGTTTTTATTCAATATATTTTCCATATGCTATATGAAGATCATCGGTCATGTCGATATTTAAATTCTATAAAAAATGTTTTGAATAGAACGATGGAAAAGGACACGCAACATGAGACGGAACAAGTGGCCGAGACCGACTAGGACAAGTCATTTAGCGAGACATCGTGGCGTACCCTAGTGATCCGCATCCCGTTACAGAGAAAGCAAGAAATGAAGAGGACATTGACCCTGATTACATTCTGATTGAACATGCCGTAAGTATTTCGCCAAGTTACACCGAGTTACTAGCGAAAATAATTTCGGTACTATGGTCTAACACAGTGTTCTGGTTGTATGCAAAATAGATTGAAAAAAGACATCAGACTCGCCGAAAAGTTATGAACGATACTGCTGAACTAGACACGGCTACATATGCCCCGGCCGGGATGGAGACGGATACAACCACTACTGAAGCCGTCGGCCAAAAACGAAAGCGCGGTAAGAAAAGGAAGAACAAGCTAACAGATGAAGTACAAGCCATCACCCGCATAGGATGAAGAGGGGACCCCATTGAGCCTAAAGGTGTGCCCACAAAATAGAGCAACTTCTATAGTATGTTGGTAAGGGATCACTGTCCAATCCTCATAGATGAATGGGAGAAAGTAAGCGAGGGGGTGAAGGAAGTTCTTTGGACAGAACTAAAGAAAAGATTCCTATACCCCGAAGGATTCGGTGAAGTAGAAAAGGAGTATGCACTAGTAGTTATGGGTTGGCGATGGTGGCAATGGAAGTTTGATCTCAACAAGAAGTACATCCAGCGGAACCGAAGCCCCTTTAAAAGATACGGGAAAATCCCCGCGGCCGACTGGGACGAGTTCGTTAAGAAGAAGACTACGCCGGAGGCCTTACAGAAGAGCAAAAAGATGTCTGAATTGGCAAAGAAAAATCAATATCCACATCGTCTAGGTTCGACTGGGTATGCCTCCAAAGTGGACGTATGGAGGAAGAAGGAAGAAAAAAGCGAAGGCGGAGGGAAAATGTCACAGCCCTAGATTTAATTTCAGGAGATAATTTACAAGAAACAGAAAATGTAATACGACTACATATGTATAGATAAAAGTTTGACAAAAAAAATGTAGAGATAAATAAATTAAGTACCATTTCATGTGCAGGCTTTCTTTTGAATTGTTTTTGGATCTTAAAGTGCACTTTCATAATAAGATGCATATGTATTTGTATAGTCTAAGGAATTTCTAAAAATGATTGGTCAAACATAAAATCATGGAAAAATTCCTGTAAACACTATCCCACATAATTGATCCACTGTAAATTTTATATGATTTTATCACTTCAGTAAGTACCCCAATAAAATCCCTCAAATCAGCTAGACTAGGGAGTTAGCTAAAAATGAATAGGTATGCTTCTAAAATTCACCAAATAAAAATGAAGATTAATTAGACAGAGCCCTTTTGCCAAAGTGTGTGCCAACATGAATCCTACCAACAGTAATCTTGGCTCAATTAAATTCCCAAAGAAGTCACATAAAATAATAGGAGCAAAGCCCTAGGGACATAAATTAAACTGCAGAAAAACTGGATCAATCCCCCTACTTTGCAATTTCACCAAAGATGAACCAGACCACTTCCAACCCTGGATATTGGTCAGCAGGTTAATCACATCCTCCTCTATCTCCAGTAATTTTCACAAAATTTTATCAATTCAATAAGTGTCCCAAACAAATGTTTTGGATTCAGCAAGGCAGAGAACATTTTCCCTGCAGACAGTCTATTTGACATTTTTTTTCCAGAATTATCCATCAACCACCTTCTCACCAAAATTTACCAGAACCTGGATTAAATTGTGAAATAATTACAGTAAAAATTTCAGTACAATCTTCACAAAGTTTGTACATAAAATAATAGTCCCAAGCTCACTGACTCTGACTAGTGCACAGCAGAAACTGATTTTTGGCCGAACTTTACCATTTTCTCCAGAGGAATCTACAAGTCCCACAACTTTGAATTTTGGTACAGAGCTAGCCAATACCACCTACTGCCCACAGTAATTATTCCCAGATTTATACCCCTTGGTAACTTAGTAAAACATATGAGTAAAAACTGCATGCTTGACAGCTAGCAAGACTCAGCTTTTAGATGACTCCTCTCTCAGTTGTCACTGCCATGTGGGACCCACTGACTCTCAGGAACCACCTGCCAGTCAGAGATGCCACTCTAGCTCAGCTCCTCTGCTTGGAATGCGCCACGTTTGCTTCCACGCGTCGACAGCCCTCCCAGCACACCAGCCTAGCTCAACTCCAGAGGACCTCGGCCATTTCACCTCCAAACTCGCCATGGACATCTCCTCCTCGACCACATCGTGTTCTCCAGAGAAACCCCAGACCTCCACCTCGGAAAAACCGGCCGCAGCTTCATCTTCCCCGGCGCCGGCAGCCATTCGATCCAAACCAACTCAACTCCGGTGAGCATCATCCTCTTCCGATCACGGGAACATGTTTATCACCTCCTGATCATTCCATTTTCATACTTCATGGCCCTAAGTTTGCCGGCCGAAGCCGCCGTCGTCCTCACCTTCGGGTTCAGAGAGCGCCGCCTCGACATCCCTGCTGTTCCGGCCGCCTCGGAGCAAGTCCGACCGAGTAGCTGCGCCACTAGTGCCGCCCCAGCACCAAGAACAGGACGCCCCCAAGAATCCCCCAATTTGGTGCAGCGAGGAGGGAGATCGGCGTCGTCTTCCCCAAGTCCGGCCGCCTGCCGCCGCCGTCGATTTCTCGCTCCCCGGTGAGCCTCTTTCCGATTCCTCGCTCTCTCGGCACCCCTAGGGGACCTCTAACACGTTGGACATCTTCCCTTGGAAGCTTGGCGAACGGATCGAGCTGCCGCCGTCGTCCAGAAGATTTCCGCCGCCGCCGGACGGTGCTCGCCGTTGCCATTGCTGTTCCAGCCTTGCGAAGACCAGCACAACCCACGGTGAGCGTTCTGGTACCCCTTAGACGCTAAAACGTGCTTTGGTTCGGCCAGAAACAGACTGTAGTTCGATCGGCCTCTTTGACCCGAACCACTCCGCCGCCTGCGCCCCTCGCCAGCCTAGCTCCGGCCACCGCCGGCGATGAGAAGATCAGCGACAGCTTCGCCTCGTCTCCCTATTTCTTTTCTCTGTTGGCCACCACCCGAGTTGACGCCGCCATCGCCGTCGCCGCCGCCGAGAAGCTCGCCGCCTCCGCTCTGGCTGCGCCTGCCCTGTTCTGTGCTGCTGGCATGTGGGCCCGAGCTGGAGGAAAAGAGAAAAGAAGAAAGAATTACGAAAAAGATTAAGGAATTTATTTTACAACAGAAAAATAGTTAAACTTTGTAAATCCATATCTTTTTCATTTTAGCTCCTTTTTGAGTGAAACCAATTTTTTTAGTTCTGTAATTTTGTGAGCTTTAATGCTGTCAAATAAAATATGACCACCTCTGTACAGAAAATATCCATAAAATAATATGAAGCAAAAATAACTTATTTTGTGCTTAAGAACTTGAGATATTTCTATAAAATCCATTATAACTCCTTTTGAGGTGAACCAAATTCCTATGGATTCATACAAATGTTCTTTTTAATTTTATAAAATAAAAAGTGAGAACTTCTGTGTAGGATTTTTTCTCTAAAAATGGAAATATCTATTATATACCTCTTTATAACCCAAAAGTTGATAAATTTCTAGAAAATTCATCCTAGCTGCTAAAAATATGGAACCAATTGTGTTTAACTCAGAAAATTGTAACCTTTGCTGTGGATAATTTGTATTTGACAAAACTACCTCCCAAAATAGGCCTAAGTACTTTTCTATCCTTTCTTTTTGAGAAACTCATAACTAAATCTTTTTAAATCAAATTTCAGTGAACCAAATTTAATTTGGTTCCGCAGGAAGATATGTATTTTCACATGAAAATACTCACACTCATAAAATCCTACCAGAGAATGCAAGTATATATTTTCCACTTAGGGTTTTTCCTATAGTTTTGGCTTTTGCCGTTTTCAGCCTTAGAGTCTTGTTATTTTTGTATCTCCCAATCCAGAGATGCAAATGACTTGGTTCTTTCTCCTAAAATCTTGTTAGGACATGCCCTACCTACTGTATTTATCTCATAATTATTGATCATTTTTGCATAGACATGTTTAATTGCTTCTTATTTGCATATTCGCTTTTTATCGGTAGATTCAGACAATTCGGAGTACGTGGAGCAAGAACCAGAGGTTGAGTGTGACCACTCGCTGCAGTAAGGCAAGCATCTAGAGCAAGCATCTAAGTATATTGAACCTATATTTTCAATAAATTGTTTTGTTTACGAAAGCAATATCTATATGCATGTTTCGGTCTTTTTAAAATGGGAAAACGGGTAGAGTCAATATTACCCAATTGAATGTATTTTTGTTCCTTGATTGTTGATTCCATATTTATATCTTGTCACTATTGGTTAAGGACTTTGGGATACTTTTATTTTATCGAATGCTTAGCCATGCTTAATTCTAGACTTAGAAAAATCCAATAGATGGAGCTATTGGTTCAAAACTAGTTTAATACGAATGGATGGGTTAAAATCTGACAAGAATAACTTCTGATTAATAATTAAGAAAATATTTGACTTGGACGGATAATAGGGCGATGACGGGGTGGTGTTTCCCTGATGCAAGTAGCTCCGTCTGGGTCGTTAAGGACCGAACATGTTGACGTCTATTTAAGCACCCTACGTACTTCCACACGCCGGTATGGGACGGCTTAACTCAGTAGCACGGGAGGCTGTGACCATCTACGCCCGTCCGTCAGTCGTGAGGACAGAGAGTCCTTGGAGGGCCTCGGTGTGCCTGGTTCTGGCCGGAGGTGCCTCCCGCGACGATGAGCCTGCCTTAGTTACCATGCACGCACGTGACTAAGTCGTCGGGGGCCTAGACGTGATTTAGGTGGTTGGGGCTAAGCGTGCAAAAGGTTCTGTTGTGACCTCTAGTTCGCACTCAACGTGTAGAGTGTGGGTACCGACGGGTACGGATCAAACTAGAGTGTAGCCGTTTGGCTTCTATCACATCGTGTGAGTAAAGATGTACACCTCTGATCAGAGTAAGAACTATTCGAATAGCCATGTCCACGATTACAGTACGACCGCTTGATGTGTTAGTTATTTATGTTAGCATCTAATTTGAGATATATGGTTATGGGATTAGGTTGTTATACCATGACTTAGGATAGTCATGGATGGATGGGTTTATATAAAAGGCTTTGATGTTAAATATGACTTGGATTAGTCATGATAAATGGTATGCTTGTGTAGCATATATAATTGGGCAATGGTGGCCCATGGATGATGATTAGAGCATGGTTTGTTCTCATTTATATTCCAGTTTTAGAACTATAAGCTTGATGTCCTAGAATTTCAGATTACTATATTTTGCAAATGCTTATGTTTTAAATGTAGTACTTGCTCAATAATATCAGCTTTATGCAAAATCAGATCGATATAGCCATACTCCTTGATGTAGAGACTAGCATTACTCCTTTGAACTATTATTATTGTATAACTCTAGCTGAGTACTTGTGTACTCACGCTGCATCTTTCAGGTGAGGACAACGACGACATTGATGTGGTCTACTGTTATCCCGCCGAGGGTGGCGAGGATAATGTGTAGTTGAAGTTAAGTTCTATCCCCAGTCGGTTGCCCTGTGGTTTGGTTTGGCACCACTGCTTTTATCTTTTACGTTTATATTTTCCGCTGCTATCTTTTGTGTCACTTTGTGATGAATTAGGGTATGAACCCTCTATGTAATATATATAACTCTGCTGCTCGTTTATCCATATTCAGAGTACTTGTGATGTTTATCAATTGCTTACGATGAAAGTGTGAAGTTAGTCGCTTTCCTAGGGACTAGCTGAACATGAGTATGAATTTAGAAATGATGAGATGCATGGACGTTGATTCAACCGTAGACCATGTCCCCAAAAGTGTGTATCGTGTTGCCACCTTCGTGTGGTTTGACGGGCACACTTCGCCGTTTGGGACTGGTGAATCAACTCTCCAAATATCTCTTTATTTCTGAATTCGGCGCGTTGGATTTGTATTGTGAGTGGGTAAAGATTATGGCAAGGCTGCGATGAGGATGGATGGTTACCGCATTTATTTGGTTTTTATTCGAGACCCCATCCATCTAGATATTTCGCGTTGTCATAATAATTACTCTCCATAATGCACTTCCGGGGTGCCCACAGAATACCCTTGAAAGTGGAAGAGTTAGATGATCGCAGTAAGAATTGGGTATAGGCTAGGAGCACTGAAGAAGTTACCGACAACGGACAGTTGGTATTCAGAGACCCCAATGTCGAACAAGTAGCAAAATATTTGAAGGAAATCTCCGAGAAACAAAAAAGTGGGGAGTTCGTGCCCAGAAGGGAGAAAGATCAGCTAAGCGCCCCATTGGGTAACCCAGAGCATTCTGGCCACATCAGAGGGTATCTTCCATGCTTAGTTGGAAGGGAGGGTTTCTAAAAGATGCAGGAAGTTACAAGAGATGCGATAGGTACAAGGAAAACATGAGGCAAGAAATCTAAGTGGCCAAGCAATTGTTTCATTTGATGAATAAAAACTAAGGAAAATTTCCGGCATATTTGCAACATGTTGCGCAGCACCAGGAACCTAGCGTAGAGTCATTGCCTGCAACCCGACACCTAGTAGATGACATAACCGGTTCTACGCCATGCAAAATAATGTGCTGATTGGAAGGGCAAGCCGGACAAAGGAGGCCGCTAGTGGCATGGCAATACTAGGTACGAAGTTTCACTGCCAGGACATACCTGACGACTACGCGAGGGTCTAGATATCAAGGGTCAATATCGACTGCAACCAGTACGAGCTAGACATTCCAATGCCAGAGGGAATCGAATTTCTAGGCAATGCAGTCAATCAATTCATACTATGGCATCGTAGAGATATCATGCTTATTCAACAGTCGCCCACAAGTTCATCGAAGACTGCGGCTCCAAAGAAGACAGCTGTTGCACCGGAGCCGACATCCCCACCAGGTCATTCGTCACCGGAAAAACCGGATTCCCCGAAAGACAAGGCACCTAAGTCCCTACCACATCCACCTTTCCCGCCACCTCCACCTTCCCCATCACCGCCGTCTTCCCCACCACATCTACCTTCGCAGCCACCTCGAAGCTCAACAGGGCACTTCATCTCCACCGTCCACTCTACCTCGAGCTAAATCTCCAACTGCACCGTCTGCTACAACTAGAGCCGTTCCATAGAAGATAACCACGTACAATAACAAGGCTAAATCAAAAGACATGGATAAGTTTTTGTTTACGGCCTTAAGAGGTATAGGTGACATGAAGAAAGATACAACACCAGATACAAGCGGGAAATCAATGTAAAGCGCCAAGTATGAGTTGCATATGGCAAACCTTTTCTTCCAACGCACATCTTGAGGACTTTGTCGTGGCAGATGATCAGGTGGCATGAATGGTACATGAAGGCTAGTGAAGCAGGCCTAAACTGACTAAGTGCCATGGTGCCAAAAGATGCTTTCATAGGTAGAGATGGGGGCGTATTCTTTATCAATTTTAGGGATATGCATGCCGTGTATCATCTAGAAAAAATGGACATCAAGCTTGTCGGCGCATGGGCCCTGTAAGTATATATATCGATCACTCTTTTTTCTATACATAATCAACCAGTATATAATCGACATGGTGCCTAATGTTTTGACCCATCATGCATGTCTAGGTTACAATTGCACGATGTGGATCAAACAAGGGAACCGGTTGGCTATCTTGACCCAACTAGAATCTGCAAGACGCAACACACCGTCGTCATACACGACGATTCTGCAGTGCTCAAGGACAAGTCACCGGAAGAGAAGAAGTACATCGAAAAACTCTGTGGCGACAACGAGTCGTGAAGTGGGGACATACATTGGACGGACCATGCTATCTTATCAAAAGAAGAGATGCATAATGGCCCCGTACAATTTTAAGTAAGTTTACAATTTCTTCTATAAGAACTTTTAGAACTATTAATTTAACATGTTTTTATTCGCTTGTAGCAACCACTATATTTTATTCATCATATACCCAAAGGATATGCAAGTCGTTGTCTGTGATCCGGCGGATTACCCGAAGGCCGATTATATGGATTTCCTCGTTCTTTTAAACCTGTAAGAAATTAAAATCGTCCTTGTATATACCTCCTGCCTTGGTCATCTATTTTCTTATACCATGTCCACATAATTTTCTGAACAGCTCACATAGATGGTCATGAGAAAAGGAGGGGCAATAGAAAAGAAGAGGGGACAACTGCTTATCAGGATAAAGTGGCCGGTAATGACGCGAACTATATATTTTATGTCTTAAAATGATTATTCAATATTTAATTTACATTGTTACTACTCCTTGGATAGTGCTACAAACAACCCAAATGGACTATTCTCTGAGGATATTACGTGTACGAGATGATAAAGATCTAGGCAGGTTTACATCACACGTGGATAGTGTATGTACATATTTAATTAAATATGTTAGTACGGACGCACGTATTACTGTTTGTAATGTCTCACTTATCTTATTCATGTTGCAGTTGTGTCAAGTAACTGGGCCAGCTCAGACGATGAACAAGACAACACTTATGAATCTCTGTGCCGACTTGTGCCACTTTATCCACCGTGACATATGTAACACACTTAGTCTGTTTTTCAAACCTGAGAGTGCATATGCAAAGGATGACAAGTACAAAAAAAAAACTTCGAGAATAGGAAAAAGAAAATATACTTCTTACAAATATATGAAACAAATATTCGTTCACTATGTAGACATATTTATTATAAATAATTATATTAGAAAGCACGTTGTGTAATAATTATTAATTAGTGAATGACAATTAGTTATTTATATCAATTACTGTCCAACATATGGTGATGTCAATTACTATAGAATGCATAATATTTGATTTGGAGACAATTTTAAATAATCAATTAATTAATTTATGGAAAAACAAATAAAGTATTTCTTTTTCTATTTTTTGAATTAAAATCGCAGGCGGACGTCTTAACTAGATCTTTTTCGATAATCCATTATTGCAAACGGGTGCCTTAACTGGGCCACCTGTGAAGATCAGTTATCGCAGACGGATCCATTAAACCACCTATCCGCGATAATGGATCTTTACAAGCAGTGGCAGACCCGCCTAAGAAAATGATTATTATTTTAGACGGGCCAGCCACCCGTTTACGGAAACCCGCCTAAGAAATCCATTCTGCAGCAGTGATCGTCCGCTGGCAAAAACCAATCGTGGCAGACGGACGGTTTATGAATATCGTTTATGCAGACGACTTTTTACCCACATATTAGAGGGCCCATTTACACCATCGTAGTTACGGGCGTACGGCTCACCCGCCATTACCATTGCGAATTGAGTGGTTATGAGGCTCTACGCACATGTGACTGTGCACACGTTCTGCACACAAAATTTTGCAACAAAAAATTTCACTAACCGTGGTGAAATTTCGCAATTAAAAATAATTAATTGCAAATTATTATTAGCATGAAGCTTTTTTTACTAATAATATAAGCGATGAAAAAAAATGAAGTGTTCATATAAATCGTGAGATGTAGGTGGGCATCAAGATTATATGAAGGCTCCTGCTGAAATGGATTTTTTAATGAGATTAATTTAAGAAATTAATTTCAAATGAAGAGTATGGTGACCTTTAGAACATGCCTACTTTATGGGCCAAATAGCCCACAACCTTGCAAACTGTTAGATTGAGCCCAAAAAAATTAGGATATTGAAGTGTGCGGGAACATATTTGTGGGCCTGCTAGCTAAACCAGGGCAAGAACATTGCCTAACAGAAAAACATGCAAAAAGTGCTTGATTCCAGTCCCGTCCACTACCGTTCAGTCTCCCAGTAGAATAATAAAATAAAGATGCTCTATCATTTCCCATCTCAAAAAAGAAAAAAGAAACGCCGACACCAGCCAGCGAACAGTAGATTCGCTGTCGGCCGGCGAACCACCAGTTGCTCCAGTGGTGGGCTTTACCGCCAGCGACCCCGGCCTCGTCGGTAAACGCCAAGCAACAACCATCGCGAAAAAGCAGAACATGATAAAATAGATTTTAAACTTTCTGTAGATAGCAAAATATAGCTACATGACAATATATATTAAAAATTAGTGTATTGTCGTGTTTTACAATATATAAGAAAGGTTCTATATTTTGAACTGAATTTTTCAAAATTTAATCTATATTTTAAACTGAATTTTTCAAAATTTTGGAAGTTTTGGGTCATCTATTGGTCCTCTAGCAAGATATTCTTTTGGCCGAGAACTTCAAAAAATTTAATTTAGCAAACTTGTTTAAATTCAGAAAAAAATTATTCATATTTTAATTTTTTTTCTGAAATTTTAGTTGTTTTTTATTTCACAATATTGAACTAGCATATAAAAAGATTTATATCATTATCACCTTTTCACTAGCTGACCATCGTTGTTTTCAGCAAGTTGCTGCATGCGTGACTCAATCCATGATAGCGTTTGTGTGTTTGATCGTAGGGTTGGCTAAACCGTCCGATAACTGTACGGTTATCATGGTTATAGTTTAAATTATTAGGGTATGGTATCGGTTACCGGTAATTTGGTTTAAATAAATTTTATCTGAATTTAATTTTTTTAAAAAAAATAAAAAAATCTAGTAGGTAGATGGATCTGAAGAAAGTCTGTGAACTTTATATTTTAGAGCTCCATCGAAATTAAAAAATAAGAGATAAATTGGGATATAATTTTTACTTTAGTTAAGTATAAAAATGATAGTAAGGGTTATGTAAAAAAATTATGCAATATTACATTGTTTTTCTAGAGATATCTATAATTTTTTCCTGAATTTTCTACGATCTTTTAGAATTTTTACTACGTTTTACAATTTTTCTGTAATTTTTTCTTTTTAGCTTCACCATACCGCGGCTTATCGTGCGGTTACCTCACGATATCGCGCGGTAACTATAACCTTACCGTGAGATTTAAAAATTTTAAATTCAAATTTTTGAAAATGAATTTCGTGTGGTTTTAAGCGATTACTATGGTAACTGCCATACCACCGGTCCATGGTAACGGCAAATATTGGTTGATCTTGGTGAAATCTCAACAATGTTATGCAGTGAAGAAGATATTTAGAATAGAAGGCTTAGAGCCCTGGTTTTGATTGAAAGCAGAAAAGCAAGACAAGAATTCTGATGTGGATGCTAGCTTACAGGGAATCATCAGGAGGCAGAGCCTCAGGTCTCGCTCGACAGCTAACACACATAAAACCCTGCTAAGACTTGCATACATCTCTCAGGAAGTTCAAAAGATCAACAAGCAACATCCTAAACCTGGAACAAGTACAACTCAGATAACATCCAGGAGTATTTAGACTCGGAAACTCTAAACGAGCTGACATCATGGACACAACGCTAAGTAAACGGAAAACTTAACCAACTCTAGATTGAGGGGATGAAAACGGGCCAGACAAGCTTCCAACTCCTTAATCATAGCATCCTTGACTTCACCTTTTTGGTCTTTTAGTAACGCCTTCCAGTTCTTGAAAAGAAAAATATAAGGATAACAGTTAGAGGGGAAGGGGTCACCTTATCCTAAAAATCAAATCATTCCTAATCAGTCAAAGAGACCAACTCATTACATATAACAGGTAGATATTAATACGACTATTCTCCTAATTACCGATTGAAAAAATTTCTCAAAGTTGACTGAACTCAGAGCCAACCAAAAGCATCTCTACAAATACACCACCCAAAAAAGCCACTAGGCATCTAAAGATAATGTGTTCTATATCCTCCAACTCACCACAACATTTACAAAATTCAGAGCCCACCCAATTTTTGTTTTTTAATTGAACTGTAGATTGAGTCCTATTTTTGTAAGCTAGCTATAAAAAATGTTTTACTTTTAACGGGCAGGGGGCTTTCCAAACATCCATCATCCTCAGATCAGTGACAGCTCTAAACAACAGACCTCTATACATAGATCTAAATGAAAATCTCCCATTCTTCTCTAAAGCCCAAATTAGGATACCCACCTCTCCTTTAGAGTTCCAAGTTTCTATCTCCTCTTTCAATTGCACCCATGCAGCTAACTCATCAGGACCAAAAGCCCTTCTAAAAGACAAACATATAGGCCCTTTTTCCATCAGCTTACTAAGGAGGATATTCTATTGATTACAGATCTTATAAAGCTTACTGAATCTAATTTTTAAAGGACATTTGTTTCCCAAACTTCCTTCTAGAAGAAAATATGATTTCCTTTCCATAAGATCCATTTCCTGCTAATCTTAGACCACATACTAATCTGAACAAGGCCCTTCAGAACTGATAAGCACCCTCTCCCCTAGTCTAGAAAAAAACCCTTGCTATTTAGATATTTCCTCCTTAACAACTCTATGCAAGGACTCATAGAATCAGACTCAACAGCAAACACCCATTTGGTAAGAAGAGCAATATTCATAGTCCTAGTCTCAATAAAGCCAACACCTCCAAAATCTTTAGGAAAGGCTAAATCTCTCCATTTCATCATGTGGTACTTCTTCTTACTGCTTAAACCAACCCAATAAAAACGACTTCTTATAAAATATAACTTTCGATGAATACCCTCAGGGAGGAGATAGAAACCCATAGCATAGGTAGGGGTAAAAAAATAGGCAAGAATTAACCAGTACATCTCTTCCCTCATAAGATAGAAGATTACACTTCCAAGTATTTAAACTGTTATCCAGTTTATTAGGAATAAAACTCAACTCCAAGTTGGTCAGCTTATCAGAGCTAATAGGAAGGCCTAAGTAAATCATAGGGAAATCACCAATGGGGCAATTGAGCATACATGCCACCCTCTCTTTATCCATCTCTTCTAAACCAATGCAAAAAACCTCACTCTTATGATAATTAACTTTCATCCCAGACATCTCTTTAAAACAATAGAGGAGAAATTTAGTAGTTATAATGTTTCTATCATTAAAAGGAATAAAAAAGATAGTATCATTTGCATATTGAAGATGAGACAGACCTTCTTCAAAAAGATTGGGAGTCAAACCACTCAAAATCCCTGAACTTTTAGCATTATCAAAAATGGCAGCTAAAGCATCACCAACTAAATTGAAAAGAATAGGGGATAGGGGGTCACCTTGTCTTAAACCTCTATAAGTGTTAAAAAATTTACTTCTTTCCCCATTAATATTAATACAGACTTTTCCTCCCACAATGTAATATTTAACCCAATTGATCCAAATAGAAGGGAAGCCTTTCCTCTCAAGAACCTCAATTAAAAAATTCCAACTAACTCTATCATAAGCCTTCTCAAAATCAATTTTCCAAATAATGTCTTGGGAAGAACTTTTAAGAGTGTGCAGCACCTCATGAACAATCATAGAACAATCAAGGATGTGTCTACCTAGGATAAAAGCTGTTTTAGTGGAGGAAATAATTTTCACAACAACTTCTGTTAACCTATTGGTGACAACCTTACTGACAAGCTTAAACCATTCATTGAGAACACAAATAGACCTATATTGTTTAATATTAGTAGCACCAACCACTTTAGAAATTAAGGTGATAACTCCAAAATTCAACCTCTTAAGATCTAGCTCACCATTTTGTAACATGATCAGCATCTCTTTAAAATCATTCTTTAAATCATCCCAAAAATATTTGTAAAACTGAATGGGAAAGCCATTAGGGCCAGTGGCTGTATTAGCTTTAGCTTCCTTAATAACTTCTTATGAACTAAAAAGTCTAGTGATCTTCTCTATATCTTCATCATTTAGTCTAAGAGGAGCACCCCACACATCTTCAACTAGATGAATAGAAGATTGTTGATCAGCTCTAAAAAGCATTTTATAATAACTTACTATGTGATCAGACAACTCTTGTTTATCAGTAATAACCACCCCCTCATTTTCCAAAGAAAAGATGGAGCATTTCCTTCTTCTTCCATTAGCCAGTCTATGTAAGAAAGAAGTATTACAGTCACCTTCCAGGATCCGTTGTTCCCCACATCTCTTTTGCCACATGATCTCCTCTATCTCATATAGGCACTCTAGATTATTTTCTAACTCAAATCTCTCTTTCCACATCTGTGGAGTTAAATCACCATTATCTACTAAATTATCTAGGATAGCTATCTTGTCTTTCAACTGTAATTTAGCAAGTCTTTGATCCCTCCTGTTATTTAGGCTCAATCCCCTAAGAAACCTCCTAACACTAGATTGTTTTTTGTTCCACAAAGATAAGATATAACTGTTATCTCTAAAGGGAAATCTCTGTTTAACTAACTCTTTAAACCCCTCAATCAAAAACCAGGCAGATTCAAATCTAAAAACATTAGAATACCCCTCTTATCATATCCAGAATCTAAATAAAGAGGGAAATGATCTGATCCCACCCTTATAAGAGAATTTAAAGTGGACCTAGGATATAAGCTCTCCCACTTTTGATTTATTAAAACCCTATCAAGAATACATGTTATTAGATTGGATTGTTTATTAGTCCAAGTGAGTATATTTGCACCTCTATAAATCTCTCTAAGCTCATAGTTAGCAATGAAAGAGTTAAAACTTTCCATGAATCTAGGATTGACATTGGAATTAGATTTCTCATCAGGTTTTCTATAAAGATTAAAATCTCCCCTATAATAACTGCCCTGTCCTCACCCTCCAAATGGAAGTCTAATTCTCCTAAAAAAACATCTCTCAAAGAAAACTAGACCATACAAATAATCTCCCACACAGCTCCATTATTCTTATATCTTACAACCTTGCTAAGAAAGAAACGACCCATATGGGTATCTAAACTATCAAAAAACTGGAGTTAAACCCTAGAAGCAGCCCTCCAGAAGCTCCTCTAGAGGACTTCCAACACCACTCAAGGCTCTTATTAGATTGAAAAGAATTAAGCTCTTTGGTAGTGAAGCTCTCTTTTTTAGTTTCTTGAATACAAACGAAATCAAAACCATATTGCCAAATCAACTCTTTCAATTAGCCTTGTCTAGCAATGCTACCTAAACCTCTGATATTCCAAAAGAGGACCTTCATTTCTGTTTAGATTTATTTTGGGTCAATATCTTCTTAGGTATAGCTTTATCCCTAGGGGAATCAACACTATCCCCTTGAGAATTATCAATCACCTATTTTCCTTTCTTCTTTTTCCAGGCTAGTTCAGCTAACTTACTCTGAGCCAACTCTTTAGCTCTTATAGTCTCAATTGCATTATCAACCTCTGTTTGATTATCACCAAGCTTAATACTTGAAGAGTTAGCAATTTTACATAATTTAGAATTATCTTATAACTGAAAAACACAAAAGGGATTAGAGAAAGTACCTGTAAGCTGTGGATTCTTCCTCTGAGTAAGAAGCTCAGCTCTAAGAGGGATTGGAACAACTTGACTTTTTCGCCTCAAGCTATACGTGCCCCCCCTATATTCTGAGGTCTTTTTATGATTCACCTCTTTAAATTGCTCCAATTCCTCGTGTTCTTCTTCCTCTCTCATTCTCTCAATATCTGAATCAATGGGAATCTCACATTTTTTTGAAGAAAAACCAGTGATCAGATTGTCTTGGGTCATCTCCAAGTCAGATTTCTCTGCCATTTCCCCCTTAGAGGCTATATCTCCCTAGGTATCTTCATCCTCAATGACAACCTCTACCTTATCAGAGTTAGTACCAATATCCTCTGCTCCAGACAACTCTTTATGAACACCTTGAAACTTCTCCAAATCAGACTCCATCAATTCTAGCAGATCCATGTGAGTATGAGCATTAAGAGGTAACTCATTCTCCTAAGATTCCTGTTTAAGAGGAATGTCTTAAGACCACACTACTAGTTCCTTCATATTAATCTCCTTGGAGTCCAAACTCATCTGAATAGACATATCATCTTCCCTGAGACTCTCATCCTGCAGACTTTGACCCAAAAGGACAGAAGCATATGATCTCTTCTTAGAGACCGGAGGAGCATATTGGGACACTTTCTTAATCTTAAGAGATTCAGCAATCTCTCTCATCTCCTGACTACTTTCAGAAAATCCCAGATCATCATCCTCATTATTATCATCCTCAGCTTCCCACTTGATTTTATAGCCAACCTTATTAATGAATATATGCATGTTAAAGTGTAGTTCCCCAGAATCTTTGCAGGCAATTTTGCTCGGTTTCATTTGTAGAAAATTATACTTAAACCATCCAAACATGCAATGCAAAAAATACTAGAGTCTATATAAGAGCTGCTACGCCTTTTATTCTTACCTTCCAGAGCATTATAAACAGCTAGAAGTTACCCTCCAGTTAATTTTTTTTTGACGTTACTAAAGCTTAGTTCTCCCAACATCAAATATTTTTTACTAGATGAGTAATAAATAATGCCACTATATTTGATTTATTGTATAGAACAAAAATAGCCAAGTGGGATGATGAAGAGATATTTTCAAATTTTATTTAGTTTTATGGTGAAACCAAAAGCACTAAATAACAATCTAAAGAGAAAATGAGTTAAATAGTGAACCCAAAACAAATGAATTAGATAATGTCATATTTATGTGAGTTCACAGGATATCAAACATCACAATAAAATACGGAACGTTAAATTAGGAGAGACCAACATATATTCAACAATCTATAAATCTTATTCCTGATTCTGTTTCTATATAAACAACAACAAAGGGCCGGGTTGCCAGTTTGCCAGCAAAACAGAAGTGGTGCAGAGATACTAGTAGGACCATTGTCATCATGGCACCATTGAAAAGCAATATATGGAGGCCCCCGAACTCGATAGCTGTTGCTGTTTGCATTGTTCTTGTGATCACATCGACCATCACATCATGCTATGGAGGTATATACTCGTAATACAGCTACTTTTAATACTCAGTAGTTAATTTCTGATCGATGAAGTCTTGGTTTGATTCCTACGTCAATTATTTTGTTGTGGATTTCACATTTGCATATATATATCTCTCTAGGTGAAGAGACATGCACCGATGAAGTACCACACTGCAAGATTGTGGCATGCACCAACAAATGCAGAACGCATCACCAACCGAAACACACTGCCCGGTGTGTTCACAATACTAAGCCCGAGCAGTGTTGCTGCAAAAATAATAACGCGGACATGTTAAAATAATTCCATGCATTGTAATCGATAGGCTGTTTAATGCGTCTATATATACCTCTTCGATGCAAATATAATAAACATGGTTTTATATTATCCTGTGCCGACCAGAATATATCTATCTATCTACTTTTGATCTATTTCTTTTTTTCTGAGATAGAGAGGCAAAGGTCTCTCCCATTTCCATTTGAGAAATGGCAGCATATCACCAAGTCTTCTACAACCAGAAAGGAAACAAACAGAAGGAAACAGCAGGCAGCAAATTGTCTATTGAGAAGGATGCCATACCATCCCACTCAACAACTACTACCCAGGATACCACTTTCTACTCTACAGCAGCAAGAAACCAACTGGAAATTAATAAGCAGTTCCAAAACAAAATGCCACTCGACCCAGACTTCAGATCATCACACAGACATCCAAATTGATGACCCAAAATGCCAGTGCTTCCAGATCTTCTCCATTTCTTCATTGCTCACTCCAGTCTTCTGGGTTTTCACCACCAACCAAACTTGGTGTTCTATACTTCATTTGTTACCTTGTTTAGCAACACAGCCCCCATCGCAGTTCCTCTTCCCTTGCTTGTGATTTCTGCAAAATTGCCAGGAGGAAACCCAATGACATATATATTTGATAAGCTCAACTGGGTGATTCAGAATTTTTTTTTTCTAAAACAAGCACTAATTGTTTCTTGTTTTCCAAATAGCCCAAAACACAACAGCTAGACCCACAGAGATAATCTTTTTTGTTTCTTTATTAAATTAATTCAACCAGGACCCAAACAAATATTAAATGCTCTCAATTTTTCCAAATCCAAAAGTGCTATTGACCACATTCCACACAAAACGTGACATTGGGCAATGTAGAAATAAGTGATCAACAGATTCATCTTGGGAACAGAAATTACATCTTTTTTTCTTGCCTTTCCAACCTCTTTTAAGGAGGTTATCTCTTGTTAGAATGCTATTCTAGTGAGCAGCCAAATAAAAACCTTGATTTTGACAAGGATCTTAAACTTCCAAATTATTTGGAAGGGATAGGTTACGTGTTAAAGTTGTAAGTCCCTATAGAAAGATTTAGTAGAGAAATTTCCATTTTTTTATAAAGACCACAATAACCGGTCTCTTTCATTAGTCAGAACCATGTTCTAGCATTTTCTTTTCAAATTATTCCAACTTTGTAATCTTTCACTAGAAACGTACATCTCTTCTGAACTTGATAATCTCAAAGTTACTATTGAGCACCTTGGCAACCGTCACATTTTTAGTGTGGGTTATCTTAAATAAATTAGCAAATTGTTCAGCTAGAGGCCTTCCACCAATCCAGCTATATTCCCAAAATAATGTTGTTCACCATTCCCCACTTTCCTGGTTCAGAATTTGAGATAGTCATTTTTAATTACCATGAGTCCTGCCCAAAAATGAGAGTCCCCAGGCTTGAAATTTGTTGCTTCAATATCTTTTTATAAATGTATTTATTTTTTGGGAGCTTCCTACAACAGCCTTTCCTCATTCTCCAATTTTCAGAGCCATTTACCTACCAAGGCCTTATTCATATTTTCTAGTTCCAAGATGCACAAACCTCTATAGTCTTTTGGTCTGCAAACCTGGGGCCATTGCACCAGGTGATATTTTCTAGTCCCTAAATCTTCTTGCCATAAGAGTCTAGATCTGAAGTAGTCTATCTTCCTGTTTAACTCCTTGAGGTAAAAGATAAAAAGACATCATATATATATATATATATATATATATATATATATATATATATATATATATATATATATATATATAGGAAAATGCTAGTCATACTAGAGTTTATGAGGGTCAATCTGCCCCCCATTGCTAGCAATTTCCCTTGCAACACCCAAGTCTATGTTCCATTTTATGTTCTACTGCTTTCCAATCCTTGTAACAGATTGTTTTCTCATCTATGGAGATCCCAAGATATTTCATTTGCAAAGTACAAATTTTACAAGTCAGAATCTGATTGTATAGATGTTTTTTTCCCTTTGGCAGTACCAAAGCATATTATTTCACTTTTATGAAAATTGTTTTTTAAACCAGACATTTGCTCAAAAAGACAGAATAAACTTAATATTTGTAACCCCTTCTAGGTTGTCTTGGAGCATAAAGGTTGTATCATCAACATACTGAAGGATTGGGATTCCTTCCAGTAAGAAATCCTTTCCTAGACCTTCTGATAAGTTATTTTGGGTAGCTCTATTGATTAAGATTGTTAGTCCTAGAACAAAATGTAGGGGTGATAGGGGATCACCCTACCTATGCCCGTGATGTGTGCACAAATATTTTCCAATAAGATCATTTACCTTTACACACACTTGATTCCCCCTAATTATACTCATTATCCAGTCACACCATTTGTGAGGGAATCCTTTTGCTTGTAGCATTTGATAAAGAAAATGCCACCTGATATTGTCATATGTCTTCTCAAAATCAACTTTGAAGAGTATGCCTGGTTTTTTTCCTTTTGTGTAATAAATTGAGAACTTCATGTAAAATCACAACTCCCTCCATAATGCATCCATTGTTGAGAAAGGCAGTTTGATTTTTTTATTAGATAATGGATGTGTCTTGTCAACCTATTCATAAGCACTTTAGTGATAATTTTGAAACTAACATTAAACAGACATATAGGTCTAAATTTCTGAATCTAGATTGCATCTTTGCATTTGGGAACCAATGTAATTACTCTATAGTTAAGTATTTAAATATCCACACACTCCTAACGAAAATTATCTAATAGTTCTTTCAGTCAAACTTGATTATGTCCCAAAATTTCTTATAGAATTCCACTGGGAACCCATCTAGCCCACGAGCTTTAATTTCATTAGAGTTTGGGTCAGGTGGGGATTTTCACCGTCCTCATTTGCTTTTTCGTGATGTTCAAATTGTCAGCCGTGTACAACATGGAATGGAGCACTTCTTCATTATCCAAAGGAAAGTTGATAAAATAAATATCAACAATATTATTTTTAATTTAAGATAGGAAGGCCATACATCTCCATCTTACCATGTCCAGACCCATTTTTTCATTATAAGGGCTCTTTGAAACGCAGAATTTGAGAAAATGAAGAAATAGAAAAAAATACAGGATTTTGATGGGAATGCAAATGCAAAACAAATTATTACAGAACACAGGAAAAATACCGGAATGATCGTTTGAATAGACCGCAGGAAAAACAACTCTCGCTAATGTTCCTAAAAAATTAAATTTACATGAATGGAGCCATTCATTAGGAGTTCCATAGGATTTGGAAAGCTCAAATCCTTTGTTTTAAAGGGACAGATGGGAAAAATTGCTATATGAATTGAATCCTACAAAATTCCTCCACAAATCTTTTGTTTCAAAGGAGGCCTATAGGAAAGGTTTGGAATTACTGGAGCAAATTGAAATTGCAGTAGGCAACTCATATTCACTAATACAGAACAAATACACTACTACACATCCAGTCATGTGTGACAACCCATCTGTGACAGGTCGTCAGGCCATCATCTCTGACAGGTTAAAAACTAGCCCGTTAGCCTACACGGCACAGCCTGTCACAGATAAGGCGTCATCTGTGACAGGTCATGTCACAAGAACCGTAAAAGGTGACTGCTGACATCTCTGACGGGTTTAATGTTACCACCCGACAAAGATAGGTGGGTAGCTATATATATCCCAGTCCTCTCTATGTTTGTTATCCCAATCCTATTGCTCACATTTCGGTAGGAGGGTTACGGGGGTGAATCTTTGCCATACTTTTTGATGGGAAAAATTATTTGAGCTAAATTGTGGCTAGGTTCGTGTATTATTGGTATACATTGCATAAAACTTTTTAAACGTAAATTAAACTAAACTACTATTGGTATTTCAGTATTGCAGATGGATCCAAATTGGATGTACAATAATTATCGCTTGAGCCGAGACTATAGAAATGGAGTTGCTGAGTTTTTGAATGTTGCGGAGGATGACAAATCTAGATGGAGAAATCAATATATGGAAAACGAAATGTGTGATGAAGATCAAAGTGTTTATTTGGTTGTTGTTCTGTAATCGTCTTAACACACGGGATATGCTTGACAGAAAGAACTGTGCCCCTGATAATGCGGATTTATCATGTCTTCTTTGTTCATCTGTTGCAAGGGAGACTTCAATGCACCTATTTTTCCTCTAAACGTTTTCCAAGCGATGCTGGTAACGGATTGGTTTCAGGTGGAACACTCATCCAATTTTTCCAAATGTTGATCCTTGCTAGACTGAGGTTTCAATATAATGGTTTTCTGGAAATAATATTTATTACATTTTGGCATATATGGAAGCAATGTAATGGGATGATTTTGTAGAATATTATACCCAATCGAGAGCTCTAGTTTTGTAGTTTTAGGAAGGAAATTCTCCTACATATGTGTAGGATGAATGAGGCCCTTAGATCCTCTGTTTTTGATTGGTTACAACATCTGTAATTCCAGCTGGCGGTTTGATGTAGTATTGTGTAACTTTATCTTTTAATATATAACTACTAGGCAAGGCTCGGTAGTAATTTCTCTCAAAAAATATATGGTATATATATGCTAGACTGAAAAAATGAGAAGGTGTTTGCTGAAAGAGAGCAGTTACAATCTCATTTGATACGTAAAGGATTCATCAAGATTTATACTTGTTGGATCAAGCATGGTAAGGGAGAACCTTAGACTATTGCAGTTGCTGAAGCGGTGAATAGACAGATCAAGAGCAAGATGAAGATGACATGTTCATTTCTTCTCCATTGGGTGTTCAAATATTTGGTGTCGACAATAAAACCCTTGATGCAATGTTAATGAGTGTTGAGGATCCAGTATACAACAAGAGGGATTATGAGAAATTCACCAGCTTGTTGTCGATTCCGAGACACCTGTGTACCTAGGGTGCAAGCTGAAGTACACGAAGTTATCTACTTTCTTGGAGCTTATGTGATGTGAACATGACATGTGTGGATACAACCATTGCTCATATCATATGTCAACACAAAGACATACTGATCAAGCCGCAGAAGTTCTAGAATCTAATTTGGCCTCCCGACACAGTGTTGAGTTCAAACGGTCGCTAAATTTGCATACGAGCTCCATTTTGGGCCCATGAGTACTTGATGGAAAGATTTTAGAGTCCTCTTTCTAACGGATCTAGCCTCACATTGTAGTTCCATATGAATTGGCAGTAATCACATAAACAAGGTTCTGCGCCACCTATAATGGGCCTATGGGCTTGTAACTTCATCTAGGACCCCGGCCCAAGTGGGGCCCAAGTAGATTGCGCCCCAACCTGGTTGAGCACGACCTAGAGAGACCTTGGTCATCCTCCCAACTCCTTAAATAGATAGTTACCCCTTCAGGGTTTCTGGGGTTTTGTTTGATCAGATTTAGCCACAGCTATTTTGCCTTGCAGCTCGCGTGTCGACTAGATCGCCCGTTTGCTTGTCTTCGGAACCCTACAAACTTGTGTATTCAAATTAAAACTCTCATATTCATCTCGCAATTCAGTGCTTGTTCTACTTGTTCTTGCTTGTTTTTTGATTGCTTTCAGGACGAGTGCCCTCGTGGCCGGGTTGATCGCGCTCTACAAGATCGCGAGAAACCTTTAGAGTTTGTGTATTGGTTGCTAAGGCGCATCGTCCCTAGACGGTTGTAGTCGGGTCGTGAACATCACCTCCATCCAACAATCGAGTTATCTATCTCCGCCGAAAGATTGGGACCAAACCTCTTATCAAGTGGTATCAGAGCTTTCGTTGCTCGGTGAGTATTCATCTACTCATAACCAGGAAAAATCATAGAAAAAAGTTGCATCCATTACCTAGACATTTTTCAGCCGCTGCAGTGTTCATTTTGGATTTTGCTTTATTGAGTTTTCAGTTGCATCGTCATGTCGAGTTGCTGGTTTTGTCGTTTAGTCATCTAGAGTTTCGAGTTCTTGTCACGTTTAGTACCACCTTCGTCACCGCCGTCGCCACTGTCTTTGTTGTCTATGAGACCTTCAAAAACGGAATCATGTCGCCGCCAGAGTTTCATTTTTGTAGTTTTCAGAAGTTTCTATCGGTTGGTTTTGGAGTTGTTAAGTTGGTAGGGTTTTTGCCATAGTATGTTTGCATGTGAGGAAGAAGAAGGTAGATTAGTTTGGTTTTTGTTTGGATCAGTTTCTATTTTTGAGGCCAAGTTGAAATAGAAAGATCAAAACAACAAGGAAGGCTCGATCTATTTTCTGAATTATGTGACGATTTCCTTTCCTCCTCCATGTCCACATTGTGGCCGAACATGAGCCAAAGTTGGAGTCCTCTCTCCCACGTGTCAAGTTTTCCATAGTGTCAAACACCTTGATGAAAAATTTTCAGTATCGGAATTAAATTCCATTTGCAAAAACAGAACTAGCATAATCTTAGCATTCCAATTTTCATATAGTTCCAAATTTGGATTTGCACTTTACGTTTGAGTCCCCATAATTTTTATATTTACATTTAAGTCCTTGTAAATTTGCAGTTTGGTCGTTTTGCCTTTTGTATAAAAAAATTCAAAAAAGGCAAATAAAAAATAGAAAAAGGCAGAAAGGTGCTTAAAAAAGAGAGATAAAAGCCGCACTAATAACAAAAAGAGAAAAAAGAAAAAATCCAAAAAAATCAAAAGTGAAAAAAAAAGAAGTTGTGTAGCATCTCCTTTGTTCAAGCGAGTGACTCCCTTTGTTATGTTCGGCATCTTTTGTGGAATCGTGTTATGGTATCGTTGGTGCGTAGGCTCGTGTCTCTAGTATGTTCTAGCCTAGGACCAACACGGTACTGATTTTGAATGATTATTCAGTTTTGCATTTTCCGATTTGAGCATTTGCTATCCTTTGCTGCATATTTAAGCCTACCTAGAGCTCCACAGATTTGATTGCAGCCATACCGAAAAGTATTTGTCAAGGCATCAATACATCCAACCTCCTTTGGGTCTTGGTTGAGTCGGAGTGGTCACCATTCAGCTTGCATTGGTAAAAACTTGTAAGAGCTTGGTATAAAGCTTGAGTGTGTGTGTGACTTTTATGCCTCCATTACCTAGTAGTTTATAGGAGCGTGCATATTTTTGTGTATGTTCTTGTTTTCTAGTCACCATAGCAAGAGTATGTAAGGCGATTGGAGATGAATGTGCTCAACTTCGACATCTTCGTCGAGATAAGAGGAGTGATCAACATGATGCATATAAGGTATGTGCACTACCTTATTTTGAAGGAAACTATGATCCTCATGTATACATTGAATAGGAGATAGCAATAGATAAAGAATCTGAAAAGCATAATTTGTCTGAGAAACAAAAAGTTATGTCTGCCTTTAGTGTTCTAGTTAAAAGTGCTTCATATCATTGGAAACATCTTTGTAGGCATAATAAAATACCTCAATCTTGGAAAGATCTGAAACGATATTTGAGAGATGTTTATTTTCCCATGTATTATGCTGATATTCTGTTCAACAAGCTACAATGTTTGAAACAAGGTAGCAAAATCGTAACATCATACTATTATGATTTGCATACTTATCTGTTGTGTTGTGGTTTAGATAAATGCGAGGAAGCTACAGAGATGAGATTCTTACGTGGGATTAACAAAGAAATTTATGATATTCTTGTGCACGAAACTTATAATTCTCTCTCCCATTTATTAGTACTTGCATGCGACGCTGAAAGTCAAATTAAGAACATGAGGGAGCCACAAGCTATGGTTGTGCCTTCCATTACTAACGTTTTGCAGGAAGTTCAGCGTATTCACCAAAAAGAGAAGAACGAAATAGTTGAGATGTCAGTGGCATTGCTTGAGTAGAAAGATGGGGAGCATGAAGCACCAACTTTATATGAGAAGAGTTTAGAAGGTAAGCTAAGTGATGCTGAAATTAATCAAGGTGAGTATTTTCAAGCTAAATTATACATGTTCACTTTTCATGCTATGATAGAGCAACCAATAGTGGAACCTACTGCAGATTTGCCTTTGTCACAAATTAATTTTCTTGCTATTGTTTATGATAAAAAAGAGTTGTGTAATAATGCTTCACTTATATCCTTGCCATAACTTGTGAATGAACATGCTATTTCTATTGTTGATTCTTTATGTCTTAATTTTAAGCATGTTGTATACCATGGTAATGAAAACGAGGAACGTGAATTGTTAGCTTCTTTAAATACTTTGGACTATGTTCAGTTCGATGAACTTTTGTAAACTCAATGATTTGAAGAAGAAATTATTTGCTAGATCTGAGGTGGCATGTACTGTTCGTGTTGTTTTTCATATATTTGGCACACACAATGATCGAGGAATATATTTGGTTCATAGAGTTTTTATTTGTTCAGATTTGGAACCTCCAATTATTGTGCAAGAAAATAACGAACTAGAGAGTAGTATAATGACTAATAATGTTATCTCGAGTTTGTTTTGTTTTGAGTTAAATGAACAGGTTGGTTCTGAAGAAGGGGAGAGACCGGATCGTTCAATGTTGTTGCCATACACCATTAAAAATTCACCACGTGATTGCTTGGATTTTGAACAAGGGGAGAAAGATAAGCCACAAAGAAGTTTACATATTCTGTGACTATAATCTTTGTTGTTCATCCCCATTACCAGGTACATTCATTTCAGTAGAGATTAATTTTGTTCACTAAAGATCTAATGATATTATGTGACAAAAGTTTATTGCGTTGTTTGTATATGTTCAAATATATGGCCAAGACCATGCGCTACGAGAGAAGCTATACATGGAAAAACCGAGGATGGTTTTCCGTGAAGGAGGGGAGGATGAGGTGAACATGACACTTGTGGATACAACCATTGCTCACATCATATATTAACAAGAAGACATAGTGATCAAGCCGCCGAAGTTCTGGAATCCAATTCGGCCTCCCGACATAGCATTGAGTTCAAACGGTCGGCAAATTTGCATATGAGCTCCGTTTTGGGCCCATGCATAGTTGATGGAAAAATTTCAGAGTCCTCTTTCTAATGGATCCAGTCTCACATTGCAGTTCCATTTGAATTGGCGGCAATCACAAAAATAAGGTGCTGCGCCACCTATAATGGGCCTATGGGCTTGTAACTTCATCTGGGACCCCGGCCCAAGTAGGGCCCAAGTAGATTGCGCCCCAACCTGGTGGAGCATGACCCTAGGGACTCCTTGGTCGTCCTTCCAACTCCTTAAATAGATAGTTACCCCTTCAGGATTTCTAGGGTTTTCATTGATCAAATTTAGCCATTGCTACTTCGCCTTGCAGCGCGTGTGTCGACTAGATCGCTCGTCTGCTTGTCTTCGGAACCCCACCATCTTGTGTATTCAGATTGAAACTCTCATATTCATCTTGAATTCAGTGCTTGTTCTACTTGTTCTTCAATTGCTTGCAGGTCGAGTGCCCTTGTGGCCGGGTTGATCGCGCTCTATAAGATCGCGAGCAACCTTTGGAGTTGGTGTATCGGTTGCTAAGGCGTAGCGTCCCTGGACGTTTGTAGTCAGGCCGTGAACGTCACCTCCATCCAACAATCGAGTTATCTATCTCCGCTGAAAGATCGGGACTAAACCTCTCATCATTATGAAGCTTAAGAGAAGTAATGAATGGTTGGGTAAGAGTTTCATAGAATTGCTTGATTTACTAAATGACTTGCTCCCGGTGAAGAACACAATACCAAGGACGACATATGAATAAAAGAAGGTGTTGTGCCTATTGAAGTTGGAGGTTAGAAGAATTCATGCATGTTCAAATGACTGCCTATTGTACTATAAAGAAAATGACAACTTCGATACAAGAGAAAGAACAGTAGTGTAGAAGGCAAGAAGTCTATGAAGGGTGGTCCTGCAATAGTTGTGTGGTATGTTCCGATTGCTAATCATATGAAGCAAATGTTTGCCAATCTAAAGAAGGCTAAGTCAGTTCATAGGCATGCCATGGATCGGAAGGCTATTTGTAAGCTAAGACACCCTGCAGATTCGATGCAATGGAGGAATATCAATAGTTTATACCCAGAATTCATGAAAGATCTAAGAAACGTTAGACTTGGTTTGAGTACGGACGAGATGAATTCTTTTGGGATATGAGCAGTCGTCATAGCCCTTGGCTAGTCCTTCTTGTGAACTACAATCTACCCCTTGGTTGTGCTTCAAAAGAAAATACGTCATGTTTTGCTTGCTAGTGTAAGGACCGAGACAACCTGGCAATGACATCGATATTTTCTTGCAACCACTGGTCAATGATCTACAAACACTCTAAAGTGCAAGGATACAAACTTTGGATGCATACCAATGGGAGAACACAAAACTTCACGCGTTGTTGTTTTGCACGATTAACGACTATTCGGCACTTGGCCACCGCATTAGGAGGATCTTGAGGCCCGCCATTGCATTGACTTGATGCATGTAGAGAAGAATGTTTGTGAGAATATTATCGGATTACTGTTGAATATTCTAAGCAAGACCAAGGACGGGCTCAATACACGACAAGATTTAGAAGATACGAATATTCCGGAGAGAACTAGCACAAACAATATACTAGAAAACAGGGAGAGTATAACTCCCTCCAGCTTGCTACACTATCTCAAAGGTGGAGAAAAATGGTACATTAGCATACTTTCACAGTATCAAAGTACCAACTGGCTACTTATCAAGGATCAGTAAGTTTATTTCGATGGACAACCTCAAATTGGTTGGCATGAAGTCCCATGATTATCATGTCCCAATTACACAACTTCTGCTAGTTGCTATTAAGCATATTTTTCAAATAATGTCCATCGCACGATAATGCGTGCGTGCTTCTTCTTTCAATGCCATCGGCCCGAAGATCATTGCTCTAGAAGTTCTAGATGGCCACAGGATAAAGTTGTGAAAACCCTTTGTCATATCGAAATGTACTTTCTCCTTCATTCTTTGACATCTTGGTTTATCTCATTATGCATCTTGCAAAGAAGACGAAAGTATGTGGTCATGTGTTCGTAATATAGATGTACCCGTTTGCAAGGCACATGGGAATTCTGAAGACGTACGTATGGAATAGATCCTGGTCGGAGGGGAACATTGTTGAAGGATACACAACAAAAGAGATAATTGAATTTTGTGTTAACTACATGTCAAAGAATGCTTCGATCAGAATTCCTAAGTCCTGCTATGATGGTAGACTTGCAGGTGTTGATACCATAGGAAGAAAAACTATCAAGCTAGATCGCATCAAACATGATCAAGCCCATTTCAACGTGCTCTAACATATGGCTGAAGTGGCATCGTACTTTGAAGAGCACATAGCTAAGATTTTATAAGAGAACATAGGCTGACTAGATAGCTAGATCACGAAAGAACATACGAAGCGTTTCAATTGATGGTTTAAGAAATGTACTGTCAACACTACCATCATCGCAAGTGAAACACTGAAATGGTTGGCACATCGTCCTTCATTGGATATTCATACTTGGCAAGAATGTGACATCAATAGTTACACCTTCTTCACTACCAAGCAGGATAACAAAAGCACCGTGCAAAACAGCGAGGTCCGTATAGATGCATTTCGAGATCAACTTAGACGTAGGTTGTATTATGGCTACATGGAGGAAATTTGGGAGCTGACTTATGTGAAGTTCAAAGTGTCGTTGTTTCGTTGTAGATAGGTCAATCTTCGTGGGGGAGTTAAGGTCTATAAAAAAGGTTTCACACTTATTGACTTTTCCATGATCAGATACTGTCGGATGAACCATTTGTCCTTGCAAAGCATGTTGTCCAAGTATTCTACATAGCCGATCTGGTAAATAAGAAGCTTCATGTCGTTCAAGAAAGTAAAAGAAGAACTATAGGGGTTGAAAACATTGTCAACGAGGATGATTACAACCAGTATACCTCATTCGGCCAAGAAACACCGCTAGAAGAAAAGCAATCAAAAGAAAACAATGTGTATTCATAAACAGATCATGACGACGGATTATATATGTAATTGAAGTATTGTAAATTGTTGAACCACTAAAATATCGTAATATATATCATAATAATGTTGTATTACAGTTTCAACATATCTTAATTGAGCTTTGGAAAAACATATCTTAATTGAAGAATTACTAAATTTTGACTTTGGTCAACCATACCTACGACAGGTGGTGTGGCAGCAACCATCACATCACAGATGTGTCATCTGTGACGGGCTATGACGTTAACCCATCATTGGTGACCTCATTTGATCGTGACGTTTAAGCTCTTCTAAAACATCGTCTTTAGGAACTGTCACGCCTGAAAATTCACCAAAATTTCTTGTGCATTAAATCCTCGTCTAGGAATCAGCCGAGGTACACAAATCGACAATTTGATAAACATAACCAAAACGTAATAACGATAAATACTTAGAAAAGAGGCACTTAGTCCTCACACAGAAGAAAACTACAATGGAACGGCAATCCTAGCGAAGCTTCAGCACTAAGCCCACAGGCAGCTCAACTGGGGTATAAGCCAATCACCAAAATCTTCTTCTTCCACGCAAACCTTCACTCTGATGATGGTAATATCACAATACTGAGTACCACCCACCGTACTCAATAAGCCACACAAGGAATGCAAAAATAATACAACATGATTCCAAAGAAAAGGCATAATATGGCTTATTTGCATAAACAACATTTAAAGCATTTGCATGTAAAAATACTTTAAAACAGTATAGTTTAATTAATATCAATATTAACCAATCTTCGAACAACACTCCAATGTAGTTCAGGCCCAAACCATAACTCTCCAACCTGGAGTTATTAAGTTTCCACCATTTATTATCATTAATGAATAGTATGAGACTAATCATGAAAAACATTGCTAGGCCGCCTATTAACTGCGGGCACGACTATTCGAACAGTTTTACTCTGGCCAAAGGTGTATCAATTTACCCACAAGACACAACCCCACAACACGTTACCGTGTGCCTCATTACCACCATGGTACCTCGGAAAGGAGTTGTGACAAGACCCTCCATGTAACTCGCACAATAGGATAGCCACCCACTGGACCACCTGTCTCCGGTAGAGTTGATCAGGTTCCTAGGCAGAGAGACGGCCCAGCGCCCAAACCATGGTCTTATGACTGCCATGCGTGGACTTATGATTGCCACAACACGCCCTGGTGCCTTATATTGAACTCGTCACACTTCAATTCCCGCCATTACCCATTCTAGCTTGTGGTTAGTACGAGTATTGCTTTACAACAAGTAGTCCGCAAACCAATCCTTAAGTGTCATGAGGACCACTAGCATCAACTTCGGTCCATGTGTTCGCAATCCACCATTTAGTCAAATTTTAGTTGGCATATTTAATTAAACAACCACGACCATCCGTCGTGAAGTATTATCTGTTAACCATTAATTAATTATTGGTGAATCAATAGTTATCCCACATAAACTGACGCTAGTCTTTCTAAGCATTGACTAAGCAGAACCTAAATAATCTAGCTAGATCATTAATTAGACATCCAGCTAGTCAATATTAATTACCCAGTGTATCAAGGTAAAGGTATCAATAGCAATTCATGGCCATAATTAAGAAATATAGGATATAAATACCCATAATAATGTCATTCCAAAGTTTTGCATGCAGTAACGTTAAAACAACATAATTTTCACAATTGGGATCAACATGCTCAAGGGGATTACCGTGTGACTTGCCTTGCAATAGAAAAGTCTTCAATAAGTCTTCCAAACTCTTCCTCGTACTTCGTGACCTTCCGAAACGGCGAAAAAAATGCAACTACACGCAAAACGAGGAAAAACCCTAAGAAACTCTAAATAAACAGTACATAAAAGTACATAAACATGTAGATCATGATTTTAGATGAACCAATTGATCCAATTGATCGAGTCGATCCGACGAGCGAGAGGGTTTTGGAGGCTTTGGAATAGGCCCGCTTGTCATTCATAGGGGAGGAGATGCCGATGGGGCCCACTGGTCATACACAAAAGAGGGAAAGCCAACGAAGGCCCACATGCCAGTGGCACAGAGGAGCCAGGCGAGCTCGGGCAGAGCTTGCACCCGCCATGGGCGGCACCGCGCGGCTAAGGAGGACGAGGGCGACGGCTTGCATGGACGGCGAAGGGCGGCAACACCGGGGCGGTGCGGTTATGCGACGGTGATGATGGTGACAGATGGTGGCGGCAAACGACAGCGTGCCGGTGAGGATGAAGAAAGGGAGCGACGGCTTGACCTCGAGACAGCAAGCTCGACGGCGACACGGTAGGTGGCACCGATGGGGAGGAAGAGGATGCATGGTGCAGCACGGTGCTCACTGTGGCGGGCAGCGACCTTGAAAACGACGATGCGGTGCCTGGCGGAGAGGAACCGAGTGGCGACGGTGGTGCAGCTTTGGAGCAGAGCGGCGATGGGATTAGAGTAGAGGCGGCGGTGGTTGGAGGATTAGGGCATGGAAGAGAGGGCTAGAGGGAGGAGTGGCTAGGGTGTGCGATGGGAGATGGCGCTCGGCTTTGAGAATCCGACGGTGGCACGACAGCGCGCAGGGCAGCGGCGCAGCTGGACCGTGCCAGGGCGGGGCCAAGGCGGTGGTGGTGGGCGTAGGACAGGCCGATGGTAGAGTGGGCTGAGGGCCAGGGCAGCGCAACAGGTTGGGCTGAGGCGGTTAGCCTCTGGACCAAAGGAGAGAGGAGGACCGGAGGAGGAAGAAGAAGGAAGGAGGAAGGAAGAAAAAGAAAAAGAAAAAGGGAAAAAAGAGGAAAAGAAAAAGGGGGGAAAAAGAAAAGGAGAAATAAAGAAAAGAGGAAAAAGGGAGAAAAAGAAATAGGGATTGTTTTGGTGATTTCCCGAATTTGGAAAACCTAGAGATTTAGGGATATTTAGAAATTAGCCAGATTAGCAAAGCACTCGAAATATTGGAATATTTGGAGAATACGGGAATATCGAAGCATTTTTGGAATCAAAATATTTTTGGGAATTGAGGAAATCAAAGGAATTTTGGAACCTTAAAAATATAAGAATATTTTGGGGATTGGACAATGGAGATTATTTTGTGCAAATTGGAATATTGGGATTTTCAGAATATTGAGAATATTCTAAAACTTGGAAATTGGGGTGATATTTTACTGAGGTTGAAATTGGTCAAAAATTGGAGTATTGGAGGACTTGGATTTATTTTAACGGAAAGGAATTTCGAGGAATTATCAGGGATTTATTTCAAAAAGGAGAAGGGTATTTTGGATATTGAGAATCTTGGATTGGGACTTCAAAGGGATTTTAGGGTTTCGAAAAAGAATAAATCCGAGAACTCCGGACTTCGGGTTTTTGATGAGGTTTTCTGGTGTCGGACTTTTCAAGGAAAATCAGGGGTTCGGAAACGACATGAAGTATAGAAAGAGGAAAGAGGAGGGGAACCAGAGTTCGAGTTGAACAAGGAGATGCCAACGGACTAAAGCAAGAACGACCCGAACAAGGGAATAGAAAAGGAATTTATGGAATTTGTTTCCTGTTTAATTAATTATTGAAATGATGTTAGTAAATGTTAAACCATAGGGAATTTACCAGAAACAAAAACCACCATGAAACAAATGAAAATTTATTATTATAGATATTTCAATGCTTAAAAATATTTCAACCACCTCATGGAATACCAAAGCAACCAAGCATTAATTTAAATTTTCACTTGGAATTTTTAATATTGGAAATTTAGGATTTTTATTCAAACATTTTCAAAAACAACTTTTCTAGTGATTTATTGTATTTCCATTTTCCCATAATAATTTTTAATTAGGGCGATTTTAGGGTGTGACTGGAACTACCTACATCATTTCACATAACATACTTAGGACAACTCAGGAGATCAACCTTCCCAGAATTCGAGGGGAATTAGCTGCCTTTTTGTTAGCCAAAGTTATAAATGTAAAAGGACGTTTCCATCGTAAAAAAGGCTTAAATTATCTTTTTGTTTAAACTTGTCATGTATGTTACTTAATTTATTTACTTGTGCTAAAAATTTACTTTCTTCTGTGTGCATTGAGTTTATGTATATATTTGACTTATATATGTGATTCTATGAAGTGTATGACTTGTGTGAGATGTATGTGCAATTGTGGATGTATGTATATACCTTTCTTTTTTTAGCTATGTAACCATTACTTCTATTAAATTTTAAGAAACTTCACAGGATATGTGGGCTTTCTCTATTCAAGGCTTGTTTTCCAAGGTTTGATAATTTTGTCTATTTATTCGACTAGTGGTATATTGCATAACGAGAACTCTTTGTGGATGTATGTGATGATGTGATTATGAGAAGGGGTGTATGTGAATGTATGCATTCTTTCATGTATGAAATCTGCCATTTTTCAGAGGGCGTGGCTATCAAATACTTGAGGCTAGCCAATAAAATATATTTTTTCAAAAACAGTATCTTTAATGGGTAGTAATTACCACCCATCAAAGATGACCATCATCTGTAACGGGTATACAATACAACATGTCACTAATGGTCATCTATGATGAGTGGTAGATACACCTGTCATCGATGACTAAATCATCTTTCATGGGTTGTACTTTCCACCCGTCACACATGGGTCACCAGTGATGGTGGTAAATCTACCGGCTGTGGTGGTGACCACATCTGTGACGGGTTGTAGATCACACCTAGCACAAATGTGGTTACCAGTGTCGCGTGTTCACCCATCACAGATGAGGTTTTCTCATCAGTTGCCACTTTTGAGTGACCAGACATTTACCCGTTACATCTGTGGGTTATAACCCGTCGCAGATGGAGTGTTCCCTTTTAGTGAGAGTTAGTGGCACTTAGAATTACTGGACGGTTGGTTTTGGGTACCTCGGTCCCTATATGGTCCTTCTCAAGGCTGGGCTTACTTGCATTCTAGTGTCTTCGGTTTTTAATGTTTGATGCCATTGACTTTTAGATATGTTTGATCATTCATCTTCTTTAAAAAGTTACGTAGTTATCATTATTTTGTTGTGATTTATTTTATCATTAAAGATACTTTAAGCATGAGTTATATTTTTACATATTTGCATAAAATTTTGGAACAAAACAAATGGTTAAACTTATCGTGGGCATGCTAGCATATATTTTGGCATGCGATCATTGCCTTGTCTCACCAATTTGCCAACTTGACCGCCCAACGGACCAAACAAAGAAGCTTTGACCACAAGGCTATGTATCTGCTAACAAGGTTTGTGTTGTGTATCCAATCGGGCAATTCAATGAAATGTAGCTACTCCATTAAGGTACTCTATGGAGGCGTGTTTCAAATTGTACATCCACCCTCGATCCATTTGTACATTTTAAAAAATTAATTAAAATGTTTCATATATGCCATTAAAAATAATTTTTTCCTTGTAATCTAGTTACATACTTAAAAAAAATAAAAGGCAATATCTAAATGTATGTACACTAGAGAGGATGAAACTTGCAATGATTATTTCTCACATAATAATAAATCATGTTGACGCTAATTAACTAAGTTTCCACAATATTGCAATTGTAACCGGGCAATAATTGAACACCTAATTAAGAGAGAACAAATTAATTAAGCTCTATGTGAACAATTAATCAATTGCACTAGCTACAACAAATAAAATGAATTAACACTAAAGACCGAGGGAATCTACAATACGTCACTAATTTACCTAAGTTGATGTGCATGTGTAAATAAGACATGTAAGAATCACGTTGAAGCCAATTAACCAATTTCCACATATTACAATTATTACGGTGCCTAATTAAACATCTAAACATGAGAGAACAAATTAAATAAAGCTCTAAGTGAACAATTAATTATGTCAACTAGACATAACAAATAAATCAAATTAACTCTAAGAGAGACAAAATCTACTAATCCACTGACCTTTGGTTGATTATATATCAAGAGAACAGCTCAAAGATCCTCAAAACGTGAGAAAAAAATGAAAAATCTCCACCCTCCTCAAGCTTGGTGGAAGATTGGTTAGAGGACCCCTGTTCTGCTCGAGATTGGTCGGAGGCGGGGCTATAATATAGCCCCATCATCAATGCCAGTTGGAGCCCCCAACCGGCACTGATAACCCATATCAGTGCTGGTTGGGGGCTAGAACCGGGATCGATAGGTCTCCTGCCTAAAACGGTCACTCCAAGACATCATCAGTACCCGGTCTTGCTTCCAACCAGCACTAATATGGGAAGCATCAGTCCTAGTTCTAGCCCCCAACCGGCATTGATGAGGGGCCCTCTCATCAGTCCTAGTTGGGGGAATGACCTGGCATTGATGGTCTGGCATCAATGCCGGGTCTTTAATTTGTTGGGCGCGGCAATGGGTTCTAGGCAGGAACCTCCTATCAGTGTCGGGTTTTTGTAACCGACACTGATAAGGCGATACGTATGTGCATTTATGTGGTAGTGACATGTACCTAGATGGTTCATTCATGATGTCGCCTATTCGGAATTTTATCGTTGCATCCTCTCTTGTTTCGTTAGTATGGTTCATTTTCAGCTTTCCATTACTTGCAGCTGACTAGTAAATGAAAATAATGTGGTTATATATACATATATATACTAGAAAAATGCCCGTGCGTTGCAACGGGTGAAGGGAATTTTAACCCTAGAAATTAAAACATATGTTGCAACACATGAGTATTTTTAGTTTTAGTATTTGTTAGGAATTTCCTGAACGCCTTCTTTCCATAAGCTAGCTCAGGAGGAACTATGATCAACCTCCAAAAGTTTTGATATCATGAGATTGCAAAACAAAAAATAGTCAGCCCGCCGGTTCAAATTGTTTAAATACATATGTGTTGCACTCAATTAACAAAAAGCACCATAGCCCAATGGTGGAGAAGCTTGTTGTTAACTTGGTTTTGGGTTTAAATCTCATCCTCCACAAATATTTTAGGTTCTACTGGTTCGAACCAAATAATAGAAATTATGGGGATATGATGACGTCAGCGATGGACCAAAATTTTAGCAGAAACACTATTTGTTTTTATTTTATATATATATGACATCCGTTTGGGGCCTTATGGTGCTTGGGCCTCAAGGTTTGAAATACACGTATTTTGTTTAATTTTTTTAGATTTGTTAATTTCTAGGTATATACCTAGGTGGAACAGTTTGATTAATGTCCATACCTTGCAACAAAACATCTCAAATTCCAATTTATTTCACCATCCCATATCACATACCTAATCAGTTATATTTTTAGATGACACATACCTAGAATCAAAATTTAAGCAAAAAAGACGTGCATAAGTTCAAATTCAGTTCTAACTTGTTTGAACTAGCTAGTAAACAAGTTAATATTCATACCTAAAATTTTTTTAAATTTTTCATACTCATTTAAATTAGGTATATAGCCGATTTGAATTTTGAGCCCAGGCACCATGGTGCACGAAGTACATTAATTAATTAATTATATATATATATATATATATATATATATATATATATATATATATATATATATATGGGCACCCGATTATTCTGCACTATAAGGGGTAATTGGTACGACAACGCGAAATATCTAGTTGGATGGGATCTCAAGAGAAATCCAAATAAAACTGTAACCATCCAACCTCATCGCAGCCTTGTCATACAAATCACCAAATATAATGCAAAACAACCGAACACCAGGTTAAGAACACAAGAGATATTTGGAAGAATAGTTACACCAGTCCACACGGCGAGATATGCCCGTCAAACCACACGAAGGTGGCGACCAAACACGATACATATCTCTGAGGACATGGTCTATGGTTGAACTACTCTCCATGTATCTCAACTGTTCTAGGCCTATACTCATGCAGACTAGCCCTAGGAAAATTGCTAGTCCACACTTTCATCTCTAGCAATGGTATACAAACATAGGGTATACAATTATAAGTGAAATAAACTTAGATACAACTAAGATTACATAGGCCAAAAGGCCAAATAATATGATTCAGCGGAAGGTTGTCTACCCATACCACAGGCAATCCGACTAGGGGTACACCCCTTAAAGAATCAATCCTGAAGAAGCAACGGAATCCCGTAGCACTCAACCTACAACCAGGTAATCAACAGAAGTACAAGCAAGAGTCAGTACATTACCGAAATAATGTACTGGCAATGTCAATCCTACCATACATGCAAGTTCTAAATCAAGGAAAAGCTATTTGTGGGTTCAGTTTTGCATAAAGCTAATTTTAGTTCACAATCATTTTACAACGGTAATTTAGAAATCATTTAAACAAGTATAATAAGTAGTGAAGTGATCAACATAATATCAACATAATAATTTTCCTGCTTGTGCCCTCCTCGGCAACAAGACACCATAAGCATTGTAATAAGCATAATAGTTCTCATAAATTACCAATCCTCATCCCAATTTCATAAACACCTTTAAAAACATAAATATATACTCAATGGACACAACCATGCCGCTCATGACCGTGAGCACGGCTAACCGATTAGTTTTGACTCTGCAGAGTTTGTACATCGTTACCCACATGATGTGATAGAAGCCCAACGGCTACACTCTAGTTTGTCCAGTACCCGTCGGTACCACCACACTCTTCACGTTGAATGCGGTCTAGAGGTCACAACACAGCTTTTACATTACCTAACATTTAGCCTTGCACCAACACGAGGTGTGTTACTCCACACCGGGGCGCTACCCCAATGCCGTGGGTGACGGGCCCACGCCTTAAACCCAGCGCCGTGGCGGTAGCCTTCCTGACTCCCCACGAGGCACACAACGTTGTACTGGACCAACTTAGATGCCTATGCTATGAGGTGATCACAGTCCCTCATGGTCCACATAGGTAGCTCCGCTGAACAGCCCTACAGTACATTCGTAGGCGCTGCCTATACTACTCAGCCTACCAAAATGCAAGGCTAAACATCAAGTAGCTTAATCCGCTATGACTATCCCATAACTAGCACATGTGGTTGTACTGTTTAACATGAGAATATGGCACTGAGTTCGGTCCTTAATTGACCCGGGCAAACACTCCCCCTATCGGTGTGCAACTACTCCATATGCACACCACTTGCCGCCCAAGTCTAAATTGAGGTTTTTCATCATTTTAGTTCACAAATAACCAGAGGCTTCACCTCTGTCCAGAAGTTATAAAATTCCCATTTTCAAAGGTATATAATGATCACTATAATATTTAGCACGTTACTAAGCATGGTTAAGCATAAGCGAGTGTATTGACTTAATATAGACCCCATGAGTACAAACCAAGTACTTAATCAAGCCTTAGGTTACAAACAGCAAGGAGTACAATGTTCTAAGGTGGATCATGCAACTAATAGGTTATAACTACCATTTACCACAATTCAAATACCGTTATTCACAAATACGCATGTAATTTTGCAAACAACACATTTCATTCCCCAAAACATAGGATTCAATTTGTTCAAGGAGGAGGGGAGAAAACTTGCCTTACACTCGAGTACTCGGACTCCAACTATTTCACTCCTTCACCAATATCGAATTCGTTCTCTAGAAAGAAAATAACGTACGATCAAATAAATAGCAAATAATGCAGAAAATATGAAATGCTCTAATATGCATGATATTTATGCCTTAGGTTGCTACTGGTCTAAAGTGAATTTAGGTGAAGGAATTTCTATTTTATCACGTTCTGTTTGAGAGTTATGAATTTTACGAGTTCTATACGAAAATACGTTAGAATACGGTATAAGGTTAAATTGAAGTTATCTTAATATGTGTGAAATTTACACAGTGGCTATGTACTGGTTTTAGATGAATTGTGGTGTAGAAGTTTCCATTTTATCGACTTCTTTTTAAGAGATATTAATTTTCCCAAGTTCTAGGCGAGTATACGTATTTATACATGTATTTTAGTATGCACGGGTTTTAAGGCAAGGTATTTATGAAATTTAACCTTTTGATATTTGAGAGGAATGTGGTATAGACTTATTGTCATTTGGGTGTATTTTACTTAGAGTAAAAATGAAGTTTATATGATTTTTATGAATTATTTTACCTCCTAGACCTTATATAAAACATTTATCCTTTGCATAAATCCTAAAGGTGGTTCTCATACTAATTTAGCAAGTCTCCAGCTTTTAGACATAAGGAGTAAAATATTCCGAGGCTAACAAAATTGGTTTCATATTATTTGGAGCTTATATGAATTTCTTACATATTTTAGAAGTTAGTACATATTCTATATATTAATTTATATATTTACCTATTATAAGCTTCGTATGAGTGTCTTTTATGTAAATGGATTTTAGTTCTGGTTCACTATAGGAAAGATCAATATTTTATGAGTTTATCAAACCTTAATTAGAGGTAAAGAGAGAATAGTTAAAATTATATAAGGCTTATGTACTTTATGATCTTTATTATTTTTAAGGAACTTTAGGTACTGGTTTCTCCAGATTTTACTCCACAAAAATAAAGTACGTAATTTTGTGATTCCAATAAATTTTGTTTCATCCAATTTGGAGTTGAAATGAATTTACTATGGATTTTACAATTTATTCTATTTACAGTTGAACAGAAAAGGCTTTTAAGTATTTTATTTGTTTTTCCCTGATTTCATAAAGGTGGGGCCCGCGCGTCGGTGAGACAGAACAGGGCAGGCGTGTGCAGCAATGGATCGGACCATCCGGCCACGGATCGGACGGTCCGGCCAGGCGAAACAGAGGGGGCGTAGCCGACGAGCTTCTCCACGGCGGCGGCGGCGAACGGTGGCCCGGCTTGGGCTGCGGCCAACAGATAAAATGTGGAAGGGACTATGGCGATCCTATTGGTGGTCATTTCATCACCAGTGGTGACCGGAGCCGACGGCGACGATGGCGTAGACGGCGGAGTGGTTCGGGGTGCTGAGGCAAATCGAGCTACGACTCGTTTCTTTCCAAATCCATGCATGCATGAGTTACTACTTGGTATAAGGATGCTCACCATGCGATGGCCCGAGGCGGAGGAGGGCTGGACGGCGGCGGCCATGGAAAGGATGTCCGGCAGCGGCGGAAACAGCAGAGCGACGGCGTCAGATCATTCTGGTCCACGACGACTGGGGATACAGCATCGACCAGGTTAGTGAAGTTCCAGGGAAGACACCGGAGCAGGGAATCGAGCGGAGGCTCACCAGAGAGGACAAATCGACGGCGGCGGCAACTTGACCGGAGGGGAAGAAGACGGCGTCGATCTCCTGGTACACGGCTTCGCAGTTTGATTCCTTTGGTCGGCTGGCTCCTAGAGGCGAGGCGACGAGGTTGTCGTGAAGACTTGGTCTGCAACGTCCTGGATCGGCCGGAACGGCAATGGCGTCATGGCGGCGCTCTGCAGGACAGCGGCAGTGCACGGCAGTGACTCCGGCCGGCAAATCCTAGGGTAAGGTATACAAAAATGGATCTATTAGGAGACTGGGATGATGTTCTCGTGATCAAGAACGAGCAAGGCTCACCGGGGTTGAGATGGTTTGGATCGAACGGCTGCCGACGTCGGGGAAGATGAAGCTGTGGCCGGCTTTTCCGAGGTGGAAGTCTGTGGTTTCTCTGGAGAACACGATGTGGTCGAGGAGGAGATGTCCATGGCAGATTTTCACTGCAAATGGGTAAGCTTGACGTGGAGCAGGTCGGCCGTGATGGCTCTAGGCAGTGTCGACGCGTGGAGGCTACCGTGGCGTGTTCCTGGGCGTTGTGCTGAGCTTAAGCGGTGTCTCTGGCTGGCTGGTGGGTCCAGGAGTCTGTGGGTCCCGCTGGGCAGTGAAGGATGAGAGAAGAATCATCTAGAAGCTAAGTCTTGCTAGCTGTCAAGCATGCAGTTTTTACTCAAGTGTTTTACTAAGTTACCATGGGGTATAAATCTGGGTAAAATTACTGTGGGCAGTAGGTGGTATTGCCTAGCTCTGTGCCAAAATTCAGAGTTGTGGGACTTGTGGATTTCTCTGGAGAAAATGGCAAAGTTCGGCCAAAAAGCAGTTTCTGCTGTGCACTAGTCTGAGTCAGTGAGCTTTGTCCCATTATTTTATGTTCAATCTTTGTGAATATTGTACTGAAATTTTTACTGTGATTATTCACAATCTAGTCCAGGTTCAGGTAAATTTTGGTGAGAAGGTGATTGATGGGTTAATTCTGGCAAAAATGTCAAATAGGCAGTCTGCAGGTGAAAGTTTTTCTGTATTGCTGAATTAAGAGTATTTATTTGAGACAATTATTGAATTGATAAAATTTGGTAAAAATTTATGGAGATAGAAAAGAATGTGATTAACTTGCTGACCAAATTTTGTTGCTAGAAGTGATCTGGTTTATTTTTGGTGAATTTGCAAAGTAGGGTTGTTGATCCAGTTTTTCTGCAGTTTCAATTATTTCTCTAGTGCCTTGATCTTATCATTTTATGTGTTTTCTTTGGGAGATAAATTAAACCAAAATTTCTGGTGGTAGGGTTCATGTTGGCACACACTTTGGCGAAAGGGCTCTGTCTAATTATTCTTTATTTTCATTTGGTAGATTTTAGAAGTATACCTATTCATTTTTTAGCTAGCTTTCTAGTTTTGCCGATTTGAGGGATTTCATTGAAGTATTTATTGAAGTGATAAAATCATGTAAAATTTACAGTGGATTAATTATGTGGGATAATATTTACAGGAATGTTTCTATGATTTTATGTTAGACCTATTCTCCTTAGAAATTATTTAGGCTATACAAATGTATATGCATCCTATTATGGAAATGCACTTTAAGATCCAAAAACAATCCAAATAAAGAGTATGCACACGAAATGGTAATTGCTTTATTTATCTCCATGTTTTTATGTCAAACTTTTGTCTATACATATTTAGTCATATTACATTTTCTGTTTATTGTGAGTTAACTCCTAAAATCTTTATGCACTCCTAAGGTATTCTAACTTGGTCGAAACCTCTTATCGTTGCTCCCTAGTTTGGAAATTACAGGATTTTACTTCCGAGGTCTTTTTGTTAATTTGTTTTGGTTAGAATTTCAAAAGTCGAAATTCTGGTATGTTACAATATATATATATATATATATATATATATATATATATATATATATATATATATATATATATATATATATATATATATATATATATATATATATATATATATATAGAAGAGCTCTTTTAGGTACTCTATCTTACCTCTCTAGAGATAAGATCTAAAAGTCAATCTTGACTGTTGAATTATTTATTTTTTTATACATTTTTCAGCTCCTAATAAATAAATTACAGCAAGGAAAGGAGCATTAATGGCCCATAATTTCTCTTTCTAAATATCAATCATGCATGCAAGGAATGCGCAAACCAATATTACACTTTGCAAAGAAACAAATGTCTTTTTAAAATCACATATTTTAGATATGACAAATAAAATTAAAATGTTGTTCAAATTTTGAAATATTTGAATTTATCATAATCATTTAAGTGAATATAGTACGAACCTTGATATTCTAGGTTAAATTTGAATTATATGGATTTGAACAAATATTTTAAAATTCTCATTCAAGATGTAGATACATATGATTTTGAAGAATTAAAATTATATTTTCACATAGTAATCGTAACTTGGAAAAAAGCAAGCAACTTTTCCTAAATTATACAAGATTCAAAGTTTGGAATTAAACTTGGATTACAAACTGTACATTTCCAAATTATTATTTGGATACTGAAATTTCAATTCAAAATGCAACATGGTTTGTTGTATTTTCCAGTATTAAGAATTTAATATCAATTAGGGAAACATTGCTTCATTCCTTTTAAGATTACAATAATTACCTTTAATTGAATTTAAATAACCATTTATGGTGTCTTACTACCTACGAGGTAAGAGCTACATTAACCGTTGGATCGATAGACAATTGATGGTGTATTATAACTTGGGTGTACCATAAAAATACTAGTAATCGTGCACGTGCAACGCACTTATTCGCTAATATAAATTAAAACCATTCCGAAAAAATAAGACTTAAACCACATGCACATTGTCCATCCAAGGTAGTCAAAATTAAAACTTTCCCGGCCACGAAGAAAATTTCCACCATCAAGTTTTTTTATCAAACGACCACAAAGCCCTAAAAGCATTGGAGAATCGATGTACAAAATAAACTTACAATATTCAAGAGATCCAAATAGACATGGTTAAAATATAAGGCTTGCTTAAACAGACATAGCCACGTGCGCAAAATAACATCGCAATTTTTGTATGTTTTGAAACCATCTAATTCCTAATACTCTAAGAAATTCCTTTATAAGTACATGAATGTTATTTGCCCATGATGCGCAAAATAACAACATGTGACCTGTATTTACCCATGATAAGCCACTGATATATAGGTCATACATCCACATGCCATTGAGAGAAGGAAGGGCCAAATAAGGGATCGGGTCAACTTTTAGAGACAAATGAGGATTTTATCCTATAATATTTGATAAATAAATTGTAAAAATTACATTATCATTGATAAATAAAATGAGTAAGGTAAATTACATTATCCATCAGTGCCATTCTTTTTCGTTGAAATGGAGACAAGGCTAGCAACCTCCAAACAACAGGTCCATTCTTATGAAACCGGCGTACAAAAAAATCACCTCCAGATATCTGAATGATTTTACTTAATACCTCAGTGCATTTTCTGACAACAGACTGCAAAAGCCATAATAATGTGAAATAGAACGGATCGAATATAGAAGGAACCAATAAGGTAAAAATAGATCAAAAGCATGCACACAAAGTAAACAACAAGCAAATGAACGCTCCCTAGTTTAGCATGTTCCTGATACATGTTTTCAAAAGAATGTATTGGATCTACTTCATGCACACTGTTTTCTAGAGTGGTCAGTCCAAAAGCATTTATTTCATGACAGAATAAACAAACCAATTAAACCCTCAATAGTGGCAACAAGCGCACAAGTGATAATAAGAATCAGTATATGACGAAGTTACAAGGTTGCAACTTCAGGTGGTGTTTGGGGGCATATTGTCTACCTAAATACTCCGTAACATGTACTGCATCCATCTGATTATTGATCAATAAAGATGATCAAGAACATGGAGAAAGGTCTAGCAGCGCTATGTTCTGTTCTGACAATGCTGAAGATAGTTGCAATCTGTTTACTTCCGAATTTCTTATACAAACTTATATCTCACAGAGATGAAAATATACTGAGACAATGGATTATGGATCAACCCACCATGGCAAGTCGCCAAACAAGATTAAAAATGCCTAGGTGTCATTTAAGAGGTACAGTTAGTGAATGAGGACAGGGCCCAAAAGAATAATTAGTATCATGTCACAGGATAATGGAAATAAGTATTGGTAAAGCATTTGAGTTTGATCACACAAAAAGGACCTGGGCTCACAAGTAACTATAGGACCCTTCTAATCCAACAAAGCAAACAGTGAAAAGAAAATTATGAACTTAAAAAAGAATATGATACAGGCAACTCCAACTCCCAAAGTCCAATGTCTGATTATGGTCAAAAGAATCTATTGGCTCAATGATTGAATTGTCATGACTTCCTTTTGTCAAAAGGAAAATGCGGGAGTTTTGCTGCTTTCTATATTGATCGTGTCATGGTTTCAGATGCTCTTATGGATTAAGAGCCCTCAATGATCATTCTGTGCAAGTGAGACATGAAACACCGACAGTAATGAACGACATTGGAGGTCAAAACAATAAATGTTGTAGGTAAGCATCTGTTTAAATAAAACAAAGGGGAAAGAAACCTGTAAATTTGAAATTTGAACTGAAATAAATTAATAAAAAGCACTCGAAGGTAAAATTTTATAGTTTCTCTCTAAGGAAGTGAAATGAGAGGTAGATTGAATGGAGTAAATCTTAAAAAGGAGTACGCTAAAACTTTTATAGTCAAATTCAATTTAATTAAAAAACTCATCCTAGGTCACAATATAAAATTATAAAAGAATACAGAGCACAGCTCTAGAAGCCATAAAACAAATTTCTAAAACTTTCTGTAGGCCAAATGAAAATAGAAGTAATTCATTCAAATATGTATAAGAGATTTTGATCAAATTAAAATACCTTAGGGTTTGGTGCATAAAGTTTTAAGAGTTAATTTATAAAAACAGAAAGTGTAATATGTCTAAAAGTGTATAAATAAAAGTTGTACATAAAAATGTGGAGATAAATAAATTCATTACCATTTCATGTGCATGCCTTCTTTCATTGTTTTTGGATCTTAAATTTCATTTTCATAATTAGGGTGTATATGCATTCCAAGGTTAAGGAAAATCCTAGAAATAATTGGGTCAACATATGTGGGCACTCGATTATTCTGCACTATAAGAGGTAATTAGCACGACAACGCGAAATATCTAGTTGGATGGGATCTCGAATAAAAACCAAATAAGTGCAGTAACCATCCAACCTCATCGCAGCCTTGTCATACAAACCACCGATTATAATGCAAAACAACCGAACGCCAGACTAAGAACACGAGAGATATTTAGAAGAATAGTTACACCAATCCGCACGGCGAGATATGCCCGTCAATCCACACGAAGGCGGCGACCAAACACGATACATATCTCTGAGGACATGGTCTACGATTGAACTATTCTCCATGTATCTCAACTGTTCTAAGTCTATACTCATGCAGACTAGCCCTAGGAAAATTGCTAGTCCACACTTTCATCTCTAGCAATGGTATACAAACATAGGGTATACAATTATAAATAAAATAAACTTAGATACAACTAAGATTACATAGGCCAAAAGGCCAAATAATATGATTCAGCAGAAGCTTGTCTACCCATACCACAGGCAATCCAACTAGGGGTACACCCCTTAAAGAATCAATCCTGAAGAAGCAACGAATTCCCGTAGCACTCAACCTACAGCAAGGACTATAATCATACAAGCAAGAGTCAGCACATTACCGAAATAATGTACTGGCAAGGACAATCCTATATAGCTACATGCGAGCTCTAAATCAAGGAGATAGCTATTTGTGGGTTCAGTTTTGCATAAAGCTAATTTTAGTTCATAATCATTTGCAACGGTATTTAATAAAACATTAGAAACACGTTTGACAAGTAAGGGAGTGATCAACATAATAATTTTCCTGCTTGCTGCCTTCCTCGGCAACAAGCCATCATAAGCATTATCATAAGCATAATAATTCTCAAAAGTCACCAATCCTCATCCCAATTTCATAAACACATTTAAAAGCATAAATCTATACTCAATGGACATAACCATGCCGCTCATGACCGTGAGCACGGCTAACCGATTAGTTTTGACTCTGCAGAGTTTGTACATCGTTACCTACATGATGTGATAGAAGCCAAACGGCTACACTCTAGTTTGTCCGGTACCTGTCGGTACCACCACACTCTTCACATTGAATGCGGTCTAGAGGTCACAACACAGCTTTTACATTACCTAACATTTAGCCTTGCACCAGCACGAGGTGTATTACTCCACATCGAGGCGCTACCCCGATGCCGTGGGTGGCGGGCCCACGCCTTAAACCCAGCGCCGTGGGAATTTGTCTACCCGGCTCCCCACGAGGCACACAACGTTGTATTGGACAGACTTAGACGCCTATGCCATGAGGTGATCACAGTCCCTCATGGTTCACATAGGTAGTTCCTATGAACAGCCCTACAGTACATTCGTAGGCACTGTCCCTACTACTCTGCCTACCAAAATGCAAGGCTAAACATTAAGTAACTTAATCCGCTATGGCTATCCCATAACTAGCACATGTGGTTGTACGGTTTAACATGAAAATATGACACTGAGCTCGGTCCTTAAGCAACCCGGGCAAACACTCCCCCTATCGGTGTGCAACTACTCCATATGCATACCACTTGCTGCCCAAGTCTAAAATTGGGTTTTTCATCATTTTAGTTCACAAATAATCAGAGGCTTCACCTCTATCTAGAAGTTATAAAATTCCCAAAATCTCATTTATAAAGTGATCACAATCTATTCTAGCATATCTCTAAGCATGGCTAAGCAATTTACATATGTATAAGCATGTATAGCCCCAAATAAGCACAATTAAAATGCTCTAATAATTCCTAAGGTTAATATCAGCAAGGATACAAGTTCTAAAGGTTGATCATGCAACAATTTGGTTATAACTACCAATTTCCACAATTTAAATACCGATAGTTGCAAATACGCATGCAATTTTACAAACAACACATTTCATTCCCCAAAACATAGGATTCAATTTGTTCAAGGAGGAGGGGAGAAAACTTTCCTTACTCTCGAGTACTCGGACTCCAACTATTTCACTCCTTCACCGATATCGAATTCATTCTCTAGAAAGAAAATAACGTACGATCGAATAAATAGCAAATAATGCAGAAAATATGAAATGCTCTAATATGCATGATATTTATGCCTTAGGTTGCTACTGGTCTAAAGTGAATTTAGGTGAAGGAATTTCTATTTTATCACGTTCTGTTTGAGAGTTATGAATTTTACGAGTTCTATACGAAAATACGTCCGAATACGATATAAGGTAAAATCTGAAGTTATTTTAATATGTGTGAAATTTACACAGTGGTTTGATACTGACTTTGTATGATTTTTAGTGAAGGAAGTTATATTTTATTATTTTGCAATTTGGAGATATAAATTTTAGAAGACTTATACACAAATACGTTTAGTTACAAAATAATCTTAAAGGTTCAATTTACTTTAATGTGAGTGGAGCCTAAACCATGGTTTAGTACTGGTCATTGATACATTTTAGTAACGAAGTTTCTGTTTTATAAACTTCTATTTTGAGGGATGTATATTTTATAATTTCTATTCTAGATTATGTCATTTATTCCTTTAGTTGAAGTTGTGGAATATTTTTAGGAGGTAGTGTTGTCAAACTTACTTTGCAGTGGCAAAGAGTACAATTTTAAAACATTAACCTAACTGGCTTCATAATTTTTGAAACATATATGAATTTCTCACACATTTTAGAAGTTAATACATATTCTATATACTAATTTATATATTTACCTATTATAAGCTTCGTATGAGTGTCTTTTATGTAAATGGATTTTAGTTCTGGTTCACTATAGGAAAGATCAATATTTTATGAGTTTATCAAACCTTAATTAGAGGTAAAGAGAGAATAGTTAAATTTATATAAGGCTTATGTACTTTATGATCTTTATTATTTTTAAGGAACTTTAGGTACTGGTTTCTCCAGATTTTACTCCACAAAAATAAAGTACGTAATTTTGTGATTCCAACAAATTTTGTTTCATCCAATTTGGAGTTGAAATGAATTTACTATGGATTTTACAATTTATTCTATTTTACAGTTGAACAGAAAAGGCTTTTAAGTATTTTATTTGTTTTTCCCTGATTTCATAAAGGATGGGGCCCGCGCGTCGGTGAGACAGAACAGGGCAGGCGCGCGCAGCAATGGATCGGACCGTCCGTTCCAGGAGAGGATGGTCCGGTGTGGCGAACAGAGGAGGTTTTAGTCACCGAGCTTCTCCGCGGCGGTGACGGCGATGGCGGCGTCGGCTGTAGTCGGGCCCAAAATAGAAAAGGTAGAGGAGTTCACGGCGGAGCTAAGGGTGGTCTTCTTGACACCTCGGGTGACCGGAATCTCGCCGGCGGCGAGCTCCAGCGGCGGGTCTTTTCGGGTCGACGGGGAAAAACGTTCTACGAGCTCAAGCTGGCCATATTAATGCATGTATATGCGTCTACCAAGTATCTGTGTTCTCACCGTGAGGTTTGACGAGGCCAACGAGGTCTTGTCGGCGGCGGCAGTGCACGGATTTGCTCGGCGGCGACAGAAGTAGCGCGACGTCGACGGTGGCTTGATTTGGTGCCTGATCTGTAGAGAAGAGGTGTGCACGAGGTTGAGTACTCCCTAAGGACAGTTCTTGTAGGAAGAATTTGGCTGGGGCTCACCGGATGGCTCGGGATTGGGTATGGCGGCAGTTGGCCGGAGAGGAAGAAGATGACCTCGATCTCCTTGCTCGGGGCTTCGCAACGCAATTCCTCTGGTCAGCGGTCTCCTGGAGGCAGGGCGACGGGGTTGGCGCAGTGGCTCGGGCTGGGATCACCGGAGCTCGCCGGAACAGCGACGATGTCGCGGCGGCACTCACTGGACCGAAGGTGAGGACGACGGCGGCTTCGGCCGGCAATTCCTAGGGCAACCAAGTGCAAAAATGGAACGGTCAGAAGGTATAGATCGTGTTCCCGAGGCTTAGAAAGGATGGAGCTCACCGGAGTAAGCACGGGCTCGATCGAACAGCATCGACAGTGGGGGAAAATGGCTCTGTCTCCGGTGATCTTTGTGGATACTGTCGTTTTCTCCGATGGGAGCGTGAAGAGGATGAGGAGGAGATTCTGCTGGCGAGATTAGAGGCAAAATGGTCGAGGTCTCCAAGGTTTGAGGTCTCTCTGTGTGCGCTGTGAGGGGGAAAGAAGGAGGCAGTGACACGTTGGCTCATGCAGTGCTGAGTTGCTCCATCTCCACAGTGTCCTTGGTGGGTCCCACACGTCAGAGAATACTTTTCTACACATTTGTGGTTAGGCTTAGCCTATGACATGTGGGTCCTTAGAGTTAATTCCTATGGAGAGGAGAGAGGCATGGGTAGAAATGGGGTGAAACTTACTGTCCCAAGACTGGCAGAGGCTTACAGGTGGGCCAGGGTGTTGTGGGTCCCACTGGCAGTGAAAGATGAGAGAAGAGCTCTCTAGGTGCTGAGTGTTGAAGGTTGTGCCAACAGCTGTTTTGCACTGGAGATTTCACCGAGGTGCAGAAGGTTTCTGGGGTTAGAAAAATTCACATGTGTAGGTGGATATCTGTTCTATTGATCTGCCAAAATTCAAAGTTAGAGGTCTTATATTTTTAATGTAGCAAAATTATGAAATAGGCTTAGTGACACAGTTTCTGCTGTGCACTAGTCTGAGTCAGTGAGCTTTGTCCTATTATTTCATGTTCAAGTTTTGTGGAGATTGTACTGGAAATTTTACTGCACTTAGTTTACAATCTAATCCAGGTTCTGGTAAGATTTGGTGAGAATGTGATTGATGGATTAATTCTGGCAAAAGTGTCAAGTAGGCTGTCTGCAGGTGCAAGTTTTTCTGTATTGCTGAATTAAGAGTATTTATTTGAGACACTTATTGAATTGATAAAATTTGGTAAAAATTACTAGAGATAGAGAAGAATGTGCTTAACCTACTGACCAAATTTTATTGCTAGAAGTGGTCTGGTTTATTTTTGGTGAATTTGCAAGTTAGGGTTGTTGATCCAGTTTTTCTGCAGTTTCAATTATTTCTCCAGTGCCTTGATCTTATCATTTTATGTGTTTTCTTTGGGATATAAATTAAACCAAAATTCCTGGTGGTAGGGTTCATGTTGGCACACACTTTGGCAAAAGGGCTCTGTCTAATTATTCTTTATTTTCATTTGGTAGATTTTAGAAGTATACCTATTCATTTTTAGCTAGCTTCCTAGTTTTGCCGATTTGAGGGATTTCATTGAAGTATTTATTGAAGTGATAAAATCATGTAAAATTTACAGTGGATTAATTATGTGGGATAGTATTTACAGGAATTTTTCTATGATTTTATGTTAGACCTATTCTCCTTAGAAATTATTTAGGCTATACAAATGTATATGCATCCTATTATGGAAATGCACTTTAAGATCCAAAAACAATCCAGAAAAAGGTATGCACATGAAATGGTAATAATTTATTTATCTCCATATTCTATGTCAAACGTTTATCTATACATAGTTAGTTATATTACATTTTCTGTTTCTTGTGAGTTAACTCCTAAAATCTTTATGCGTTCCTAAGGTATTTTAACTTGGTCAAAACCTCTTATCGTTGCTCCCTAGTTTGGAAATTACAGGATTTTGTTTTCGAGGTCTTTTTATTAATTTGTTTTGGTTAGAATTTCAAAAGTCGAAATTCTATTATGTTACAAATTAGTCTTCATTTTCATTTGGTGAATTTTAGAAGTATACCTATTCATTTTTAGCTAGCTTCCTAGTTTTGCTGATTTGAGGGATTTGATTGAAGCATTTATTGAAGTGATAAAATCATGTAAAATTTATAGTGGATTAATTATGTGGGATAGTGTTTACAGGAATTTTTCTATGATTTTATGTTAGACCTATTCTCCTTAGAAATTATTTAGGCTATACAAATGTATATGCATCCTATTATGGAAATGCACTTTAAGATTCAAAAACAATCCAAATAAAGAGTATGCACATGAAATGGTAATTGCTTTATTTATCTCCATATTTTTATGTCAAACATAGTTTATACTCATTTAGCCATTTTACCATTTATTATTTATATTGTGACTTAGAGTAAGTCTATAAATAAATTAAAGATTTTAACTATAAAAGTTTTAGCTTTTCCTTTTCTAAGAAAATTTACTTCAGTAGTTTACCTCTGATTATTGCTGCCTGATTTGGAAATTATAGAGTTTTACTCTTGAGGTCTTTTTGTTAATTTGTTTTGGTTAGAATTTCGAAAGTCGAAATTCTGGTATGTTACAACATAAAATGATGGGAAAATTCCTATAAGCACGATACAACGCAACTAATCTACTGTAAATTTTACATGATTTTATCACTTCAATTGATACTTCAATAAAATCTTTTAAATCTGCAAAACTAGGAAAACTAGCTAAATAAATTGTTTACTTCTTATTTTCACCAAATAAAAATAAATACTATTCAGACAGTGCCCTTTTCACTTAAATGTGTACCAAGATGTCTCTTACAACTAGAAAATTTTGTCTAATTTAATTCTCAAAGAAAACACATAAAATGATAGATACAAAGCTCTTGGAAATAATTGGACTGCAGAAAACAGCGTCACCAAGCCTATTTCATCTTTTTGCCACATTAAAAATATAAGGCCCTTAGCTTTGGAACTTGGCAGGTTAGTAGAACACATATTCATCTTCACACATGAATTTTCCCAACTCTCTAGAAATCCTCTGAAGATTGGTGAAACCATCAATGCAAAACAGCAAAATGGCATAGCTTTCCAGACTTAGCCAATTTCATGAGAACCTCTCCAATTACACAATGGTGAGTGCCACGTGGGTAGTTTCTCAATGACGTCTCGGTGTTTGGCTAACCACCATGACGACATTAAGGACCCGGACTTAGTGTGGATTTCTCATCGTGCTCATGAAAGCTTAGACAAATAGACAATATAACGGCTTCGTTGTGACCTCTAAACCACACTCAAGTGTAGAGTGTGGTAGTGCTTTGGCCAGCACGAGACAAACTAGAGAATTTACATCATGTGGGTAAAGTTGTATAAACTCTGCAGAGTTAAAACTAATCAGTTAGCCATGCTCGCGGTCATGAGCGACATAATGACATGTCATGAGTATAGTTTTATGTTTTATAACTGTGTTTATGAAATTGGTATATGGATTAGTGAATTTTGATGACTTGTTGCCAGGGATGGTAACAAATATGAAACTTATATTATGTTTATCACTTTCTTTTGATTACTATACATGTTTTATTGTCTTACTGAATATCGTTGCAAATGATTGTGAACTAAAATTTGCCTTATGCAAAGTAAACCTACAAATGGCCTCTCCTTGATTTAGAGCTTGCATGCAGTGATATAGGATTGTCCTTGCCAGTACATTATTTTGATAATGTACTAACTCTTGCTTGTATTGTTGTTACTTAATTTTTGTTGTAGGTTAAGTGCTGCGGGATTCGTTGCTTCTTCAAGTTGATTCTTTAGGGGGTCTGCCCCTAGTCGGTTGCCTGTGGTATGGGTAGACAAGTTTCTGCTAAATTATATTATTTGGCCGATTGGCCTATGTAAACTCTGAGTTTGTAGACTTGGTTTATTTACTTGTATACTCCATTATTGTATATCATTGCTTGAGATGAACATGTGAGGCTAGTACTTTTCTAGGGAGCTAGTCTAGCACAAGTATGGGCTTGAAATAATTGAGAAATTTGCTTAATAGCTGATGTAGATCGAGTCCTCTGTGATATAGTCTCTTGGTCACCACCATCGTGTGGTTTGACGGGCAAATCTCGGGGAGGACTAATGGAGGCTATTCTGTCGAATATCTCATTTATTTCGAGTTTGGCGCCATGAGTTTGTAATGTAGTTGTGGTTCGCGACGTCAAGTTTGCTTTGAGGTGTGGTGGTTACAGTACTTATTTGGCTTTTATTTGAGACCTCACCACTCCAATAGTTAGCGTTGACGTGGAGAGCTACAAATTACGGTCCAAGTCTCATGGTGTTATCACAAAACCTAGCAATTTTTTTGTTACAAAGCAATGATTAACAACATGCACTACCAGAAAACGTTATTTTCGTGAGGGTGACGAATTTTCGTGAGGGTTTTTGTTGCACCCTCACGAAAATTGTGATTTTCGTGAGGGTGCAACAAAAACCCTCACGAAAACATATTTTCGTGACGGTGCTTGACCCACCGTCACGAAAATTGTGATTTTCGTGACGGTGCACCGTCACGAAAATAATTTTCCCCTCACGAAAATAGCGTACAGTGCCATCTACCTCACTCGGACAAGAAAGCACTAGACCAACCGGTAGCGTAAGTATTTCACATGTGATTATACCCGCACCAAAGCACCGGATCCCGTTAAAACTCCGAAGTTAAGCGTGCTCGGGCAGGAGGATGGGTGACCTCCTGGGAAGTCCTTTTTCGTGAGGGTGAGCACCCTCATGAAATACCGGCCGGGTGGTCGCGTAATTGCATGCTCGGGCAAGAGGATGGGTGACCTCCTGGGGTGGTCGCGTAATTGCATGCTCGGGCAAGAGGATGGGTGACCTCCTGGGAAGTCCTTTTTCGTGAGGGTGAGCACCCTCACGAAATACCGGCCGGGTGGTCGCGTAATTTTCGTGAGGGTGAGCACCGTCACGAAAACCCTCACGAAAAGGACATTTTCCTAGCTTCTGATTCGTGAGGGTATTCCTATTTTCGTGAGGGTATTTTAACCCTCACGAAAATTCCAAATACCGGCCGGGTGGTCGCGTAATTTTCGTGAGGGTGAGCACCGTCATGAAAACCCTCACGAAAAGGACATTTTCCTGGCTTCTGATTCGTGAGGGTATTCCTATTTTCGTGAGGGTATTTTAACTCTCACGAAAATTCCAAATTCTGGTAGTGATGCAAGAAACTGTACCACTGAGATTTTGTTCGTAAGACAGATAACCAAGTATGGCCATAGCTTGTTCACAGCTAGGAGTAGTCTATCCTCATCAACATCCTCTGTAGCATCCATATCATCATGAAGTTCATCCACTAATAATTGAATTGTCTCCTCAATAACCGCTTTGCATCGACTTTCACACATATAGGCTTCCTCAACCTGGGCTATAGATATAATAGCATTCTGGACACAGGAAAAATATTTTAATGTAACTTCATCTATCACAGGCTCATAGCGAACTTCATTGCTAGGATGAATTAAAAGTACTCAAGCGATTATTCTTTATAATTAGCATTAAAGTGTTAGCACAAATGCAGCATACTCTTTTCCTTTTATTTACTACTAAATGACAACAGAAATGGAGATCTGTGGGCTATGGGTATGTTTGGCTTGATGCCAAAATCAAACATTCCCAAATTTTGGCAATGTTAGATTGTGGCATTGACAATTTTTGTTAAGGTAGAGGTATGTGACGGTATGTTTGGTTTTTGATGCCTCACAAAATTTTGGTGTGGTGTTAGGTGGTTAACTTTCTAGAATCACCAAATTTTGGTATAGAAGGTCATTTGAGACATGTTTGGATTGTTACCTTACCAAAATTTGTTAATGATGAAAACAGTAGCAAATCAAACATTCCCTATTTCGCCCACATTAGAAGAAACCTGCTTTCTGGTTGCATAATGTAGAGCTTGACATTTCTTGAGTCAAAGAATGAAAGATAGCTCAAGTTATCATATCATTTTTTTAAAAAAAAAAGTTTGGAACACCATATGAAAAGATGGCCAAAAACTATTATCAAACAAAGTTGCAGAAGTAACAACACATGGTCCAACAGTAAGAGAATTATATTGACATTGCAAGCAAAATGTCCTATGAAATGGAACCAAACCTTATCTAAATTAGTGGGGGAACAATACCTCTACAATGTCAAGGGCCACAAGACAAGCTGCTTCTTTTGTTGAAGACAGAAGGGGAGTTGAAGCTACTACACAAGAGCCAACAAGAGATCCTACTATTCTCCTATATCGTCCATCTCATTTAGCTTGCAAAGTAAATCCTCCCAATATTCCAATCCCAGAAAATCAGGCTGAGCATCAACTTCTTTCTGATGTAATCACAAAGATAGGGTATGAGATAAAGACTACGCGAATAAAGTATTGTATAGAGAAGTCAGGAGAACATGAGATGCATACGATATTACTTCCACAATTATTATATTGCTACCTAATTTACATGATATTGTGAAAAAAAATATTAAACTTATCAAGCTATTACCAGACACTGAACAGGTATCCCTTCTCTTCTCTATCAAATTTTTGATTGCTTGACCTTCCGATCTAACCTTCATGAAGAATGACTCCACCTTGTCTAGCAAACTAACAGATTCATGTCGAGATGCCTTAGCATCCTTAGAAACAGCCTAGAGAAACCCAAAAAAGAAAGAGAAAAGCTTGCACTGTTAAACGTAAAATTTAAGTAAAGCACAAACAAAATATGATCCTAAAAAAATTATCCTTATGTGAAAGATCAAACTTAGCAATCTAAGAAATGAGAGTTAAAATAATCAAACTAGTGATTTCCTGGTCGGTGGCGTTGCACCCCACCCCGAGCATCTCGTACGGGTCCCTCCTTTGCACCACCGTAGCGGCCGGGTTCCCCTTCTCTGACTTGAACGACCCGAACCTCGACCCGCCATGGCCTCAGCCTCCGCCTCCCTAACGTCTCCTCCGGCATGGCAACCCCCCTTCCATCCTTTCATAGCAGCAGAAGCAGCAGCCGCGGTGTGCTCAGATCTCGCGCTCGAGCGGTGGGCGGCCGGCCTACTGCGCTGCCGCGACAACGGCGGTAGGGTCACGTCGGAGCAGCGGTGGTGGATTCGGAGTCGGAGTGGGAGGAAAAGGAAGCTGTGGCGCTGGCACGAGCAAGAAGGCACGGCAGCGGTAGGGAAGAGAGGAGGAGGGCGGCGAGGAGGGAGAGGAGGAGCCGGAGCGGGGAGAAGGCGGTGGCGAGGCGATGGGCCGCGGGCAGGGACAACGGGAGGTGGCACCGGTGGAACGGGAGTGGGAGCAATGGTGACCTGGTGGCGGCAGCTGTGAGGGAGAGGGGTAGGGCACGGGGGGATTAGGGCAAGGGGCTTCGGGGGTGGCGGGCATCCGGGGCATGGGATGGGGGTAAGAGAGAGAGAGGAGGAGTGGGAGCAATTTCGATCGTTCGATCTAAAGAGATGAATTTAGACCATTGGATATGTCGCATGAGTCATAAGTTACAGGTTTTGGTGAACTATAGGATAGATCCATATAAAAAACTGTGAGAAGTAAACACACGGTCAGTTGTATGGTTATAAGTATATATAGTGCTGGACAGCTGAGGCTACTGGCCAGTACTTGGTTCTGCAATGAACTCCAAAGATATTACAAATCATGATGTGGATTCGGAATCAACATCTATGAATTGAAATATCCGGCTGCGAAGATTGATTTGTGGTGTGCAGTTCAGTTGATCAATGCATGCATAGTCCATAGTCAGTAGACGATCTTGATCATAAATGGAACTAGTACGACTGTGTACCTATTTTTTAAGCTTTTACTGATATGAACTACTCCATCTATTTTAAAATATAGCAATCTAGAACTAGATTTGATATACAACCTAGAATTAGATTTGACACAACCTAATACTACGAATCAAGGCAAGGGTTTATTTAGATTCGTAATACTAGATTGTATCAAATTTAATCTTAGGTTACTATACTTTGGAACGAATGGAGTTGGTGTGTAATAATCAAGATATGGATAATTGTTATTATCATCATCTCATGTCTTGCACGGATTATTATTATTGATTCTATAAATATGAGAAATTTTATCAAATGCTGAATAATTCATATATTATTAAAATTCTCCTCAAATTCAAGGACAAATAATTTCATAGTTATATTTTTTTTGCCGGGACAAATAATTATACTAAATCAACACTGGGACAAATCTTGAAATAATACTAGCACCAAAACTGATGTAGGCAAGGTTGTAGGCTTCAGGCATTAGTGTTTGAGTAATTTTCAGTTTAAATCCCACATTCTTATTAAACTTTCATGTTGGATCACTTTTACCCCCACTTTTCCTTTTGGACCCACTTTTCTACTCTTTTGTTGTGTAGAATTTTTCTAGATTATAGTAGCATATATAATTAAAAACATAAGCCGGTAAGGATATGATAGGCAGAAGCGAGGAACTCACAAATACCTTATTTTCATATTCATACGTAATTTTAGAAATTTCTTGTAGTCTCCTATTCTATAGCACCAGGCTCTTCAACCGTTCCTTTCATGTAGCATTTAAGTACTCTCTCTTCAACAATAATCGTCTGACCTCCATGCTCTCTCTTCAACAATAATATATATCTTCTGAAAAATATTTTCTATGTACAGAAAAACTCACATCAAGATACATGTTTCATCTCTGCATATCTTGAGAGTAAAAGAATGCAGCCACTACTTACATGGATTTATTGGTTTTAACTGAACTTAATTCAGATTATGCAAAGGCCATAGACCTCGGGTACCTCATGACAAGCATATGGGACACTCGGACAGAGGATAGGCCTAGCCTTGTAATTAGGGATATGATAGAACTCGTCAGACTTAGCCTTATACGACAGAGAAAATACAGTCTAGTCGGGCACGTTATATCTCTAGAAGGAGATCCCTTGGTCGTAATCCGACTGGGACTCCTACTTTATAACCCTGTCCCCTAGTATATAAGTGAAGGCAGGGCGCCCCCTGAGGGCAGAATCTAAAGGTTCATCAGAATCACCACCATACATCCTCAAAGGACATACATCACAACTGGACGTAGGGTATTACCTCACATCGAGGGTCTGCACCAGTATAAACTCTTTGTGTTCCTTTGCAGTCTACCGAGTTTCGATCTGACGAGTACCCTACATTCATATTGCCGGTGTAAAACATCGACAGTTGGCGCGCTAGGTAGGGGCTTCGGCGAGATCAATCTCAACAAGCTCAATGGATTCGGCAACCGAAGTCGACGGGATCAACTTCTCCCCTAGAGACACGATCACATTTGGCAGCCTCGACTTCGTCGCCGACAAGTTCGGCAATCTCACCCTGACCGACTCAAACTTGATCCGATCAGCCGGGGAACCAGTCGACTCTGCGCCAGTCGGCCCACTCGACGCTGCAGTAACCCTCATCGACTTACTACAGCAATCTTCAACTTGCCCGGGTCTCGGGACAACTCTCTCCTTTGGTGTTCGACTCGGACCCAGTCTCAAGCCGGCCGAGATCGGGCTAAGAAGAGAGGAGATTGTCAATCTCCCGTAACGCCGCGGAAATCCACAATCTACATCCGACGCAGCAGACTCGACCCCCTACGGTTCAATTCGGACGCGGCCCAGAGCCGCTCAAGATTGGATCTAGGGAGGTCGAAGTCGTCATCACCCCCATCAACTACTTAGATTCCGACTCCAAGTCGGACAACAATCTGAATGGCAGTTCGGACAATAGTTTGGCAAGCTTTTTCCTGCCCCGCGAAGTCTTCATGGCGTCCAAAGGCTCTGCTGCCACCCAAGAGGTGCGCCGACTACGCGAGGAACAAAAGGAGGAGGCCCACCGACTACGACAACAACAAGAGGCCGAGCACGACGCTCGCAACGAAGAGCTATGCAAGGCTGGGCGAACCGCTCAGCAGCAAATCCTCTAAACTCGAGTCGGCGACGACGAGTCTTCATCACGCCTCAACAGAACGTGGTGGCTGCTGCAACTCTGCTGATACACTCCAGCTTGGGCCTGAACACTAGGCCACCCCGACTATCGCAAGGATCAAAGCCATGATTACCGCTGCTGCATGTCAGCAACACCAGCAGTCGGGCGACACCTTCATACCGGCCAACCAGTTGGGTTCTCCAACAGCGGTCTCGTCCGCATCAGCGCGACGCCGGGCGACTGGCTCCAGTTAGCCACACGCGGAATCACTCCAGATGTCTCTCGGCAACCCTAACAACAACAATCGGCGGCATCCCCAGAACGACCGCCACGACAACCAGGATCTCCTAAGCCGACTGCGACGGGACCTCCGTCAAGACATCAACGCTCGGCGCCCCGAACACGAAAACGACAAGCGCCGCCGACTGGAGGACGAGAACAAGCGCTTCGGCCTCCACCACAAGTGGTTCCACCGCCGTAATCGGAGCCGGAGCCCTCATGCAAATGAAGGCGTACCGGCCTTCACCGAGGAGGTACAATAGGTCGACTGGCCATCGGGTTTCAAGCCTACAGGAATCAAAAAATACGACAGCAAGACCAATCCTGAGTCCTGGCTCACGGTCTACACTCTGGCAATCCGAGCAGCCGGAGGCGATCACAAAGCCATGGCTAACTACCTCCCGGTCGCCCTGGCAGACTCGGCGAGGACATGGCTGACAGGGCTCCCAAAGCGGTCAATCGGCTCCTAGGGAGAACTCCGGGAATGCTGCATCGCAAATTTCTAGGGGACTTACGAGAGGCCGTCTTCCGAGCACTATCTTTATTAGCTACACCAGAGGAAGAACGAGTCTCTTCGCGAGTTCATCAAAAGGTTCTCTGAGAAGCGCAACTCAATCCCAATGATCAAGGACGAGGTCGTCATCGCTGCCTTCCGCAAAGGAGTCAAAGACCTCTCGCCTCTATCAGGGCTCTCTTCGACATGGCAAACAAGTATGCCGACTCGGCCGAAGCAGTCACCCAGGCACTTGACGACAAGAAAGATCCCGGCAGAAGGACCAAAAAGCCAACGACGAGCCAGCACAGAACAAATCCGGCAGCCGCAAGCGGAAGTCGGACAACGTGGTGGCCAACGTGGAGCGTACTCGGTCGCAGCCCCCAAGGAACAATGAGTACCAAAAAGTGATGAACAGGCCTTGCCCCTTTCATCTCAAGGGAAAGCACGCGGCCAAGGACTGCTTCATGCTCAAGAGGTTTGCTTCCGAGCAGGCTTCAACATCTGGCGCCGATAAGGACAAAGACAAGCCAGATTCGGGCGCAACCGGCAATTATCAAGATCCCCAGGCTAAGCTCAACCATATCTTCGGAGGGCCGTTTGCGTACAAGTCCAAGCGGAAGCAGAAGCTAACAGCACGCGATGTCAACTCGGTCTCCACAGCAGACGCCCCCCAATATTTGCGTTGGTCAGAGATGCCCATCACATTTGACCGCATAGATCACCTCGATCAAGTTACACACCCAGGACGCTATCCACTCGTTCTGGACTCGGTCGTTAAGAGCATCAAGTTGAAGAAGGTTCACATAGATGGAGGCAGCGCGCTCAACATTTTGTTCACCAATACTCTGGATGAGATGAAGATTCCTTGTTTAGAGCTGCGGCCAAGTACGGCGCCTTTCCACGGGGTAATCCCTAGCCTATCTTCAACACCCCTCGGATAGATAACTTTGCTGGTCACCTTCGGCATGCGGGATAACTTCCGCACAGAGAACATCTGCATCGAGGTCGCCGATTTCGAGACTGCGTACCACGCAATACTCGGACGGCCGGCGCTAGCCAAATTCATGGCAGTGCCACACTATACCTACATGATGCTCAAGATGCCTGGGCCAGCCGGAGTTCTTTCCCTTCACAACTAAATGAAAATCCGCTGGCTCCGATTGAGTCAAGTAAGCCTTCACCTGCGACAAGGAGAGCTACGAGTTGGCTCAATCTCAAGAAGCAGCAGTCGGACGCAACAGCATTCAGCAAGCCGTTACAGCCGAAGTCGAGGACGATCAAGTTCCAGTGAAAAAAGCAGCAAAGTCGAGAATTTCAACGGACTCTGACACGAAGAAGATCCCCCTGGACCCTTCCAACCCCTCCAAGACTGCTCTAGTTGAGACCAGACTCGACCCCAAATAGGAATACGCGCTCATCACCTTCCTCCAGGCGAACAGTGATATTTTCGCTTAAAAACCTTCCGACATGCCTAGGGTACCAAGGGAGGTGATCGAGCATTCCCTGAACGTCAAGCCGGATGCCAAGCCAGTCAAGCAATGGCTACGGCGCTTCGCACAGGACCGTAAAGATGCTATTCGGAAGAAGATAACCAAGCTTCTCGCAGCCGGATTCATCAGAGAGGTCTACCACCCGGATTGGCTAGCAAATGTTCCCTAGTAGTCGGAGAAGACCTATACCGAAGAAGTGCATCCAGAGTCCTCATGCGCTGCGTCGCACCCGACGAGACAAGCAGATTCTGCAATTGATCCACTCGAGCATATGTAGCAACCATACCGCATCCAGGATGTTAGTCGGAAAGACTTACAAGCAGGGATTTTTCTGGCCAATTGCAGTAACAGATGCTAAAGACATAATTCGCACATGCGAAGGTTGTCAGTTCTATGCAAGACAAACAAATCTTCCAGCCCAAGAACATCAAACAATCCCAATCTCTTGGCCCTTTGCAGTATAGGGGCTTGACATGGTCGGGCCTTTCAAGAAAGCGTCAGGAGGGTTCACACACTTGTTCGTCGCAGTGGATAAATTCACAAAGTGGATTGACACAAAACCCGTTGCTACCATAACAGCAACACGAGCAAAGGACTTCATCATGAGTATATTATACCGATTCAGGGTTCCTAACCGCATCATAACGGACAATAGTACTCAGTTCACTGGCGGCGTATTTCAAAATTTCTGTGACGACTTCGGCATCAAGATCTGTTACGCCTCTGTGGCACACCCACGGAGCAATGGGCAGGTCAAGCGTGTTAATGGCATGGTTTTACAAGGTATCAATCCCAGGATATTCAACCGACTACAGCCATATGCAGGACGGTGGGTACAAGAACTCTCATCCGTTCTCTAGTCTCTGAGAACCACGATTAGTCGGGCAACAGGGCAATCCCCTTTCTTTCTGGTCTATGGTGCTGAGGCCGTATTACCAACCGAGTTAGAGTTCGGCTCTCCGCGAGTTCGGGCCTACTCAGAAGATAAATCCAATGAAAACCGGCTGGTTCAACTCGATCAATTAGAGGAAGCTAGGGACATCGCAATCATCCAGTCGGCACGGTATCTTCAAGGCCCGCATCATTATCATAGTCGAAATGTCCGTAGCCACGCCTTTTTGGTCGGTGATCTCTTCTTGAGAAAAATACAAACCACCAAAGATAGGCATAGGGAAGGGCCGTTCATTATCACTGAGGTTACTCTGCCGGGCGCCTACCGACTGAAGACTTAAGGCGGTGCCCTAGTCAGCAACTCATGAAATATAAAACAGCTACGTCCTTTCTATACCTGAGTTTTATACTTTCTCACATACATATGAATAAAGTTTTTCTCTGACTCACTACGTCGCTTGTTTCAACCGAGTAGTGAGTCGGGGGTTGCATGTATTATATATGCTTTGTCAACAACATACGAGTTTATCTAAGTTATAAAGTTTTACAACGACTATGTTATGTTTGTCCGAGTATAGATTTCTAAGGTGAATGATTTTTATTAAGTTCCTATCGACCAACTCGGCGTAGACTACATAGTCCGGTAAAGCTAATGATAACTAAGGAAAACCAAGAACTCGGCGGCATTGTACATATATTTACACGTGTCAGTACAAAAGCTTTACATACACCGACTGCATAATGGTTTGTTCTTACATTCCTAGGTCCTTTAAGATCGCCTCTGCAGTTGGTCTTGCCTCGGTGATCAACTCCAATGCTTCCTCAGGTGTTGTCTTTTCAGCAAACCCTCACCGATGGCCTTAAGGTCTACCTTAGAGTAGATCAACTTGGTCATGGCAAGGGTCTGGACCATGCCGACAGCCACGCGCTCATCCAAGTACTTTTTCAAGATATTTGGGGCTTGGCTAAGGCGCGTCTGCACCTAAGAGACTGTATTGGAGCTGGTCCCAACTTGGTGAGGATCCATAATGTCAAGGAGCCCTTTCACGGATTCGACAAGAATCTCCTATGACTTCTTGACGACTTTAATCTCCGCAGCAAAGGCTTGGAATTGAGTTTGGGCATTGGCTCTCGAAGCTACTCAGATTCATTGGCAAGTATACTTGTTAAGCCAAAACTACAGTCGGAGTAACAAGAGAATTGGTTAAGGTTATTGTCAGAAGGAAGCCTTACTTTCATAGTCGGCCTCTACTTTGGCTTTGGCCTTCTCCAGTTCAGTTTTAGCCTTTTCAACCTTCTTCAGCTCAAGTTCCTGTTGTTTTTTCTCCTCTATCTGGGTCTTCAACTCGGCTTCGAGGGCTGTACATCAGAATAGTCAAGAACTCGAGATTACAATCAGGACTCAACCAGGTAGTCGGGAAATAACAAAGCTGGAGAAATATACTCGAAATTTATTTGGGAAGACAAATACAGGAGACTTACTTCTAATCTTCTCAGCTAGAGCCTACTTTTCATCCCTGAGCTAGTCAACTGCTCCCTTCGGCCACGTCTCCCTCTCCTGACTAGACCGTTCCAGGTCAGCTTTGGTGGCTTGGAGCTAGCCTAATCGTTGGAGATGGGGGGCAAGCTGGGTCAAGACCTTGTTCATTTTCGCTGAGCGGTCGACTATCTTCTGCTCGGATCAAAAACAGAACAAAATAGAGTCAAGAGGCAGAAAACCAATAAAAGGAAGACTGTCAAGAACTTGATATGGCGAGAGTCATACCTGCACTCCCCGAGACGTGGCGATTGCGCCACGAAGAAGAACTTCGCACTCCCTCTTCACTGCCTCCTCATCATGCTCGTAGCTTTCTGCGACTCCCTCAGGGGATACCCAGTAGAATGTTCTCAGGAACCTGCGGGGTGGGGCTTCAAGCCTGGGGAGATCCACTTCATCTGAAGATGACGACAACATGGATGGAGACAGGGTCTTGGCTTCAGACTTGGTAGCTGTTGGGGCTTCAGGGACTCGCTCAGGGGCTGGAGCAACGGCTTCAGTACTTACCCCTTGGTTAGCCAGCACTAGCGGTCCTGCTGTCGGGACAGCTTCAGTTTCTACAACTGAGGCAGTCATCGGCTCAGCAGATGAGCTTGTTGGTGTTGGCTCGGCTAGGGCTGGCTTGGCAACGGGAGCAGTCAGCATAGTCTTTTTCAGATCTATGTCTACTCGCCTCCTATACAAAGAGTCAAATATCAAGACATTATCACGCTGACCAAGATTTTCAAAAGATTCAAGATTGCTTACCTCTTGGAGGACTTGAACTTCCATGAGGGGGCTCCAGATGTCGACAGTGGAGAGCTGATGGCTGTCGGGCTCGACGGCGCAGCAGTCGGCGGTGGCGTTTTGCTCTTAGTCGGCCCAGTCTTTGGTACGGCCGACTGGGGCGCTGAGGCACTCGGTGGCGCTGCCTTTTGGCTCAACATTGTAGATCTTGTACTCGGCGGCACCAGCCTTGGGCTCGATGTTGCTGAGCCTGGTGGTGTTAGTCTCGGGCTTGGAGAAGATGGTCTTGGACTCGGCGGCCTGGGAGCTACGCTAGTGGTATCTTTTATCTTCAAGCTCCCGGCTGCAGTACTCGGCCTGCTAGCTCTCGTCTTGTCCGGGTCTTCGACAGGTTTCTTCCCTGCTCTCTTGGAGCTGGGCTAAGCAGCAGAAGGACTTAATGGTCTTTTCTTCGACTTGACGGCCGACAAAGTTTGGGAGTCATCATCAAACTCCTCATATTCCTGCAAGTGATTCAAGCAACATACATCATACGTAGCAGAGCAATCCAAGATACATATCTACTGACATTCATTACAGATGGACAGTAATTCATCAACCAACATTTCAATATTACCTTTGGACGAGGCCTTTTTTGGCTGTAAGCCGCGGTGGCACACTCTGCATCTTCAGTCTCAATCACCCCATTGGCGAAATAACTGAGCAAGATATCAGTCACCTTGTGCTTATCAGTCAAATCTGGGTATTCTCGGCTGGGATCATTTTTTCCCTTGTAATCCTAGCGGAAGTGGCTTCTTAGCTTCAGCGGCGATTCAAGAAACATATAACCACCCAACGACCAGTCAAACCAGAGCTCTTCAGCTTGTCAATTTTATCAATCAACAGATACACTTGGCCCATCTCCTTGAAATTAGGCATAGACGACCAGCTGGGCAAGACCTCCGGAGACAAACCAGTGAAGAGAGACAGAGAGGGTTCAAGATCAGAGCAATAGAACCATTCTTTATGCCAGCCCTTAAGGGAAGTTTTTAGAGGAACATGAAGATAAATCTTTTTCATTTCATTCCTAAGTTGAAGACCGGCTCCCCCTATCACTTGGATTTTGTTTTTGGAGGGCTGAGGTTTGATGTGGAATAGATATCTAAACAGATTGAAATGGGACTGCACACCCAGAAAGCATTCACACAGAGTTACAAAAATAGAGATTTGCAAGATGGAGTTGGGATTCAGATTCACCAACTCAAGCCCATAGAAAGAAAGAAGTTGGCAAAGAAAGTCCGAAGAAGGAAGAGCAAGACCCCGGTCAAAGAAAGAGGCAAAGACTACCGTCTCACCAGATTGGGGCGCCGGGATCGATTCCCCTTTAGCCGGACGCCAATGGATGACTTCACGACTCTGCAATCTTAGCATATTTTCCAGATATTTCAACTTAGTCAAGCCGCAATCCGATGTCGGCCAGGTCTCAGCGGACACCTCCGGGATTTCCGAAGCTCTCGGCATTGCTAAAGGCGAGAAGATTTGGGGGAAATGCTATTGGGGGCTTGGAATGGATGCGAAGAAGCGGGATCGCCCAAGTTTCTAGAGGTAAGAGCTATCAATGGCCAACCCTAGCGAGGCAAGGTGCGAAATTTTGGCGTGGAAGTTGGAAGACGAAGCGATTGGTGAATTGGAGAAGATGAGAGAATATTTTCTCTCTCTCCCTGTCTTTATAGAGACTATGCTGATAAGTGGGCTTGGGCCTATAAATTCGGTACTGGGCCACAAGATATGAGTTTCTACAGTAGCATGCTCTATTTGGGCTGCTCGCTGGCTGTGTTAAAATCACAATACTGGTGCTACTCACAGAGACCGATTAAATAATCAGATATGCTTCATGCTAAGCCTACAGCCAGATATATACATTCGGGTATCTGTATTATTTACCAGGTATTGAGGATATATCCTTATAAGGATCACGAGCTGATCTCCATTAAAATTGGGTTGCAGATATCTCTCAAGTACACCTGATCATATATTAGATTAAAATCCATAAAGTGGTACCCGGCTTACATGCTTAGCCATTATTTGTCATAAGCAAAAATCATTCTAGCTGACATGAAACTGAAGAGTCTAACTTTCGAGTGATATACTACTCGGGAAAGACTATAAAAAATCATTCCGGCTGACATGATGCTGAAGAGTCTCATATACCAGTAGTGCACTACCCGGGAAAAACTATAAGGTTAAAGATATTTGACTTTATGTTTAATTGTTTCATAATTAAGCACAAAGTCGGGAGTTACACCTAATATGTGCGCATATTCGTCGCACACTATTTATTTTTCTATATGGAGCCCTTCATAGCCTCGCTGCCAGCTGACGTAAAGCAGGATTCGGACAAAGAGTACTTGGGAGCAATGCACTCGGGAATACTTCACTGTGGAGGATAAGCACTCGGCATCAGTTATGACTCAACTATAAAGGTCTCAGGGGCTGCTATGGAGGCCATGGACCCCGGGTACCTCATGACAAGCATATGGGCCACTTGGATAGAGGATGGGTCTAGCCTTGTAATTAGGGATATGATAGAACTCGGCAGACTTAGCCTTGTACGACAGGAAAAATACAGTTCTAGTCGGGCACGTTATATCTCTAGAAGGAGATCTCTTCGTTATAGTCCGACTGGGACTCCTACTTTGTAACACTGTCCCTGTCCCCCAGTGTATAAGGGGAGGCAGGACGCCCCCTGAGAGTAGAATCTAAAGGTTCATCAGAATCACGACCATACATCCTCAAAGGAAATACATCACAGCTGGACGTAGGGTATTATCTTACATCAAGAGTCTAAACCAGTATAAACTCTTTGTATTTCTTTGCAGTCCATCGAGTTTCGATCCGACGAGTAGCCCTATATTTATATTGTCGGTGTAAAACAATAATAATAATAGTCATAGATTTTGCCTATTCCACTATTGTTGCATGTTTCTTCAATTTGTACTGCCTAAGATGCTAAGCAAAAAAATCTGCAGGAGGAAAAGTAAGCGTGAATTTGAAGAAAATGAAGTAATTAGTTTTGCCGCCAGTAAATAATGCTTCAAACGTATTTTGTTATTTATCCTTTTGAGAAAAATCTAAATGCTTGAAAAAATCTGAAGGTTTGTTCTACTTTTCTGGGCTCCTGATCTTTCGAGCTTCGCTAATGTTTTGCTACCGATGAAATATTAAATTATCATGTGGTTGATCCTTCTGTTATTAATGGCCTAAACATACTGACCTAAAATTTCTTTGTAATACCATGTACGCTTATGCCCTGCAGGCTGCAAGAGATGAACCTGTCAGATGGCATAATTTGAGTCCTGATCAATGTCTTTTCGGGTATGAAACATGTAAAGAAACAACTAAATTAAACCCAAAGGAAGTTTTGATCTAATCTTCGATTGAGAAGAAAATCTTTATGGTCTTGTGGCACTGTAGGCCGCATAACACGAATTTGTGTAATGATATAATCTGAGTCCTAATCAATTTCTTCTCAGATGAGAAATATGTAAAGAAATAACTAGATTAAACCCAAAGGAAATTCTGATCTAATTTTGATCGAGGAAATTGCATGGGAACAGGGGAGGTCTTAGGCAGCCTTCCAAGGTGAGGAGGAAGAAATCTCACTCGTTTTCCGTAAGCACGTTTCTTAAACTGTTAAACGGTGTGTTTTTTGCTAAAATTTTTTATATAAAAATTTCTTAAAAAATCAAATAAATTTATTTTCAAGTTTATAATAATTAAAACCTAATTAATTATACGCTAATAACTTATCTTATTTTACGTTATATTTTTTTCTCTTTTTACTCACCTTTAAACACTCCCTTATCTAGGCCAGAGAGGTCTCAGGGACACGAACCTTGTTTGTTTGGCAGTCCGCTATCTCGATTCGAGGGGGCGACATAGCAGGCTCTAATTGCAGTTGGTAGTTGAGATTAATACGGAGTTAGGATCGTATCCTGCCTGTACATCATGACATAGCAGCCGTCTCTTTAGAGGAATTTTTTTTTATTTTATATTTATTTAATAAAATATTTACAAAACTACATTTTCATTTCAAAAATTTATAAAAATATACTCCCGCCGCCCTCTGGGAGGGCGATATGTCTGAAACCGCCCTCTCAGAGGGCGATATGATGACGTGGCTGATGGCCGTTGGCCGGCGGCCCACGGCCGTCAGCCATTTTGCAGGCGGCCCCCTTGCCGCCCTCTGAGAGGGCGGTTTTTGTGTGGCCGGGGGGCCACCTGCAAATGGCCGACCCACGGGCCGGCCATTTTGCAGGCGGCCCCCTTGCCGCCCTCTGGGAGGGCGGTTTTTAGGTCACCGAGGGGCCGCTTGCAAAGTCGGTCCGGACGGTCCGCACTGTATACGGACGGTCCGGACTGGCTATTTTGCAGGCGGCCCTAGAGTGCTGTCCGGACGGTCCACGCTATATACGGACGGTCCGAACTGTACAAATTACCGTTTCACAGTATATAGTCCAGACCATCGTCACCCTGTTCGGACGGTCCGTACTGTCAAATTGTTGTTTTTCATTATATAGTCCGGACCATTGTCATCCTGTCCGGACAGGCATATCTGTGGCGGGAAGAAAGATGAAGTACCCACGCTGCACACAGTAGTTACATCTCTACTTGGTTATCTGTTTAAAATTCCCTAAGGCATGTAATAACGATAACTAGAAACGTTTGATGTGCCGTTTGTACTCTTTGTATGGATAATTTCATTATGTTCGTATGTAATTAACGTGTTCGGTTGTCACCGCTCGGAATGTACTTTCGCCGTAAAATTGAAACTGAGAAATTTATGTTTTTGATCAGTTTCGTCACAAACATAGATCGTAAACGATCGACGAGCGTAAATAAAGTAAAGGGGTTTCTTCAGTATACGTAGAATTAATAAAACATGATATATAACAGACAAACTATCACTGATGCAACGTACTACGGGCCCTGACCGTAACCTCTAGCCCTCTTTGTCTTCCTACCCTGCGCTCGCACCTGCCCCTGGGAGTACGTCAGCCGGTCTGGTGGTACGGCACGGCCAGCGCGGGTCGTCTGCACGGGTGTGGCAGCTGGTGGGTCCTGTGTCTGTGGTGGCAGAGCTCCTTCGAGCTGCAAGGCTGGTAGTATCTCCTGGATCTTCTCGCCCGAGTCCTCCAAGTCGTCCCCCTCAAAAGGATCCGGTGCCCAACCGCTGCCGCATGCAGCCTGCGTGGAGGAGCCAGTGCCAGCAAACATCCCCGGCGTTGTAGAGTAGAACCATGTACACCAAAATATTGATAATTGCAAATCAAAATTTGGTAAGGCAAAAATAAAGTTTGATATAACCTGAAGGACCTCCTGTGGTGGCCCGAGGGGCAGTTGTCACGCCCACGCCCTGCGTGGAGGAGCCAGCGCCAGCAAAAATCCCCGGCGCTGTAGAGTAGAACCATGTAGACCAAAATATTGATAATTGCAAACCAAAATTTTGCAAGGCAAAAATAAACTTTGATATAACCTGAAGGACCTCCTGTGGTGGCCCGAGGGGCAGTTGTCATGCCCAGCTGCGCGTGTGGTCGTCTGTGGTATACTCCATGCGTCGATGTGCTAGCTCCAGAGGGATGTAGGTATGGTGTAGCAAAAGCTGCAGGGAAGCATATTGATGTACAATAGTACATGTCATAGAAGGAAACATGTTATGAACCGATGGTTAGTCCAATTTACCTCTGGAGGGGCCAGATGGCTGACTGGAACCCTGCAGTCGCACTCCTGCTCCTGCTCCTGTTCCTGCTGGCCGTGGCTGTTGCTGCTGTACAACTACGGGAGGTACCGCATCGACCGTACGACAAGTGAGTGCACGAATCACTGTGAGCATCGCCTGACGAATCCTCCCGAAGGTCGTCCTCTGCTCATCGGCATTCAGCACAATCCCACTGTTCAATCGTCCGAACGCCGCATTTACATCAGCCTGAACCTGTCGCGCTGCGTTGACCTATTTCAGATGTGATGTGAACATGCGTTAGAACTGTGGACACCTACAAAGGAATTCGGGGTGCAAAGATAATGTGACGTACCGCGCGGAAGTAGTCCTGGTCACGGTGTCTAGGATACGTGTCCGTCGTAGCGGCGACGTGTGGCTGTGGATCATCTGGGGTGAACGTTACGCGTGTGCGGGTACGGGCCTGGTACCACGTGAGGTATGCTAGGTAGGCCTCCTCAGTGTGTGCATGTATCTCGTCGACCACCTCCTCCGTCGCCAACAACCAGTCATCCAAGTACTTCTGCAGTCGAGGATACCACTGAACACCGGCTGCATGTCCCCTACGATTATATCTATTTGCAGAGAGTGCATTAGACTACATTAAATAGTTATAGTAGTAAACAAAGATCGCAGTTGTACTAACCGGTGCACATCGCGCGGCACATCGATCTGCACGGGCACAGGGGAGTACTGACGTAGTCCGAACTGTCGCAGCACGCGCTGCGGAGAGTGGGGCTCGACGAAGATGTCGAACACCAATGGCACTGTCGTCATCCAGTACGCCTGGTCGCGCGTGCAAAGAGTAGAGAGTCCGAGCGGTGCACGGGCCGCGATGGCCTGCGGACTGTATGGCTCCCAGACGACATCGCTGGGCAGCAGGCGGTCGAACTCCAAAACGAATTCAGGGTATGCCCTCCTAACCTGCGTGTGGGCGTAACGACGCTGCAAAATAGGAAAAGGTTAAACGTCAGTGTTTGCGCATAACTGCTAAACATAGAATTTCACATTTTGTACCTCACGTCGACACCATACGGTCCCCATAGTCGGACGGTCCTCGGGCCACTGGTCGTAGGAAGAGTGCTGAATCAGAGGACGGCCTATCGCGAACCGCTCGGCCGCCCATAGCTGCAGAAGGAGAGGGCAACCGGCGATAATCGCACCTGGATCGGTCTTTGTGCACGCGTCACAAAGAGCACGGTACGTCGCCGCTAGCACAACAGATCCTCAACTCCACTGCGGTACGCGGCCGTCCTCGCTGTCGGCGATCGCACGAGCGTAGTGAATTAGTCCCTTGTCCACCGCGTGCCCGTGAGTGTTGGTGAACCGTGCCCTATGACCAACCGTGCGCCCCGTCGATCGGGGCCGACTGCGTCTCCTGCGAGGGAAGTCCTAGCAGGTACGACACGTACTGGAGTGTGGGAGTCATCTCGCCGCACGGCAGGTGGAACGTGTGGGTCTCCGGTCTCCAGCGATCCACCAGTGCGGCCATAATGACGATCAGCGTCCCATCGCTTGGCGGGGTCTCTCTCGTCCGGTGCGGGCTCGACTAGCCTACACAGCGAAAGAAGTCCAGCCTCACACAACCTGCAGAATGTAGCACTGTAATCAATATTGGGAAACATAGATATGCACAAACGATGTGAATGAATATTCATACAGCTCTTACCTCTGACGGAACCGAGGATCTATTTGCAGGAGGTGACGTGAAGGCCGTGGACGGAAGGTGGGTAAGTGGGCACCCTCCACAGCTGACAGGTAAGACCGGTGGGACCGGTCGACACATCGATCCAATAGCTCCGGTGTATCGTACGCCATACCTGCATGTAAATAGAGAGCTAGCGTTAATTATTGTTATAGTTTATAGCATTGTTACATGATAATAAAAAACAACAGTACGGTACATATCCTTCTATAACAAAGAACTAGTATAGACTTAAGCTACACCGTAGCACCACTAATTGTTCGAGAACGCCTAAGACGGGGTCGTCTTGAAGTTGTGCCTTCACCCGTAGGACGCCTGCCATCATCAGCTGAACCCGACGGTCCAGCTTCCGTCGTACTTGGACCGGTTGCATCCTTTGGACAGTTCTTATATGTATGACCTGTTTGGTCACACTTTGAACAACGATTTATGCCTTCCACGCAGCTTCTGAGTCATCCATCGTCATTACGGATGCGTCTTGTCTTGCGGCGACCTACTTTAATTCTTCAATTTTGTTGGGATCAGGAATGTACATAGCTTGAGGATGCTCCATAGTAAATGTACCCGCAATACCGAAATCGTATATCTCTCCGCTCCACGGTAATTATAGATTACTTCTTTCCTGAAATAAGGTGAGACAAAATAGCGTGCTTCTATCCCGCACCCACCGGCTCCGCGGGCATAACGTGAGAGCATGACTTGTGGAGCAGAGTAGGTTTTCGCACGAGCACTTCCGCAGATCCGTCTTTTCCTTCAGCACACACTCCTGCACAACTCTTTTACGGAAGATTCTGCGCATGCCCTTGTCGACACACAATATTTCAAATCTGTGTTCTTGTGTGCCTTGAGGTAGAGCACTGTCTTCGGTGCCTTTTTATTACTTTGTATCTTTGCAGATACTTCGTCAGGTAGTGTGCCCAAATAAAAGATTATTGTCCGTCATTTGAGGGCCTAGCTGCTCTTGAACCGATCTCTAAAGTACTTGCATGTCCATGCAAGATAAATTCAACTATGCCAACAAGTGGGAATCCCTCGAACACCACGCATCACCCTAGTTATAAACCTCGTGCCAAATTTGTGGTCATTTAGCCAAACCGAGAACCATCCTTTCATACATACAATGCCCATTTCTCCTTTGGCTCATTCTCAATCCAATCTGAAAATTTTCTAACTGAGGATGCAGACCTTCTTTCTCATATGAAGTCGTCAGTTGATAGAGGTTCAAGAGCTTGTGGAGCCTCATCCCCTCCAATGGTAGCCCTCCTGGACTGTCATCTGTTTGTTTAGATGTCAGCTCATCGCAACCTCCTCCAAAGGCTCCTTGAATTTTCTCTCTTGATTCTGGCGCAAAAGACCCCTCTTGAAAAGAGCCATAAAGTGCTTATTTCTAAACTGTCTGTAGAAATTAGCACCCATATGATGCATGCACCATCTGCTTTGGACATCAGACCAACCTCTTGGTGGGTATCCCTTCTCAACACAGGTCCATATATCTCAATTCCTCAATTGCACGCAGCAAGCCGGCAGTGACGGTCATGTATATAAGGCATACGTCTGGTCTCATCCGTACAATCTGCAGACTTAACCCTTTCTAGAACCTAATACCAGCTATCAGTGTTCTCACTCTCAACAAAAGCAAAGAGCAACTGGTAGAACTTGTGTTTCCATCAACTCCAATTGTGTTAAGATCTGCCCTCTGTACTTTTCGGTCAGAAAATGTCCCATCCGATGCAGAGGATGGGACAACAATTGACAAATGCCTGAATGCAAGCACCTAATGCAAAGAATACCGTTGCAACACATTTTTATTATCATGGTGAATTGATGGAAAGCCTTTTAAGGTTGTAGCACGTCTCCGGATTCCTCTGAAGAATACAGCCTAACAGACGAGGCAAATTATCATAGATGCTCAAATGTGTCAAATCTCATCTCTACAACCTTCTGTTTTGCCCTCCAAGCCTTAGCATAGCTAATGTATATTTAAATTCTCTTCACTATGTCAACAATTGACCTTGGTTCGTACCCCATATTGTTAATAATATGGGAGTACTTCCCTGTCGCAACAAATGCAGATTCATATTTCTGTGATATTTTTCAACACCGGGTAAATAAACATGAATGCTCAGTCACGATTGAAACTTGCCAATATCTTTCCATTTACCCTTGAATGCGTGCAGCCGCCATGGACACCCATCCTTCATGCACTTTACTTCATAGACGATTTACTTGACTTCACGACTGAGAACTCCCTTGAAGTGACACGGCCCATTGTTTTATTGCCTCTTTTAAATCCTCTACATATGCATATTTAGCCCCTTCGATGACCTCATTTTTCCTTGTACTCCCACAACACATGATGTCCCTCGGAGATAGAAAGCCTAGAGAAATCCTGGTTGCTCCATTCTGCAGACATCATGGTGTCCTCATCAGACGAATCAATCCTCCGCTCTGCTTGCTCGTTTTCAGAATCTTCGCCCTATCCGATTTCTCAACGATTCTATTGATTTGTTCTCCCTCATCTGCCACACCTGTTGGCTGTCTATCTTCTCCATTCCCTCCTTCATTCCCTTCTTCATTTTCTTCCATTGTTTCGCTATTACCTCCCGCCGATTTGGGACCCTCATCATCTGCACGGGCATTGCACCAGCAGTGTTTTCTTTCTCATGATATCGACAAAAGTATGCCCAGTGGCCAACCACGTTGAAATGCATTCTTCACATACCATCTCCAAGTGGCAGGTGCACATCCGACCGGCATCAGTTCCCAAAAAAAATCTTCAGCTGCGACGACTTGACTACTACATACAAGGTTATTCGCTGAGCTCGGGGTTCAATCGAAACCCTCGCATCAGCCAGTTGTAACTGACCCAAAACTTCTCTCAGCTGGTTTATCAATCCCCTTAGCCGTTGAACTAAAATCCGACAAGATCTACCCCTTCTGAACCATATCTAACATTCCCTTGCCCATGAAATAACTGAAAATAGTCACCTTATTTGACATTTCTGTTGATGAAAAAATACAGTTAAACTAGATACCAATATTTTCCTCACATCTCTACAAAAATTAAATCATCTAACACATTAACTAAAACCTACAGATCTACGAGTAACAACTTTATTTTCATATAGTACTATACACATAACCAGGTACCATACTACATCGAATTTAGCATAGAAATAGAAATACAAAGAGATAATAGCTTTTACCTGCAGACAAATCAGCAAGCTGACAGAGCTTCGCTGCTTTCGTTCAGGCTTGCTCTCAGCTCTCTCTTTTTTTCTGTAATTTCAGTGAATTTTATGACATTTTGGAGTCTGGGAGGGGGTTTTATACTGCCCGGGCTAAAAACCGCCCTCCCAGAGGGCGGCAAGGGGCCGCCTGCAAAATGCCGGCCCGTGGGTCGGCCATAAAACTTGCCAGGCGGCCCCCCGCCACACAAAAACCGCCTCTCTCAGAGGCGGCAAGGGCGCCGCCGCTGCAAATGGGCCGGCGGGGTCGGCCATTTTGCAGCGGCCCCCTAGGCCACACAAAAACCGCCCTCTATGCGAGGGCGGCAAGGGGCCGCCTGTAAAAAATCCGGCCCGCCGATTTTACAGGCGGCCCCTTGCCCGCCTTTTAAAAGGGCGGGTTTGTGTGCCCGGGGGCCCTGCAAAAATGGCTGACGGCCGGGCCGCCGGCCAACGGCCTCAGCACGTCATCATATCGCCCTCTGGGAGGGCGGTTTCAGACATATCGCCTCCCAGAGGGCCGACGGGAGTATATTTTTAAATTTTTGAAATGAAAATGTAGTTTTGTAAATATTTATTAAATAAATATAAAAAAA